>JAZKJV010007870.1:0-600000 GCA_037367405.1 Ottelia alismoides | reverse complement strand
ACCTCATCCATGGAGAGCCATGTGTAAAGTGCAGGTGCAAGTGAAGCCATTGTCTCTGAGAGTCATGCGTGTGTTGTTAAGTGCTCTACTTAGGCTCATCAAGATGACATATGCTCATAGCCTAATGGACTCAAAGAATTAAGTCCTTATGGACCTGAAAAGCCTTAACCCTAAGTCCTATAGGGTTCCTCTTGAAGTTAAGTGGATTAAGATCTTATTCAAGCTCCATTTCCCAATTTAATTCCAGGCTTAATTTAAATGTCAACTCTCATCCAGGAAAAACTATATACAGATATGTACAAAAGATGCTATTTACAAATATTTTACAATCATGCAAAAATTTTTTGAAAAATGTTTTGAAATCATGAATGAATGATGCATGAAGTGCAAGTTTGCAAAAAAGATATTTACAAACATTTACACAAGATTTTTGCAAACTTTTGATTTTCAAAACATTTTGAAAGAATTTTGTACTATATACATAATTTTGATACAAAATATTTACACAAGCTTTACACAAAAGATTTTTGAAATCATTTTTACAAAAATACTTTGTACACTAGCTATGTATGTGCAAGAATAGAAGAGGTTTATGTACATGAAAAATTTTTAATTTTTGTGATTTTTAGCCATTTTATTAACACACTCACACAAAGTACGAGTTATGACTAAAGTATATATGAAATATATACACACCCCCCTATACTTAGCTCGAGCGATGTCCTCAGAGTGATCAAGAGCGATGAAGAAGACATAACTCGTGCTTAGTAAAAGGGAAGTGAAAAGGAATGGCTAAGTACAGGAACAAATAAATGAATAGAATGAGAGGAACTCGATGGTTTCCCCCTATACTTAGGATTAACTAATCCTAAGTATAGAAAGCTGTGCATGAAGGGAAAGCCGAGTGAAGAAGAATATACAGAATCTGCCCCCCTATACTTAGGGGGAAAATATCCCTAAGTATAGGCAGCAAAAACAAGAGCAGAAAGAATGAAAAGAATACTCACAGGTCCGACACCCCCCTATACTTAGGGTAAAGTACACCCTAAGTATAGCATAATCATAAGATGAGAGACGAGATGTGGGACTAAAGAATAGAATGATATGGACAACTGGATCTATACAGGCGGAGGAACAGTGAAAATCAGGCGTGAGATGTAAAAGATGTGAGTCAAAAGACCACATCTCACGCAAAATGAATAGCGGCAATAATAACGTCCCGCGGCTCATGATCTAGAAATGGTTTGAGCCGCTGGCCGTTCACTCGGAAGGTACTCTCAGAAGATAACTCAGATATATCAATGCTACCGTTATCGTGTACCTTCCTGACCAAATAGGGTCCTTTCCATTTGCTCTGTAGCTTCCCTGGAAATAATCGTAGCCTTGCGTCAAACAGCCATACTTTCTGTCCAATCTCAAAATGCTTGTGGCTGATATGAGAATCATGCCACTCTTTGACTTTCTCCTTATACTGTAGGCTGTTTGAGAATGCTGCATCTCTAAGCTCTTCCAAGGCAGCTAACTCTGCCCTCCTTTGGTCTCCTATACCATTTGGATCCATCAATATGTCTGTAACTGCCCAAAGTGACTTGTGCCTCAGCTCGACAGGTAGATGGCATGGCTTGCCATAAACGAGGCGAAAGGGAGATGTACCCAATGGAGTCTTGAAAGACGTCCGATATGCCCACAAGACCGAGTCCAAAAGCTGTGACCAATTCTTTCGGTCAGGGCGGACGACTTTCTGCAAAATATTCTTGATCTCCCTATTCGATACTTCAGCTAGACCATTCGTCTGTGGATGATATGGTGTGGCAACACGATGGTCTATACTGAACTCTATAGCAAGTGCCTTCACCTGGTCGTTGATGAAATGAGATCCCCCATCAGAAATCAGAACTCGTGGAACCCCGAACCGCATGATGATGTGCTTCTTCAAAAATCTGCAAACTGTCTTCGCATCTGCGGCTCGGGCGGGGATAGCCTCAACCCAACGACTCACGTAATCTACGGCCAACAGAATGTACTCAAATCCCTGACTCTTAGGGAATGGACCCATGAAATCGATGCCCCATGCGTCAAAAACCTCACAGAAGTGAATGGGCTGCATCGGCATCATATCACGCTGTCCACAAGTGCCCATCCTCTGACAGTCAGTACACCTCTTCACAAACTCATCTGAGTCCTTGAAGAGGGTAGGCCACCACAAGCCGGATTGGAGCACTTTCTGTGCCGTTCTCCTCCCAGAATGATGTCCTCCTGCCTCAAGCTTGTGGCAGTAGGTGAGGACACTATGATGCTCCTCCTGAGGAATACACCGACGCCAGATGCTATCCCCTCCTTCGTGGTAAAGGATGGGATCCTCCCAGTGGTAGGACTTGGCCTTCGCAACGAAGGTCTCAAGCTTCTGCCTGGGCCAATCTTGTGGGGACTTTCCCAGCAACGAGAAAGTTCACAATATCGGCATACCACGGGAGTGAGGCGATAGCAAGGATCGCCTCATCTGGGAAGGTATCACAAATGGGATCAATCTGCTCAGAATCCTCAGGCTGCTCTAGTCGGGATAAATGGTCCGCCACCACATTCTTGACTCCAGGCTTATCCTTGATCTCAATGTCGAACTCCTGGAGTAGAAGGATCCATCTAGTAAGTCTGGCCTTGGCATCCTTCTTTGACATGAGGTACCTGATGGCGGTGTGGTCGGTATACAAAGTCACTCTAGATCCAATGATATACGATCTGAACTTATCTAGGGCAAACACTACTGCTAGCATTTCCTTCTCTGTGACCGTGTAGTTCCGCTGGGCGGAATCCAATGTGCGGCTAGCATAGTGTATGGCAAATGGCACTCCATCCCTCCTCTGTCCTAGCACGGCCCCTACGGCAAAATCAGAGGCGTCCGTCATGATCTCGAATGGGAGAGACCAATCGGGTGGCTGAAGGACAGGAGCCTCAATTACACATTGCTGGAGAGTCTCAAAGGACGAAAAACACTTGTCATCGACAAGGAACTCGGTGTCTTTCGTCAGAAGGTCAGTCAACGGTCGGGCAATCTTGCTGAAATCATGAATAAATCTCCTATAAAACCAACGTGCCCCAGAAATGACCGTAACTGCTTCAGATTGGACGGCGGTGTGAGTTTCCTAATGACATCGACCTTGGCTGGATCAACCTCCATGCCTCTGTTGGAGATGATGTGGCCAAGCACCGTCCCTTGAGTCACCATGAAGTGACTCTTCTCCCAAGATAGAACTAACCGGGTAGCAATACATCGCTGAAGCACTCGGTCTAGGCAGTCAAGACAGGAATCGAATCCGTCGCCGTAAACCGAGAAGTCGTCCATGAAGACCTCTAAACACTCCCCTACCATGTCCGAAAATATTGACAGCATGCATCTCTGAAAAGTCGCAGGGGCGTTACATAGCCCAAATGGCATGCGTCGAAAAGCGTATGTACCGAAGGGACAGGTAAAGGTGGTCTTCTCCTGATCCTCAGGAGCGATGGCCACCTGGTTGTAGCCCGAGTACCCATCTAGGAAGCAATAATGGCTCTTCCCTGCCAGTCTCTCTATGATCTGATCTATAAAGGGCAGGGGGAAATGGTCCTTCTTGGTGGCCTGGTTGAGTCTCCTGTAGTCAACGCAGACCCGCCAAGAGGTGGGTACTCGTGTAGCGATCTCCTCTCCCGACTCACTGATCACAGTCGTGATGCCCGTCTTCTTGGGCACCACATGCAAGGGGCTGACCCACTTGGAGTCGGAAATGGGATAAATAAAATCTGCACTCCACCATTTTGATATTTCCTTCATGACAACCTCTCTTAGGTTGGGGTTCAGTCGTCGCTGGAACTCACGTGACGGCTTTGCCCCTTCCTCGAGATAGATATGGTGGGAGCACAACGAGGGACTAATCCCATGGAGATCTGCTACGCTCCATCCAATTGCCTTGCGATTCTTTTCAAGAACCTCCATCAGACGGGATTCTTGTTCTCCAGTCAGATCGGCAGAGATGATGACTGGGTACATTTCAGACTCTCCCGCAAGGAATCGATACTTCAGCGAAGTAGGGAGCGGCTTTAGCTCTGGACAGCTGGGTGCTGGCAAATCTGGCTTCTGAAGAAGATGTGTGTATGCGGATAATTCAGCCAAATTTGCCTGGGAAAATGATAACGAACTCTCACAAACTGGATCTGGAGAAGGCGGGTCCTCTGCATTGTCTCTGATCTGCTCTGCCTCTACCTCCTCCTCATCTATAGGCTCAGGTGGATCCAGATCTGGCATCTGATCATCACAATCTGCCCAATCAGATTCTGAATCCGAGGGATCTATATCAGACTCGGTGGCATCAGTACCACCGGAGAACAAGGTGGCATCAGCACCACCATAGAGCAGGGTGGCCTCAGTACCACCATCACTGGAAATCGTGTCGCGATCAAGGTCCGACTCTGCTGACTCAATAGTATCCTGAACCAAGGCTGTGCTCTCCAGACTATCCTCTGCTATCATCTCTGCACCAGCTGGATCTGTATATGAGAGGATGGTCTGTGCTGCAGGATCTGCCCAAACTGCCTCATCATCTGTGATCACAAAATCACAGTCCTGGTGGATGTCTGGCTCTGTATCGGACAGATGTTCTGAATCTGTACTGCCATGTGAGCGGGATCTAGCTCTGGCTCTGTGGTCCTTAACCGTCTCTATTTGTATACTCTCGCCCTGGACGCGAAAGAATACCTTCCCACTGTCATGGTCAGTCACCGCTTTGGCTGTGGCCAAGAACGGGCGACCGAGGATAATGGGGGAATCGGTCAACGAGTCAGGGGTCTCCATGTCCAGCACTACGAAGTCCACGGGGAATTGCAAACCCTGAATCGTGACGACAACGTCTCGCAACAACCCCTTTGGCCTCTTGACAGACCGATCAGCAAACTGAAGGTATGTCCTGCTCTGTACAAGAGTGCCCAACTCTAAGTGGTCGAGAAGGGCTGCCGGAAGAAGGTTGATCGACGATCCGCTATCTAATAGAGTACGGTTGAACCTCTGCTCACTAATCTGACATCTGACATACGGGGCCCCTAAATCTGGCCTCTTAGTCGGCAGATGGTTCTGGATCGCGTAACACGTGGCTTTGGTCAACACATGAATTTCTGCGGTCTTGTTCCTCTTCGTCCTTCTGACTGTGGTCTTATCTCTCAAGGATCGCTGAAGAAGAGGGATGTGTTGCAAAGCCTCATTGAGGGTCAGCTGTATGTGAAATCGGTCTATAATGCTCTGGCTGAACTCCTCCTGCTCTCTCTTTTTTTGATCTTTTTCTTTTTTCTTCCCCTTCCCCAACTCAAGGGCTCTAGGAAAGGGGATCACAGGGTCCTTCTCAGATGAAGGACTAGGAATAGGCCTAGACGGTTCGATGACCTGATCCTCACAAACATCATTCATCACAGTGGAATCAGAAGAAACTAAACCTTTTCCTTTATTCAAATCAGAGTTCCGAGATACATTCATGCGAGGAAAGACAACATTTCTATCAGAATAAATGTTGGTGGCATCAGTACCACCTCTAGTCGGCTCTACAACTAGACGTCTTGCGGCTTCAGTACCGCTGGCTGGCTCGGCTCTGCTGGTGGCATCAGTACCACCTCCTCTATGTGGTGAAATGGCGGCCTCAGTACCGCCTGTGGAATCAGCATCTCGGGTGGCCTCAGTACCACCGTCATCATGATGTGCGGCTTCAGTACCGCTCTCCTCTTCCTCATCTGGCGCTCTAGATGGATCCTCGTGTGGTCGCTCAGATGAGGCGCCTCCTGCTGGTCTTCTACCGCTCCTAAGTGTGACAAAATCAGCATCAAATAAATCCGACGAGATAACATCAAATGAGTCACTAGAAGTGGTAGGCTCTGTGTGAACTACCTGCTCAGATTTCCTCTTCAAGTTATTCGGATTCGGCTCGATCTGTGCAGGGATGGCGGCCTTCCCCCTCATCAGGTCCCGCATCTCCTGGCGGAACTCGTCCATCTCCCGTCTAAATGTAGCCTGCTGCTCTGTGAAGAGGCGGGCTAGATCATCCATGGCGGGGCTCTCATGGGAGCCCGACGGGTTGCCTCTCTGGTAATGAGGCTGTTGGACCTGGTGCTGCTGTGGCTGAGAGGGGTAAGAGGAATGATGCTGCTGCTGGTGAGCCTGCTGCTCACGTCTCCAAGTCTGTCCCTGCTGCTGATAGGGATGAGGTACGAAGGATGATGGCTGATGTGGCTGATATGCAGGGGGCTGCTGGTGATCTCTCTGCTGGGGGTACTGCCCTCCCTGACCGGCTGGCTGCTGTTGGGACTGGTTACCCCCATTCCCCCACCTGAATCCGGGATGGTCTCGTCGGATTCCAGGTTGAGGACGGTCATACCAAATCCCGTTGACATCCATCAACGGCTCAGCATCAAAGGGGTCTGGTGGCAGTGCTGCCAGAGGCTGATCCGGCTGATATACCACCATCTGTAAGTCTGGAGATGGTGGTGACTGGTAAGAGGGCTGCTGCTGCTGGTACGGCTCCGCCTGTACAAGGTGAACTTGTCTAGGCTGCTGTAAAGAGCTGGAGCGCTGGGACGAGCTGCGGCTGTCACCGGAATCGCCTCGCGACAGAAGACGGGGCTGAGGAGCCGTCTGTGCCTCCTGAAGACACAAGAGCTGGGTCTTCATGTCGCTCAGAGTTTGTGCCATTTGCTCCATCTGAGTTATGCCCTGGCACTGCTTCTTCTCTATGATTTCCATGCGGTCCAACTTCTCGCTGATAATCCCCATGTCCGCAGTGGCCGACTCTGCCTGTGCGGCCGCAACTGTGGACGAACTGGATGGACCTGCATCAACCCGTGCTATCCGCTGATACTGCACGGGTCCTGGCGGCTGCTGAGATCTCTGTGTATACAACCGAGTCTGGGACATCACCATGTAATTTTCTGCCATCTCCTCGTAGATGGCCCAGACTTGGTTGTGGTCCTTGGCAAAGTAGGACCCGCCGCAAGAAGCATTCACCAGACCCTGAAGCTCTGGTGTCATCCCACTGAAGAAGCTCTGAACTAGGTTCGGCTTCGAGATGTCGTGGTGTGGGCATCTATCCAGAAGCTCTCTGAACCTCTCCCATGCTTCGTGAAATTGCTCATTGGGGAGCATGGAGAAGTTGTTGATCAGGGCCCTCGCTGCATTCGTCCGCCCGAGTGGATAGTACTTGTTCAAGTACTCGGTGCGGAGCTGATCCCAGGTGTAAACAAACTTCCCTAGATGTTTCAGCCAGGCGGCTGCTCTATCTGCCAGTGAAAAAGGGAAGGCCATCATTCGAATCGTATCTTGGTCCACATGACGGTCGTGGACAGTACTGCAGATCATCAAAAACTCCTGGAGATGGAGATGGGGTTCCTCAGTGGCAAGCCCGTGAAAGTGAGGGAGCATCTGCAGGGTGTTTGGAGGGAACTTGAAATCCCCCACGATAGCAGGCACCACCACCCAATGATGCATCAGTGTAGATCCGGGGTTGTGTAGTTCCCGCATCGTTCTCGGTGGTCCTCCTCCGGCGGCGGCTGCCGCTGCGGCAGCTGCTGCTGCGGCTGCTGCCTCTGCATCAGCGTCAGGAATGTCCTCAGGCTCGCTCGGCTCTTCTCGCTCTCTTCGGAGTCGCTCTAACTCCCTCCTCATCTCTATCATGAATGCCCCCTGATCGCGTAACTGTTGCTGAACTGTCTCTAATGACGCGATCAGGGTGGAGTTGATCGCTCCCTGGTCTAAGACAAAATGTTCGGGCTGGCGATCATCTGAACTACCGGCTCCAGCCATAGGGATGTCTGCAAAATCAGATGAGCCTAACTCAGGTTCTGTTAAATCAATTAGTCTTTCCTCGGGCTCATGTCTCTCAGTAGGAAAAGAAAGGGGATCGAGGGGGAACAGGATGGAATCGTACTCGGGCCCGGAGAATTGGTCTTGACTCTCGCGGGCCAACCTAGATGATGAAGTAGCCGCGCCTGAAAGCGGTGCAGCCAGAGGCTGCCTAAGAGATCGTCTACCCATCATCTTGATCTGGCGAGTAAGGCGGATTGGATCTGGAGAAAATATGATTACAAAGCAAACCCCTTGTTCACCAACGCAACACAATGTGAAGACCGTGAAAGATCGGTCAATTTATCTTGTCAATTTTATTTGGTGAACATACAAGATATCAGAGCGATTACGTGACCTGCTGGGATACCCGATACTCTCTCAACCGACTGTCCCGCACAGAAGAGTCGGTAATCAGTCGAGATGAGCACCGGAGGGCTTTACCTAGTGTTCGGGTCACTCTCTCGCACAATCAAACCAAACCATGAGGGGGTTGCTCTCCCCAAGACAAATTTTTAATGTGAGTGTCTTTTAGGGTCAATAGTGTTATCCAGTCCCAATTTTTATTGTTTTTCTTTTTAATTTTTTTCAAAATAAATACAAGCGGCCTAGCGATTTTTCCGATTCTCCTGATGATTAAGCCAAACACAGGGGGAGAAGACGAAAAAGCCGATGCGCGAGAAAATCAATGATGCATGCAGAGAAAGAAATGCGTACCTTGTCTCCAGCACTCTACATGCAAGTGATCCGCGCAGAATTTAAATACAAAACTACCTAAATGATGCAACGAGGAAAAACCGAGTCCTAGCTGAGCAATTTCTATTGATCGTGAAGAACAATAGTTAGCCAACGGAATTGAGTCCGGAGTCCGATCTTGGGAGTCACTCGGTGCCCGCCACAACGGGTCCTGCCAGCGCTGTATGTGACTCCTCACGGCACGTGGTCTCAAATCCAATTAAACTAACTTTTTCAGTGAATTTTATCAAGGTCCAATTACGTTCTATAGGAACAGATATTCTATTAGGTGTTGGGCCTTAGAATTCTACGTCACAATCAACAGAAATTCCTAAATCTAGGGGCTCGAGGAAAACCGCGTAAACACCGGAAAAGGCAGCTAGCTATAAAAACCACGATAAAAGCCGCGAAAATCCAAATGGGTCCCCCGAGCACACCGGTGCTCGGCAAAACAGACCCGCTAAGTTACAAGAGTCCACAAGTCCAAAGTTTGAGTCCTAAATTATTACAAAAGAATAATGTTCTCTCTCTCTCTCTAAAATAAAAATTTCTTCTCTCTCTCTCTCTTCCTCCTGCGCGGGTCCTCTAAATAGTAGCTCCAAGCAGTCCAAGCAGTACCTCGCACAAAAATCCAAGAGAGAGAATGTCAGAACACAATTATAATATGGAGAGACAAGAATAAAAGAATGAAAACTGACTACAAAGCCGTGCTCCCCGGCAACGGCGCCATTCTGATGACACAAAATTACGAGTGACTGAGGTCGCAACGACCTCATTTAATACCTTTACCTCAGTCGATCGTAATTTTGTGTCATCACTATGCGCAATCCAATATCACCCCAATAATATGAGGACCCAATATTGGGGTCACTACGCATACGTCCTTACTCTTTCGAGAAGCGACGAGCCCGATCCAAATGGATTATATGCAGGAGCTGTCACTTCGGACAGGCATCTCCTACATACAATATCTGGCGACGGAACCCTTCGCCTTGACGGGAGACCATGGATGTCACTTATGTTATCCTCCATCTCATATTCAAATTATAATTAATTATTATGAATCATATTCATATAATTAATTCTTCTAAGGGAAATAATAACTCTGTTCATAATAGAGTGTTTCAATTTGGACATAATTAATTCAATCATATTAAATTAATTATCAATCCAATTCAATAAACAAACTTGATTGTTTTTACTTGAATATATATGGTATTATCTCAAAATACGTATTAATTCGAATTTTAATAATTAGAAAAATACATCATGATCTCTCAAGCATCATTCGTTCCCTACCCGCTGTCATGGCCAGTACCGGTGGGAGTGGGACGGACCGCAACCGGTGCGACCCGTTACCCCAACGATCCACGACTAGACATCATATCTGCCTCAGGAAAAAATAATGCCGAGTCAATCTCTTTGTACTTGAGATGATCATCGGTTCTTCAACCAAAATTATACCATATAGTAATAATCAAAACATTTTTTATTATAAGGAAATTTGCTAGACAAATTCCCAATCCTATTCAAGCAATGAGTTTGATGATTGTGTTTCCAATTATGATCTAGATCAAATCTAATCAATTTATTGGTTGAGGCCAAGTCAATTAAGGAAATAATCATCATTCAATATTTCTCAAATATTTTCCATAATTATTTCATGAAATTAACAATTAATTTCACTAATTGACAATCACATGATTCTTGATTAGGACTGTAATTTCAGCAGTGACCCCTACTTACTAAAATTAACATATCTCAATCATATCAAGTCCAAATTATACAAAATCAATATTCAAAGATTGATAATTTGATTTAGGACAGAACCTAAGTGATATTTCACACATTTCGAGGCGTATCAAAATAGTAATTAACTTATTAATCATGTTAAGATTCGCAGTTCCCGCAATAGTGAATACGTGTTCATTAAAACAACCATATCTCGAGCAAACAGAATTCAAATTACGTAAACTCCAATCCTATAGTTTCCTTATTTTATGGGGAAACAATCCATGTGATTAATTCGTGTTTAAACATTTTAAACATGGCCGAATTTATTCACTAAACAGATGTGCGAAAATCAAATGCGACAAAAAACTTTCGCGACCTTAACGAACCCAAGTCGTCCTAGGTTTCTGGATCGTATCCAAAACCTTCGACCTAAGGAACTGATACCACTTGAAGGATATGATATAATCCTCAAGCGCATCATGGAAGCGTGAACGTCATATCGAATACGACGAAGAACGACTAGTCGGACTAGTTGTTCTATGCAGCAGAATATAAAATTTTTCATGCGATGAAACCGCATGATCCAAGAACGATTCTTGGATCATTTCGTCTAGAACCACAACAAGTACAAATGATTACCTCTTGAAGCGTGGTTGATCGAGTCTCTATGAAAAGAGACCTCCTGTCTCGTCCGATCGTCGGAGAAGAAGCTTGCGAGCGCGGGGATGAGTCGTGTGATCCGCGCAATCCAACAAGTTGATCCGAGCACGGTGAATTCCTGATCTCTTCGTACGAGATCGAACGTCTTCTTCACGAGCGTAGCACTCCAAGAAGATGGAGAACTGAAGAGCATCGAAGCAGCGAAGCGGTGGCGAGGGCGACGATGACTATCTCCTCTAGGGTTTGGTGGACGGCCACCGAGGAGAGAGGAGAGAGGTTGGCGTGTAGAAGATATATATATATATATATATATATATGCTTCCAAAAGCATAACCCTATAGAGCATGGAATGCCTCTCTATTTATAGGGTTTTGGGATCCATGGATCTCAATCCATGGACACTTAAAATCAATGGATGAAATTGATTTAAGTTTAATCAAATGGTCAAGATTGTTGTTGGTAAAAAACCAACAACTAATAGCTTAATTTAGATCAAATATATTTGACAAATCAAATATACATCAATCCTAAATTAAACCAATCAAATAAGGGAGATTACCAACATGGAGATTGCCTCCCCATATTGGTTATGGTGGCCGTCCACTTCATTACAAGTGGGAGCAATCTCATGAGATTTCATGAGATTGCATATCTCCATGGAAATCTCCATTATTTTAATCCAACAACTTTTGTTGTGATTTATTCTCCAAAAATAATTCATAATTAATTTTGAGAATATTGCAATCTTGCCATTGGAAAATTGTGAATCACATTCACAACCCAAAACAAAATATAATTTACATTTTCAATTAATTAAACAATGTGTATCCAATACACATTAATAATTAATCAACAAATGTAGATTATAATTAACTCTCTCTAATACATTATAAATCACATTTATAATATACTATGAATTATTGGGTATTGCTATCCACATTATTCTTATCTATAATAATTAAATCACATTTAATTATATTGGATAATTTCTACACACATCAAGATAATTAAATCACATTTAATTATCAATTTCTTAAAGCTTAGATCTTATGGAATTATTCTTGAACCCTTTCAAGAACAATGCGATTTCTCCGCAGATACTTGAAGATAAGGACAGGGTGATTGTATTGTTCCACGTATAGTGACTTGGACATTGAGATTACATCTCAAATCCAGATCTCAAGGACCTCCCATAGATGCTTGATTAAATCAAGACCGTAAACCTAATCTTCTCATTGCATCTGAATCTCACTCAGATCAATGTCCAATATTTGGACTAAGATTAGGTCGCTTCTCTACTTAGAGGAGTCACTAAAATCCAGACCTATTTCATCACTCCCTCGGAATGGAAGTGTCATGGTTATACAATCGTTTTATGATCACATCACCCTCAGGTATTCCCAACACCTGTACATCCTGCATACTGGAAGACCTAGATCATCCTGAAGATATAGATTACTTTACACTGACATCTTCAAGGTTTGATCACTAAGTTTCTCAATCTTGGTCTTTGGGATTTGGTATAGATCATATTCTTTCACAAAGCATATATCTTTCCTTCAACTTCATGTCATTCTTCCAAAGCATGACGACCATGCATGGAATTTGATCAGTCCCAATACCTCATGAGTGAGCTCATCTCTCCCGGTTCATAAGTGAACATGTATGATCCCTTTGAGAGATCGTACTACTCATATGTCCTTACTTGCACACCAGCTCACCGGTGTTTAGACCTTGGTTAGGTCATCAACCTATTGGTCTGCCAAATGTACATACTCAGACATATAGCAATACATCTGTCTCTGGTCAGAGGATGCATGCCTATGATGTGACAGTATTCAACATAGGTCTTTGGTTATCTCGATCTTGTTAAGTCAACTCATTGACTCAACTAATTTGACACCTCCGAATCACTAATCCCATGCAAGGGACCTGCATCAAGAGGTCGGTCAGATATCAACCTAATGAGAACAGGATTGCCATCTCCTACTCAGGCTGGAGATCATCACTTGACAATCATTTGATGATGCTTGATGAGTCCTCTATCTAACTCCTTAGATATTCATCCAAGCATCAGCCTCTATGTTTCAATCAATGAATCAACAACTGTATGATTATCAAGTTGGCTATGGTACATAACCCTTATTGTACAAAGGGACCTATTATGCAATTTATTTATTCTTCATTTCAGATCAGGGAATGATTTTTGGAATAAAATTTATGCATAATGGCTCACCGTGGGCTCGCATGTCCAACATGGTCCCACAAGAAATGCATACTTTAGTGTAGGAGGAAGTGGTTTCAGCTCTGGCAAATCTGTATCATCGATTAAGTCTGGTTGAATGGCATTTGAGTTCAGCTTTATGCTAAAGGAGGATGGATCAAACTGTGATGTGCTGGCCACCAATTGTGTTGAATGGTGAAGCGGATCATCAAAGAAATGCAATAGTTCGGCCAAAGCCACATCCAAATCGTCATCTATGTCCTTTGATTGTTATGAAAGAGGGTGAACTGAAAAATCCAACGATATCTCTGATTCATCAAGGGCATAGGTATCTGGGTTTCTCACGAGATCATGCAGCACATGGCAAACTACATTGTGCACTAATTTGTCTTCAGATGAGAGGGTCTTTCTCTATCCTGCTAGAGTCTGTCTCCACATCATAGTTGTAATGATAATCTTGCAATCTGCCTCTGAAGATTCTGCATACTCCATACTGGATTCTTAGTTGGGTCTTTGCCATTTTGTCTGCTTCATCTCTAAGTTCATTCCTCTGCCTAGAGATATGAACCTCATCATTCCTATGCCGTAACCGAATGCTGCCCTGGCGGTCCTCAAGAATGGTAACCTAAGAATGATATCATATTCTCTTCAATGATTGAGGGTCTCCATATCAAGGACATTGAAGTCCACTTTTACTCTTGCTCCTCTGAGATAGAGACATTCTTCACTTCTCCCTTAGGTCTCTTCATTGAGCGATCTGTAAATTGAAGTATAGATGATGATTTTCTGAGTGGACCTCACTCTAATTTGTAATATAGTGCTAAGGGAAGAAGGTTGATTAAAGAACTGTTTATCTACAAGAGTGCATAAAAATGCAATGTCATCGACACGACTCTCCACATAGTAAGCACCCAAGTCTCTCTTTTTCCCTGATAGTTGTAGTTTCTTAACACAGTGAGTAGTGGCTACTGATAAGACATGAGTCTTCACATACTGGTATGGTTTCTTCCTATGAGTCTGTGTATGTGTGCATCTCATTTTCAAGTACTTCTGAAATGCGGGATTGTTAGACACAAATCGTTCAAATGTCACCTTAACTGTGATGTTCTCTTGATAAATCATGCCATTTCCGGGTCATCTTGTTGAGTTTTTTTATTTGCACTTTCCTCCAGTCATAGCACGGGGGAAAGGAATAGAAGATATTGAGACAGGGGACTATGAATCTGAAACATAACCAGAAACATCATACTTAGATTTAACTGAAATGTAGTTCTTATTACATTAATCTTTATTTTTCAACTGAAAGTTAAAATCTAGATTGTCTACAACAGGTTGTGAAATTTATGACGAACATAATTCTGCCACAATCGGAGGTGCAAGGTCCTCTGTATACTCCATTGGAGCTTTCCTTGGTCTCTTCGGATATGGCAATGAATCATGATGTCTTTCTTCTTCTGCTTTATTTGATGAGTCATCAGGTTGAGTTCCTGAGACACCTCTCTCCATTTCCCTTGTTTGCTTAGGCACGATCACGGTCCTTTTGCACATAACATTTATATTGCCAAACAAAAGGATATCTTGTCCAGATCTCGATGAGTCTGAATAATATACCTGATGATGAAGCTTGACGGTGATTGGCAACGTCAAAGAGGTCCGGGGCTCGCGGATCGAGCCCTGAAGGTTGTTCTTCCCTAGAGCTACTTTTTATCCTCAAAACCATCCTAGATGGGGCCCCTTTGATTAGAGGGGTTTTTGCGAGAGTTTAGAGTAGTCTACACAAGGCATGACTACAATGTCGCTGAAATGACCACTCACGAAACTCCAATCAATCAACAATCAACTCACGAATAAATCAAGCAATGAATAGCACAAAATGCGTGTCAAAATTTATTATTCTCTGCAAAACACAAGGTATAGCAAGCAATCGTGTAAAGGTCGAACCACATAGAGCAAAATCGTAGCCTACGGTTATTTTTAACCAAAGAGTATTATGTACATCATGTCATTCATTATATTTTTGTGGATTTATATATATTGGATTTTTTATATACTTTTTTTTGTTTTTGGTTTTATAATTTTGTATTTTCTTTTTTACATAATATATTTTTTATATATTCTTTTTCTTTTCAATATATATATATATAATAGAATATATAAGGCTATATATGCCATAATAGATAATATAGATATAAATATATCTAAAAATTAAAGAATTGAATATTTTTAGATTTTAAATGACTTTTAGTGTTTTTTATGATTTTTCTGGCATTTTTGCTAATTTTGTGGATTTTGAAAATAAAAATACCATATTATAGGTGTAAAAAAATAAGCCGACATTGATTTGAACATTAAAAATAGAAAATAAGATCCAAAATTATCCAAATCAATTTTTATACATAGATAATTTTATAAAGAAAATTAAGAAATAGAAAAAACGTATTTTTCGATCTTTTTGTGATTTTTATAGATTTTTATGAAGGATTTTGAAGCCTTTTGATTTTTTGTGTTTTCTTTTTTCTATTTTTATGTATTTGTTGTCTGGAATTAACATATACTAAAACACATAACATATTCTTTTTTGGAAGTTTTCCAAGAAAAATTCTATTTTTTGGTATTTTATAAGCTAGACACGGAAAAACATGCTCATTTTAATTTTAATAAATAGTAAAAAGGTCAAAAATGCAAAATAAAAATAGGGCATAAAACTACAAGCAATCAAAATCGTACAACTATTTTTTGTGATTTTTGGAGCACAATAGTTATTTTAAATAAACACAACAAGCACATAAAAATAAAATTGCTAAAAGGGGCATATATGTAAATAGAATAAAATCCAGAAGCCTCTGTGCAAAATTTCCAAAAATTAATAACATACATTATATTTTCTTAGACCAAAAGTAAATAAAAAAAGTAATATGGCATCTTTGCAAAATGGTCACCTCACGTGGGACGACACGTGAGGTGACCTGGCATGGACCTAAATGGAATATGAAATAACTATAGGGGTCTTCCATGCAATTTCACCACTTTATTTTACACTAAAATTTTTATTTACAGGTTTAATTAATGTATACAAAAATGCTTGGGGTAAGATATGCAAATTACCCCATATACGCGCGCCATCGGATGGTTGGATGGACATCAGTTATACACGTGGCAGGATCTGCATGGCTGGCGATGCTTTGACGATGAACATCTATGATTAAATCACGGGGAGCGATCTGATGGTTGAGGAGCAGAATGATCCAACATCATTTATAGCATCTAGAACTGGGAAGGAGATCGAACAGCTCTGAAGATCCCTAGAAGAACATGGAGGAAGGTGGTCACGAGCTTGCTCGATCTACTATCTCTTGATGCTTCGACCACCAATCTCGCATTTGAAATGTCATTTAGCATGTTGATGAAGCTCCATGGAGATTGGTGGCGTCAAAGAGGTCTAGGGCTCGTAGATCGAGCCCTGGAGGTCATTCTTCCCTGGAGATGCTTATCCTCAAAGCCACCACAGATGGGCCCCCTTTGAGCATGAAACCTACTTCAACAAACTCACGGGTCGAGGGAAAAGTGCCTCGACCCGTTTAGGTGTGAAATGCACAGAGGGTGATGTAAATGGTGGTGCGGTGGAGAAGCCTCAGGTGATGGTGGAGGAAGGCCTCTGATTTCCAGATCAGTGAAGGATCTAGGTGAGTGGAAGGATTCGGGATGAAGGGGAAGCAATAGTGAGCGAAGGGGAGGTGTTTGGCACGGCAGAAGGCAGTCAAACACACGTGGATGAGTTCATCATAGCTCAGCTCCGAAGAACTATGAAGGAGGCTTTTTACACTAATTCAATTAAATAAAATCTAAACTAAGAACAACAAATGAAACCTACGACTAAGGACTACTTAAAAATCAAAAGAAACAAATCTTATACCTGGCCGGAGACCAGGTAGTAGGGCGGCAAGTGACGTCCGCCGTGGGTGCACCTCTACGTCATTCTGCCACCAACATACCCGAGGGGATCTCGTCTTATCACAAGGATACTCGTTAGGCCGAGTCTTAGGGGTTTTAGGGGTTGAAATGTGACCAAATTCGAAGAGGAAGGAGGAGGTTTTACTTTTATACATGGGATGCACCCTTATTGGCCGATGAATTGGAAAAAAATCTAAATGATGTATAAGCGATCTGCAACTACGACACGAATCACAGAATATCAAAGATCAGATCTTGTGAAGGGCTCAAGGGCAGAGCAACTGGGCGGTTGGGAATATTTGGAGAAAGCGGGCCGCTCAAGACTTCTGACAGAAGTCAGAAGAAAGACGGGGAGTTGACCGGGGTCAACAATCCTTGAGCTGTGATTAGGCCACGTCAGCCCAAGTCACGACAAATAGACTATTTATTCAAAAATAAATGGCTTAAAAATAGTAGATGATTTTATTTATTTTTGGTTACAAAGTAAAAATTGTTCATTATTTGACATAATATTTTAATATGATTTTATTTATTTTTGTTGCTATTTATTATTAGTTAATTTTTAGGGGTATATTTATAGGTATATTCATCTATGTTTTGACAATTTTATTTTTATTTTGTATTTTTGATTTTGTTATTTTATTAGCTTATTTTCTATGTTTATAACTTACTTTTAGGTGTATAAATATATTTTTATTATATTTTTATGATGATATTTGTATACTTAAATAAATAGGGATATAAATTATATAGGTATAGTTATTGTATATTTATCTATGTATTTTTTTACATTATTTTATTTTTATGTTTTCTTAAGGGTTTTATTCTAGTTTTAATATGTTCATATATTATAAATAATATTTACAAAATTTTGAAAATATAAGATTGTAAAAATAATAAAGAATGAATAAAATGAATATTTTATTCGGGTCTATTATAAAATAGGGGCCTGAAACCCAACTTTCACACCTTAACTCCAAAAAATATAAACCTCCATTTAATAGCATATTGAAAGTTAGATACAATTAAAGTGATTTTGGTATATTTTGAGTTTTTATTTGAAAGTTATAGGTCTGGGAAGTTAGGATTTTGGAATCTAATTCAAATTATAAAAAGAACACTATGTATTATATTTGTGCAAACTCAATTTTTTTCTATATATAATTATCTACAACTTTCATGTACAAAATTTCTTTATTTGATGGATAAATAATAAAGAATAAAATGGGTCCCAAAAATACTTTATTGAATGAATAAAAGAGTTTGGTTTTTATTGTATTCTGGGCTCTCATCCCCCCTACTTTATTCTTTGTCGACCAATTCATTTCTTGACTTGGTCTTGGGATTTTAGGGTAATAAAATACCTTTTGTATTTTATTTTTTTCTATTCTTTTCTTTATTCTATAATTTGAACTCAAAAATAGTATTATTTACATAATAAATACAATAAATAATGAATTCTTTTGTACAAATTAATGTTGTTTACATGCATTAGCTAGAGGTTTTAAGGCCAAAATGATAGAATAAATGTGATGAAATGGAGATTCATCACCCCCCTATACTTGCCTTTGCTAGTCCCTAGCAAACACTTATGTCATACGTGCAGAAACTGAAAACAAAGAAAAGAAAAAGAAAGAAAGTGGATTGACTTTAATTGTCAAAATTGTCTTCACAAAATCAAAGTTTGGAGATTAAGTCGGACCTTTGGAATTTTAATGCGGGCGGAACCTTATTGGAAACTGGATTTGAAACACAATAGCCTTCGAGAATCTCAAAACTCTGCTTAAGTCTCCTCAATAGCCAGGTCAGGATACTTCACCTCTTACACAAACCCTTATAACTGTTAAGCTGACTTGTACAATGTAAGTGATAGTGGCTCCCCCAACAGAAATGACAAAGAGTCTGACTTCTCCAGCATGACAACCCGATTATTCCCAATCCAACAACTCTTTCCTCGAGGACCGGGGTATTCTCTTCTAAGTTTAAGTGACAACCAACTCAAGAGGAGGGGGTGAATAGAAGAATGGACGGTAGCCAGTGTAGCTACCTATCCTAGGATCCAAGACTAGTGTAGTCAAGTCATCTAGCTACATGCTCACAAAGTATGACTAGGAAGCTCAAGCTTGATTATTGGCTATACAAAACACTCCGGCAGGTATTTTATTTTCAATCAGGCCTATCACTTTTTTTAGAGTTTTTTGCTTTTTACATTTTTTTGAAACCTATATACAACAACATTTACACAAAGAGTTTTTCCTCTTGAGTCAATAGACTGTCCCTCTTTTGAAGCATTATTGCAACCCACACTCTCCTATCTTTAGATGTCTCTGTTACTGGGCGGGTTGGGGTGCACTTCCCTCCCTAAACGAGGACAAATGCTTCCACTTGTGTGCGTCTCATACCAGCAAATCCAATCCCCTCACCACTCCAACCGAGTTGAGCCAAGTGAAAGGTGCATGCATCCAAGTTAGGTCATTATCAACAAGAGTCGTGCGTGTGCTCCGAAATACTCGACTTAGGCAGTCGAGAATCCATTGAACCAAGTCTCATAATTCTCAAAGAATTGAGTCAACCAGACCCGAAGTACCTCAATTCCAAGTCCTATAAGGTTCATGTGATTAGGTAGATTTAAGGTGCACCCAAGCTCCAATCTTCAGATTTTACTTTAGACTTGTTCAATTATCAAACTCAATCTAAAAAGTGTGAATGCTATGCAAATGCTATGTAAAATACAGTTAAAATATTATTGTGATGAAATTTTTAAAGTTTTGAACTTTTTAGGAATTTTTGAAAAGGTTTTGAGAATGTTTTTGGTGTTTTCCAAAAATATTTTTACAAATGTTTTAATAACTTTTTTGAAAACAAAAGATTTTGGATAAAAATAGGTAAAAATATTTACAAGGGGATGCATCTTATAATTACAAGAGTTGGGTTTACAAGAATTTAGAAGGGATAAATGATCCTTTTTATAGATGTATTTGTACAATTAATAAAGGATTTTGGTGTCATGTATATATTCATTAATTTTACAAACAATTTTGAAGACTATAGTACAAAATAATTTTTTTAAAATAATTTTTACAAACATTTACAAACATTTTAAAATCATTTTGCAGAGGTTTTCCCAACAGTATATATAGATGTTTCAAAATATCTTTGCAACCATTTTCGAAACCATTTTCAAATAATTTTTCAAACATTTTTATTTCACAAAAAGAAAAGAAGTTTTTACAAACAAAACAATTTTACAAAGGTTGAAAATATTAAACATTTTCCAAATAGTTTTCAAAAGACTTTTCCAAAATATTTTCAAACCATTTCTCAAGCATTCTTTTTCACACAAAAGAAAGAAGTTGTTACAATCAAAATAATTTTACAATGGTTGAAAATATTTAGCAAAAAATTTTCCAAATAGTTTTCAAAAAATTTTCCAAAAAGATTTCAAACTATTTTTCAAACATTTTTAAAAAAATTTTTTTACCTGATTTATTAATCTGTATATACAAAAAGAATTTGAGGAATTATAAATATCTTTTTATTAAGTGATTTTAATGAATTATATTATATATATAGTATTTTATACAATATTTTAGCCGTAATTATTGAAAATATGAAAGTACGAGTTATGGCTAAAGTATATACATAGTATATATGACCCCCTATACTTAGCTTGAGCTATGTCCTCATAGATCAAAGAGAAAAAGAGGTCATAACTCGTACTAAGTATAGAAAAGCCTAAAGAATGGTTGAAGAAGGAATAAATAAATGAATGAGAAGTTGATCGTGCCCCTAATACTTAGAATCAATTAATCCTAAGTATAGCAGACTGTACATAAGGCAGGGAGGGTCATGGGTGGGAATGAACAGATCATACTTAGACTGTCTCCCCTAATACCTAGGGTAAGATATCCTTAAGTATAGGCAAAAAGAGGAGACAGTGGAGAGGATCAAAGATTAAAAGAACTCCGGATGCGCACCCCCCATACTTAGGACAAAGTGCGTCCTAAGTATAGAAGTCTGACAAAAAGGGGTGATACACACACTTTTTTGTTAGATGACGAAAGCTGAAAACAGCAAGAAGAAAAGACGAGAAGAAGAAAATAATAACGCCTAAAGGAAGAGTTTTTGAGTGACATTATCTGGATCTTGTGATGCTGCTACTACTACGGATGTTTCTTCAAGGCATAGTACTTGGATAGAGTCGATAATGGCCAGGAAAGTCATGTTCAAGGTATGGCCTCAATAGCTGACCATTGATGACAAATGGTTGTGCGTCAGGAGACAATTCTGATATCACAATGCTTCCGTTGTCACACACTTCTTGAACTCTTAATGGCCCTGTCCATTTACTCTTTAATTTGCCCGGGAAGATCTTCAACTTTGCATCGAATAACTACACTTTCTATCTAGTCTCGAAGGTCTTTCGTCTGTTGTGTCAGTCATGCCAGCGTTTATCCTTCTCCTTGTACATCAATGTGTTATTATTTGCATGATCTCTGAATTTTAGGAGCCTGTTCAAATCTTCTTTCCTTTTCTTACCACCTTGTTGTGAGTCCAAATTGCAAATATTAACTGCCCGCAAAGATTTATGAATCAACTCTACTGGTAAATGGCATGGCTTCCCATATACAAGACAATAGTATGACATGCCCAACAGAGACCTATAAGCAGTTCTATACACCAAAAGGACTGAGTCCAAAAGTTGGAAACAATTTTTCCTGTCCGACTTGACAAGCTTCTGGAGTATTGTCTTGATTTCTCTATTGGATAGTTCAGCCATACCATTGGTCTGAGGATGGTAAGGAGATGCAACTCGGTGCTTGATGTGACTGCCCCCATATGATATCATTATCTTTGGAATTCCGAACTGTGAGATGATATTTTCTTTCAGAAAGCGACACACTGTATGGCTATCTATGGCTCGAGCGTGCGCGACTATCCGTCGATTGTGAACATCTTTTGAGTTTTTTGATTTTTTTGTTGTTTTTGCTGGTGTCAGGGGAAATGGATGGCAGCTGGCATGGTTCCTCCTCCTTCTTCTTTCTCACCCGTTCTTGTGGCTAGCGCGTCTGATGCAGAAGATGACGATTCACCTGTCAAAGCTTTATTCATCCCATGGCTTGCGGTAGATGGAGGTAAAGTCCTACCACTCCTGAGAGTGACCATATTAGATTAAGCAATATCGCAATCATCTGACTCTACAGGCACATACTGGACATCACATTCTACCGGCTCTTTACTCTTAAATTTATTGGGATTCGTTTCAACCTGGACTAGGATAGGAGTTTTAGTGGCCGTCAGGTCGTCTATATTCTTGGTCATCTCTGCTAAGCCTTTCACAAGTTGGACCAAGCAACCCAAGGTACGGTCCATAGGAATGCCTTAGAAGGTTCAGTGTGCAGACCACGATGTTGATGATTGTTTGGGTGTCGAGGTTGAGATGTTGATGGTTCTGATGAGGTGGAGGAAGCTGGTACTACTGATATGAGGGAGGAGGGTACTGTTGAGGTGGTGCAGCCGTGTACTGGTGGTACGACTGTTGCTGGCGGTACTGAGGCTGTTGATTCTACCTCCATTGATGTTGGTACTGGAGAGGCTGGTGATACTGAGGTCGATGTTGGGAGGATTGTCCATAATGACCACCATGGGGTTGGTGGTAAGCCATGTTGGCTGGCGGCTAGCCCTGTGGGTGTCCGGTAGGATGGGCTAGCTGCGCATCATTACTTCATAGATCGTTGACTTCCTGGAGTAATGGTAGTGGTGAGAATGCTGGATGGCCGGTGGCTGCTGACTAGGCTGAGGTTGTTGTTGCGATGATGGCTCTTCCTTCTTCTCAGTTGGAGTCTCTCAAGATGGTGTTGCCGACTGAACAGAACTGATGGTGCTCACTAGCAGCTCCAACTGCTTGGTGATCTGATCCTGCTTGTCTAAGTGTTGCGTCCTCTTTTTGATCACAGCGAGCTTCTTGAGATCTTGTGACCGCTTCTCGATAATGTTAACCTTCGAGAGATGGCCTCCAATGATTGGTGAACATGATTTTCACCACTTTAATTGTCATCTTTTATAGGCGGTGAAAATGGTTCAACAAAGAACACATTTTCGAATATGCGGAAATTATTTTACTTGGGAAGCATACCAAGGTCGAACACATGGACACAAGCCTCTTCGTCTATTTATCAAATTTTGTCGACTAATTAATGAGTGATTATTTCCAAAGGCTTAGGTGTTCATGCAGATGCAAAATAAAATGCAGATACAAAAACGCGAAGAGAAGTGATGCATGTACTTTTTCTTTGATTTTTCAATACAACTATAAGATGATGCATGACACAATGCATGAATAAAAGCAAAGGACATGTATGCAAAAATATATTTACAAATATTCCCTATATAATATGAGCACATGTTATGGTTCGAATTCAGAGTCAAATTAAGCATCGAAATCAAGAACAAATATCTATTAATAGTAAGGATTTATAAAGCACAAGACACTGTATATCATCAAAAATTCATCATATTCAATTTAGTGTCAAACTAAGAAATTAACTGCCATTAGATAGAGAATTAAATAATCTTCAAAACGACGCTAAAATCATGCAATTCAGACTTAAGATGCTCAAGATATGCTAAAAATAGTGCAAGGGCATAAATGTAATAAAAATACAAGGAAGAGAAAGATAAATATTGCAAATAGGTCCCTGGAGGGACCCATTTACAATTAGCAAAACCTGGCAGGCCTTTATGATTTTCCTGAAGCACATGGACCATTTTGTAATTATAAAAAATCGATGAGGCTTTATTATAAATTGTCCAGGCACGCAAATCGCACGCCTGGACCTAGATGTAATTCACAAAAACCCCGAAGTGGTTCCTGTAAATATCTCAGCCCCTCACCTGCATGTCACGCGAGGGGCCTGGCTCGGTTGAGGTGCAGCTTTGGGGGACATGTGGCATCCCTAGGGTGTTTCGGTGTCTGGCTCGGTGTCTCCTGCAGGGCTGGCGGGGCTACGTGGATTCATCTAGTCCACTGGATGGCCATTGTAGGGGCACCATCCAACGACAACTGTACTTCATCATCATCAGAAGAGTGGCGGCGTAGATAGATCTCTGACAATGCTGCCAGAGCTCCTCTGAGCTCCTCCAAGCACGCAAAGGGTCCAGAGACCTCCATGGTCCTATGGCATGGGTCATCGACGAGAGAGGGAAGTACCTGGGTAGCTGTAGGTGGTGGTCGACGTCGCCTCGTTGGAGAGGCTGCTCGAGATCAGAGGGGGAGCACGCATTCCGCCCATTGAGCATTTGTACGAGTTAGTCATAGCCAAAGCATGTTCGTGGAGTGCAAGTGACTGAAATAGGGGTGAGGCAAAAGCTGAATCAAGTGGAGAAGGTGGAGGCTCAAGCGGGTTCCTACGCCGTGAGGGCAGAGAAAAGGGGCGAAGCGAGGGGAGGTTATGACAGAAGAGGGGGTGAGTAGAGTGTGTGGTGAGGTTGATGGTGATGTAGTGAAGGTGAGTAGTTAGTCAGGTGGCGGCGGGAATCATCGTGTATAGTGAGAAAATTTAGAGAAAATGGAGAAAAACCAGGAAGGAGACGTACTTGGGGAATAGAAGAGAACAAGAGAGGGTGAAGCGGCCTGTGTTGAGGTCCCTAGGGGATTCCCCGATTGTCGCATAACAAGGTTGGTCGATCCTCGATGCGTGGTGGTGGCGGGGCCACTATTACTTGGTCTGTGATGGCCGAGGGTTGACACATGGGTAGGAGTACCCATGATCACCAATCAAATGCCTCCTCCGCTGTCACCGGAGGAGGGAGGAGCTAGGGTTTACCCATGAATTGGTGGATGACCGTAGAAGGAGGCAGAAGGAGGGGTTTTGTAGTCGGAGGAGATTGGGTGTTACTGGGGATTTGCAACGGCTAGAGGAGTGATGGAGGAGGTGTCGAGGATTACATGAGTAAGGTGGAGGAGTTGGTTGTATGATGGTGGCTTTGGATTGATGAGAGGCGTCTGGAGGGTAGGGCTAAAAATGGAAGGGGACAGGGTAGCTATGAGGCGTAACGTCTGGGGCGGGGGCCATTTGGAAGAAGACGACGACTTAGAGGCATTGGATCATGTGATCCAATGGTTCTGATTATAGAAAGGTCGGAGGGCCTATATCAGATTAGAGGATCTGATCCAACGGCTGTGGGTGAGGCGGTGATGGATGGTTGCGATGAAGTGTAGTCTTTATCCAAGGGTCACGAGAGAAGGGGAGGCATGGAGTGAGCAAGGCCACTGGATGGAAGCAGATCGTGTGGTGGAGGAAGAGGCGGGTATGGACGGGTAAGATGAAGGTTGAGAGAGATCAAGGGTGGAGATGAGGTGAATGACATGGCATGTGGGTAGCCATTGGATCAGGAGGAGATCTGTGGCTGAGATTGAGGTGCGAGGGAGCGGATGAGATCTCATTAGGAGCTGCGGTGGGACAACTAAGAGGGGAGCAAGTGTGGACTGCGGTAATTGAGGTGGGTTGGAGAGGATTCAACGGTCAGAAAGGAGGCTGGATGGAGATAAGAGGAGCATGTTATGTGGGCGACCTAGAGGGCACCACATGGACGCTCCAGAAAATTCAGAAAATAGTAAAACAAAGATAAATCTAAAAGAAATAGTTAGAGGAAAAATTAGGAAAAAGTCAAAACTTGAAAGTTTTAGATCTCAATGAGATATACAAGTTTCATGCTGAACAAAAAGTCAAAAGAGGTCATTTATACAAAAGTGAATTTTTGGGAATATTTTTAATGGGTTAAAAATACTGATTTAATGGGTTTTGAGATTTTTTGCATTTTTTATTTCTTTTAAAGGCCAAGAGAAATATAGACAATAATTAATCGATTTTTTTATGTGTTTTTAATAAACTAGAAAATAAAGGAGGTTAGTAATTAATTACAATAAATTAGAGTTAGCTTTTGTATGTTTATTATACACAAATTATATACAATATAATACAAGTTAATAATAATGAATTAATTTTGATTTTTATTGAAATGTTTAATTAATGAGATTAATATGTGGATTTTAATATGATGAAGCTGAGATTCATCAATGATACTAAGGTTGGAGC
This sequence comes from Ottelia alismoides, assembly GCA_037367405.1. Taxonomy (NCBI): domain Eukaryota; kingdom Viridiplantae; phylum Streptophyta; class Magnoliopsida; order Alismatales; family Hydrocharitaceae; genus Ottelia; species Ottelia alismoides. The sequence continues at coordinate 573,752 of JAZKJV010007870.1, read as the reverse complement.
TCTCATCTCTCTCCGCCTCACGAGACGCTGCCATGTGTACTTGCTTCTTGAGGATATGTGGTTGTTTCTGATATCCATGGGATGAAGAGAGGGTGGCCTCTCCTTCGACCATTTCTTCAAAAATATGCCATACTATGTCTTCATCCTTGTTAAAAGGAGACCCCATGCAAGCTGTGTCGACGAGCCTTTGGCTTTCTATATTCAATCCCCTGAAAAGTGTTGGAGCAGACTGGTCCTTGGTATCTCATTATGGGGGCATTTTTCTTGCATGTCCGTGAATCGCTCCCACGCTTAATGGGTAGTTTTGTGGGCAGCCTGGGAGATGTTGTTAATCTTGGCTCGCATCTGATTGAGTCGATCGAGAAGATAGAATTTGTACAGGAAGGCGGATTTCAGTTCCTCCCAAGTCGTTACAACCTTTCTCAAATGATCAACTCAGTATAGGTCCTTGTCTTGCAAACTGAAGGGGAACGCCATCATCTTCACTACGTCCAAGGGAACATTGTGATAGTGGGTAGTCCGACAGATGCATGAGAACTGATGCAGGTGAATGTATGGCTCTTCATTGGTGTTCGTGTGGAATGATGGTAGAAGAGCAAGGAACTCAGGCTTAAGCTCAAAGTGAGCATGTACCAGTGGAATGAGGATCCACTCGATCATCTGGCTATCTCCAGGGTTATATGTCTCTTTCAGTGTCGATTTCTGCCTTTTGGTTCCAATTCTTCTTCGTCTGGGTCATCGCGGGGTCTGTCTCATCTTCCTCATGTTGCTCTATCTCCTCCTCCTGTTGGTCTATTCTGTAGATCATTCAACATATCCTGAAATGTAGTCTGTGCTAGGGCTTGCTCAGTCAATTGATGTTGTAAGGCTTGGATGGAATCCATCAATTGAGCATTCACCTGATTATAATCTAGCATTTGTCCCTGCTTAGGTTGGGGAGGTGGTTGTCTGTTGCCCTTTCCATGAGGTGCCATCTCGAGGTATGAGTATGAAGAAATGAACTCAATGTTGGGATCCAGGACTGGGTTTAACTTCTATCTGAAATGTAAGTGGATCCCAATCAGACCACTTGAAATCTAATCCCAGCTGGTTGATAAAAAGATGGAGACTAGAATTGACTTCCATTCGCAACGACGGTTGTGGGACAAAGGTGGTCCCAGTTTATTGGGTGATCAAGGAGAGGGGAAGAAGACGAGGAGTCTTGAGATCGGTTCGCAAGATCCATGCTGGATTCTCGGGAATCACCTCAAATTATTTATGATGTCGAGTCTATGGAATCGATGTGGGTGTCAGTGGAGTCCTGACTAAGCAATACATAGATCGCTATCGTGGAGCAAGAGAAGATCGATGTAGGAGGAAAGATACAATGATCAACGAGGAAAAAAAAGGAGTGCAAAATAGTAGAAATGCTTGAATTGAGCGAGGGTCAAAGGGAAGACAAGTATGACAAAATTGGCGCAAGTGTGCGGACTTGATCTTTGAACCTTAATCTAGATCCATACAAATACAATACAAAATTGGGTTCACCAATTCACGCCATGTGAAGCAGTGAAGCATCAACTATTTATTATCTTTTCAGTTTTAGAGTTGTTATTTCTGGCATATCTTTTAACAAGTCCTTAGCATGTGAACCCTATAGGAGAAAGAGTACTGCTAGAAAAGTATCTCGTAGTTGTCCTCCTCCTTTGTAACATGTAGTCTGCACTTTTTGAGGTCCTTATAACCCTTCCTGGATCCCTACTCAGCCAAAGAAATAGAGAGAGGAAGCCGATAGGTGAAACAACTACTTCGGTCCTCGCTTGCAACAGAATCACCCGTGAGCGTGCAAGAACCTACTCGGACGCAAACCGATGGGATAGACACATCCGTGAGGGTGTGGCCTAAGCTCAATACCCCAGACCATGTCAATATTCCACACAAGGTGGGAACACCATCGCTGACAAGGCCCTACTCGATCATGTAAGATAGAAGCACCATTACATCGGAAATCCAGGCAATACACAAGGCAATTACAGACTGGGTTTTTAGCTCTAATCCTTAGCGGGTTGTGCCTCGCTCATGGGAGGGGTTTTGATCCCCTCCTAAGGTATGTGAAAACAATGAGGGCTTTATGAACCCAAGAAAATGAAAGTCCATTAAAGATTTTAATTAAGGTCAAAGTTTATTTAGTAGTCCCCTTGTTTTAATTTTTGAGTTTTCATTTTTTGGATATTTTGCATACAAGCGCCTAACGTTTTTTTAGATTTTCATTTAAGTCCTAGGTGCTCAAAATCAGAGGGAGATAGCAAAAAAGCCGTGCAAGTCAATTCGATTATGGAAATCTCGTCATTGAACCTAATGATGTACCGAAATGGAATATGAAATAACTACAAGGGTCTGCCATGCAATTTCACCACTTTACTTTACAATAAACATTTTATTGCAAGGTTAATTAATGAATACAAAAATGATCGAGTAGTATATGTAAATTACCCCGTATGCACGTGCCATCGGACGGGTGGATGAACATCACTTATACACGTGGCAGGATTTGCACGGCTAGCGACGCTTCGACGATGAATGTCTAGGATTAGATCACGGGGAGCGATCTGACAGTCGAGGAGCAGAATGATCCAACGTCATCTGTAGCATCTGGAACTAGGAAGGAGACCGAATGGCTCTGAAAATCCCTGTAAGAACAGGGAGGAAGGTGGTCTGAGCTCGCTCAAAGGGCTATCTCTTGATGCTCTGACCACCAATCTCGCATCTGAAATGCCATTCAGCATGTTGATGAAGCTCCGCGGTGATTGGCAGCGTCAAAGAGGTGTGGGGCTTGCAAATCGACCCCTGGAAGTTGTTCTTCCCTAGAGTTGTTTTTTATCCTCAAAGCCACCCTAGATGGGGCCCCTTCAAGCGTGAATCCTGCGTTAACAGACTCACGGGCCGAGGGCAAAGTGCCTCACCCCGTTTAGGTGTGAAATGCATAGAGGGTGATGTGAATGGTGGTGCAGTGGAGAAGCCTCAGGTGATGGTGGAAGAAGTCCTCTGATTTCAAGATCCATGAAGGATCTGGGTGAGTGGAAGGATCCGGGATGAAGGGGAAGCGATAGGGAGTGAAGGGGAGGTGATAGGCATGGCGGAAGGTAGTCGAACACACATGGATGAGTTCGCTGGAGCTCAGCTCTGGCGAACTACGAAGGAGGCTTTTTACACTAATTCGATCAAATAAAAGCTAAACTAAGAACATCAACTGAAACCTACAACTAAGGGCTGCATAAAAAGCAAAAGAAACAGCTCTTATTTGGTCGAAGACCAGGGAGCAGGGCAGCCGGTGACCTCCACCGTGGGTGCACCTCCGCATCCTTCAGCCATCAATAGACCCTAGGGGATCTCCTCCTATCACGAGGATACTCGCTAGGATGAGGCTTTGGGGTTTTAGTGGTTGGAGTGTGGCCAAGTTCGAAGAGAAAGGAGGATGTTTTTATTTATAGACATAGGATACACCCTTATTGGTCGGTGAATTGGGAAGAATCTAAATGATGTACAAGCGATCTGCAGCTATGGCGTGAATCACAGAAGATCAAAGATCAGATCTTGTGAGGGGCTCGAGGGCAATGGAGAAACATGGTGGTTCGGAATATTTGGAGAAAGCGGGCCGCTCGAAGCTTCTGGCAGAAGTCAGAAGAAATACGGGGAGGTGATCGGGGTCTACAATCCATGGGCTGTGATTGGGCCACATCAGCCCTGGTCACCAAAAAACATACTATTTATTCAAAAATAAATGGTTTAAAAATAGTAGATAATTTTATTTACTTTTGTTTATAACCTAGAAAATGATCATTAATTTACGTAGTATTTTAATATGATTTTTTTTATTTTTTTGATGTTATTTATTATTAGTTAATTTTTAGGGGTATATATATTCATATATGTTTTGACCATTTTATTTTTATTTTATATTTTTGATTTTAATATTTTATTATCTCATTTTTTATATTCATAACTTATTTTTAGGTGTATAAATATATTTTTATTATATTTTTATGATGTTGTTTGTATACTTAAATAAATAGAGGTATAAATCATATAGGTATAGTTATTGTATATTTATCTACGTATTTTGTGCATTATTTTATTTTTATCTTTTCTTAAGGGTTTTATTCTATTTTAAATATTTACATATATTCAAAATAATATTTACAAAATTGAAAAAATATATAATATTGTAAAAATAATAAAGAATAAATAAAATGAATATTTTATTCAAGTCTATTGTACAATAGGGGTCCAAAACCTAACTTTCACACTTTAACTCCAAAAAATATGAAACCACCTCCATTAAATAGAGTATTAAAAGTTATATACAATTAAAGTTATTTGGGTATGTTTTGAGTTTTTATTTGAGATTTATGAGTCTGGGAAGTTGGGATTTTGGAATCTTATTCATAGTATAAAAAGAACACTATGTATTATTTTTGTGCAAACTCAATTTTTTATTTTTCTATATATCATTATCTAAAACTTTCATGTACAAAGTTTTTTTATTTGATGGATAAATAATAAATAATAAAATTGGTCCCAAGAATAATTTATTGAATGAATAAAAGAGTTTGGTTTTTATTGTATTCTGGGCCCTTATCTCCCCCTACTTTATTCCTTATCAACCAATTCAAATCTTGACTTGGTTTCAGAGTTTTAGGGTAATAAAATACCTTTGGTTTTTATTCTTTTTCTTTTCTTTTTTTATTCTATAATTTTGGTCTCAAAAACAGTATTATTTACATAATAAATGCAATAAATAATGAATGTTATTTTATACAAATTAATGTTGTTTACAAGCATTAGCTAGGATTTTAAGGCCAAAATGATAGAATAAAGGTGATGAAATGGAGATTCATCACCTGGACACCTTTTTTTGAAATTGAGAATTGTTCAAGCTGTTGGGATTATATTGAACTTGGGCGGGAATGGCTGTAGCAGGTACAGTTTGTTTATCTCTCCAACGAGATAGGCGATTGATGTCCACCCTAGATCATGAATTTTGCTCCTATAAGATCGGAGCTCCTCGAAAATCTATTGTTGAATGTCTACGGGTCCTATAGGAGGGTGATACTGCTAGGAAGCTTATCGTGGAGATTGGCCCTAAGGGGCTTGATATTATTGTTGTCTATGTTGCTAGGGTGCCTGCTGATATTCCGGACCCTGTTGGACCACATGATATTGGCCCTAACGATCGTGTTGTTGTTGTTGCCTCTGTTGCTGCTAAGGTTGGGCTGTGCTCTGATTGTATTGTGGTGATGGAGTGAAAGCGGTATTGTAGAAGGTCGGGGGATGTTGGTATAGATGTCGGTCCCCCGTGTTTCCTTGTCTATCAGGGTCCTATGCATACCAAATACCATTCACTTCCAACATCTGCAGGGGCGCTTCCTCAACGATTTCTGCTGGTGGTGATGTTTAATGGAAAAGTTAAGCATAGTACTAGTACTGAACCCAAGGTTGAGATGGCCCTAACAACGATTGCTCCTAGACATGACGCACTCGGAAAATAGAATAAGCAGATGCAGTCATGACAGGTATCCAGATCTTGGACACCTTCTTGGTCAGTTACTCCATTTGCTTTGGTATCTGAGGGATCCTATTGTCAATGTCATTCACCCTTTTGTTGATCTATTCCACAACTACTAGCTAGTCTGCAATGATGCTCATGTTCGGAATTAGATCATCAGCTATCTCAAACACAATCTATTTCCCTCCTTTAGATTGGAGTGTGTTGAGGGAATCAATATACGCCCTGTTGACGATCTGTGAGCAGCCTGTCTCAACCATCTGCTAAAATACTTTCCAGACAGTATCCATACTTCATGATGTGTAGTTTCCCCATAGGCAGCGCTCACTAAACCATGTGTCTCATTATTGAGACTAGAATAAAGTGTCTGGACCAAAATATTATCATCTAGAGCATGACATGGACATTTTATTAATAGATCTTTGAATCTATCCAATGCATCACAGAATGGTTCAAGAGGCATCCGAGAAATGCTTGTGATGAGTGTCCTCATCTGATTAGTCCTACTCAAAGGGTAAAACTTCTTTGAGAACATGTCCTTGAAATGATCGTACGTGGCAACCGTCACTCCAAGATTCTTCATCCAGTAGTCCGCTTTGCCTTTCAAGGTGAATGAAAGTGCAGTGAGATGAATGTAGTCCTGGCTAACTTCGGGGTGTCTGAGATTAGAGCATACTAGGTCCAAGTCCCTTAGGAATGCGTAGGGTTCATCGGTAACATTTCCATGGAATTGTAGCAGCAGGTTCAGGAAAGGTGTCTTTAGTTCAAAATTAACTTCTAGATCAGGAGGATTCAGATAATTTCTTATTTTATAGTGTCCTGAATTGTATGCCACGTCCATTGGTGGTCCAACCCCAAGATTTAGCTTGCCAATTTATGTTCTCAGTAAAAGTTATTGCTGCTTAGATGCAACTAATCTTGCTAATACCATATACATCATTGTCTTTTTTTTGGAGGCATCTTCTTTAGTTCTTCTCCTTCACCTTCAGAATCAAATGGATTGGTATTAATAGAGTTGAAAGAATGAGAAGCATCGTGATGAGAGTTTTCCTTGTGGTGAGAGAAGAGAGGGTTGGTCTGGGACTGACCTCCCTCAAGGAAGAAGAGAAAATCATGGGTAGGGGTTTTATGAGGAGAGTGTTCACGAGTCCAAGGGGGCAAAAGGAAAGAGTGTCCTTGAGTTGTTGAGGATGGTAGTTTTGTGGTGTTCAGTGGAAGGTTCGCAGAGTCCGAGCAAATATCACCACACCCCTCCATTCTTGATGTCTAGCGATTTAAAGAAAGATTACGGTTCATAAATCAACAAGGGAGAGTAACAACACAGATGGGCGGTATTTGATGTTTGATCTTGATCTACACACACAATACAAACACAATATAAATCACAATTTCACCAACTCATATAGTGAAGGCCGCAAGAGTCCAGCCAATTTATCTTGTCAATTTTAATTTGGTGATAATTCAATCTTGTAACGAAACCTTAGCAGCTAGACCTATAGGAGTGTGAGTACTATTGGAAAAGTATCATGTACATGTCCACATCCTTTGTAACCTATAGCTTGCACTTTTTGAGGTCCTTGTTATGATATCTGGATCGACTACTCAACTAAAAAAGTAGAGAGGAAACCGATAGTAGCAAATTAAGTACTTCGGACCAAGCTCGAGACAGAATCACATGTGATCATGCTAGGCCCTACTCGGACGCGAGACGATGAGACAGATACCCCCGTGAGGATGTGGCCTAAGCTCAGTACTTCAGAACGGGTTGGTGCTCTACACAAGGTGCGAACACCGTCGTTGACTCGGCCCTACTCGTACACGTACGATAGAAGCATCGGTATTTCTGAATCCAAGAGATAAAAAAGGCATTATTCAGGCTGGATTTTGGGCTCTAATCATTATGGATCGTGCCTCACTAAGTAAGGGGTGGTGACCACACCTAGAATGTACCTGAATCCAAGGACGGGGTTGCTCTCTCACAAAAATTCTAGTTTTTATGGGTTTAATTAAGTCGGCCTTATTTAATAATCCCAATTATAATTAGCGATCATTGAAGTTTTAGGTGAGCATAGAATACACGTCTACTATCTAGTCCCAATTTCCTTTAGATCCCAAGTGACAAAACAAGAGGGGAAAATCAAGAAAAGCCGATGCACGTGAAAAACATTGATGCATGCTCAGATAGAAGACTTACAGTGCTTCCTAGTAATATCCATGTGGGATTTAATAGAGGAATTGAAATTTAGTCTATATGAAGTGCAAGCTGACAAAACTGCTCCTAGTAGAAAGTTCTATTAGCCAGGAATGGATTTGAAATTTGACTCTGTTGAATGATCTTGGTGCGTCTCATTAAGTGTAGTGTAGTCCTAAGTTATACGAGTATAAGCAAAACAAACCTTGTAGCTCTAACGACCGCAGTGCAAGTCTAATGTACGGACCACTCAATTTGAGCCCTACCCTTACTAGAGAGTGAAACAGGCCCAACACACCACGGAAAAAAGTCCAAGTCTTGTTTACACAGGAGAGATTCCAAACAAAAATCATTATAAGTAGGCAATTAATTAAAAATAAGAAAGAAATGAAAAATGTTGAAAACAAATCTTAAACTCTACACTCTATCATGACTCGACTCGATCTTAATTTTTATTTGACTTTTCAGCAGGCTATCGAGATGCACCAGTTTCTAGAAAAATCGATCCACGTCTACAGTGTACCTCATGCAAAAATAAGAGAGAAAGTGTAGGAGAGTTGACATAAAAATTAATAAAAAATAAATAACAAAACTAAATGCTAAAAAAGAAATAAATGTTGGAAAATAAATGGAAAATATACAGTGGCAAGGTTCAGGGGTCAGACAACCAAATATGCAGAAAACAGAACACTAAGTTTTCTAGACAAAAACTGAAGTCGTTTGCATCCTCAGCAATAGCGTCATTTGATGATCCGTAAAATACCCTCGTTAATTCTCATGAATTAGATGTGTCGATACATTGCAGTCGGGCAATTAGATATCAATCAAAAATAACCACACAACTCGATGAATTAATTGATTAAGAACAATGTGGTTTGATGTTTATTTAACCTGGGCAAGTCCCAAGGTCGACTCAAGGAGGCAAAGGAACAACCTAGGTTAAGTCTATCAAATTTAATGTGTGATTTTCAAGGTGATTTTTTTGTATTTTTTAATGTAATTTATGGATACATATACAAGTTGTCAAATTTAGGGACTAAAAAATTTAAATTAGACAAAGTCCAAAAATTACAAAACTTGGCCGGATTGTAAAAAATAATGAAGTTAACAAACAATATTTTTTTTGGATTTTTTGGTCCAATATGAATTAATTACGAATTAAATGTGCATGCAGTGCAATTTTTTATATATTAATTTTAATAAATAGAAAATCTAATTACTTTCAAGAAATAAAATTATCCTAGATGTATCTAATGAGGATCTATCTAGGAAAAATTCTAAATCCTAAAACTGTTAAGCTTACAGTCTAAAAATTTAATTACTCCAATCACCCCTAATGTGATTTTTTTCATATTTTTTTATGTTATGATTAATTTAATATTAATTTCAGATCACGCATTGGGTAAAATATGCAATTTTCAACTAAAATAATTATATTAAATAAATCGAAGCTCACAAAAATTCTATTAAATACTCAAAAATAAAGATATAATTGTTCTACACCATGTAAATTCTAGAATAATAAAATGATGCAAAATGATGTTCATATAAATATGCAAACACTGGATTCTTAATACAAATATAGAAAAGAAATAAAATAAAAAGATCACACATAGATGCAACTGCCTAAACACATGGGGGTATTTATGCAGTTTTTCCAGGAGGTCACATGTACCTCACGTGCCTCCTGAAAGGTTGGACCAGCTGGTAATTACGGAGGAGGAGGGGGTGTTCGTGCAATTTATTTGCTTTTCATGTGTTTTGCACATGCCTTGACTGTCGGAGACATCCCTACGAACGTAGGGAAAGGCAGGGCAACATGCAAATTACCCTGCCTGCACATGCATCGCACATATAGGAGGGATAAGGGTAGGGCGGGCATAAAGATCGAGGCAAAGCCGCATGAGGTTAGGGCGGCTGGTAGCTGCTGCACGGAGCGAGGGTGGATGGAAGACAACAATGATCTAGAGTAGTGTGGTTGTGATATCGACGATTCTCTTGGCGGCTGGCACATGGCCAAGGGTCGTCGGGGCAAATTAATGGCAGACCAAGGTGGAGGTGGAGGCGCTGCTGATGGTGGTGCGGATGAGTGGATGGCGGGCAAAGGCCTCAGTTGTAGTGGGCTCTAAGCCTTAGGGGATTCTGCTAGTGGTGATTGTCGACGTGAGAGCAAAGCGAGGGTGGTTGTCAGTGATGCGAGACATCGTAGGCATGACGGTTGATGGAAGGCGAGTGGGTCTCCATGACCGAGCTGCTGCTTGGCAAGGTGGAGCGAGGGTGATGTACATCGTGAAGGGTGGTGCAGAGGATGAACGATAGGGGAACGAATGTGCGAAGATCGAGGAGGCGATGGCAGTCGATGATGGGGTGGATGGGGAGATGAACGAAAGAGCGTAGATGAGATGAGAAGGCAAAGGAGGAGTACCTGGAAGGTGGTTTGACGATGATAGAGCTGAAGCAGAGCAAACGTGGGGTGCGCGAGCTGCGACGGCCACTAGGCCGGATCATGCCTCGTATTCCGAGCCTTCATTGGGGAAGAGGTTGGTCTGTAGGAGGTTTCACCTCCACTTAGGTCGTCGACTCCCGTTGATGTTGGTACTGGCAGATGCCTTGATTGGTTATCAACGATGGGTTTATGTATGGAGTTTGGAAAGGGAGGGATGACAATTATGAGATGGGCAGAGGTACTACAGTTGCAGCTCCTACGAAGGAGATAGAGAGAGATGGAGGCGGAGGGCGTGGGATGCAGACGTACAAGAGATTGAAAGGGGAAGGCCACGTAGCACACAGAAGAGTGATCACGTGGTGGGTTAAAAGAATTAAAAATAAAACAAAAAATAAATAAATAAAATAGAAATAAATAAATACATAATAAATAATAAAAAGAAATAATAAATAAATAAAGTAAGCATATAAAGAAATAAATTAATAATAGAATAAAATAATATAAAATAAATAAATAAAAGAAAAGAAAAGAAAAGGAGGTGACACATGGCGACTCCGGGAGCGACCATGTGTCGCTCCCAGAAAAATCAAAAATTAATTCAAAAGAAAAATAAAAAGAACCAACAAAAGGTGTCAAATCAAAAAGTGGTCAACAAGAAAGTTGCTTATCTCAACGAATCTACAAATATTGTCAAGGACCCCAAACAAAAATAAATCATTTGTACAAAAAGTATTTTTGATGGTATCTTATAGATATTAAATACCGTATTTTGTATTTTGCGAATTTTTTTCCATTTTTAATAAGATAAAAATTAAATAAAGTACAATAAAATATAAATAAATATTTACAACTTAATTAATTTTTTTATTTTTAGTAATTAAGAAAATAAAAAGATAAATTAATAAAGGGGTTATATGTACAATATACAATGAGGGGCTCAAAACCTAAGTTTCACATGCGAACTTTGATTCTTTTGAATTCGGTCGTATTGTGAAGGTAACTGAACGTACATTAATTGAAAAGTGAGTATAGTTCATGGCAGACTATATGAGAAAGATATTTACGTTTTAAGGCTTTTATTCTCAAACTAGGATTTGTGTTTTATTGGTCAATTTTACAAGTTAGTAATTTTTTGGATATTTTTCATTTATTAATGTTAGTAATATATATACTATAGAGTTGATTTTATTAATTTTGAGTTAGTGGAAAATATATAAAAATAGGGAAAAATATGGTAATATAGAGGTGATTTTTACAAGGAAATTTGACTTCTTAGTTCATGCAAAAATGCATGCTAAAATACAGAAATTAATTCTAAGTGCGTGAAAAGTAATAATGCAGAATAAATAGAGAAATGCAGCTAAATACTCGGGAATGAAGCCCTATTTTCAACTTTTAGAGTGGTGAATCATAGATTCATCAGACACTTCATTCTTTTTCTTTTCTTTCCTTTGTTCTTTTATTTTGAGATTAAATTCATGTATTTATATAATGTATACAGATCAATTGTTGAGTGTTATTTTATATAAATTAATGCTATATACATGCATTTAGCTAAGGATTTAAGGCCAAAATGAAAGAATAAAGGTGATGAAATGGAGATTCATCATTAACCTAATTGTATTAATGGTTAAAAGAGTTGAACTTTCTTATTTGTAACTCTTTATGTAAAAGCTCAACATGTATGCATGTGTAGCATATAATCACGCTAGGACCTCTCTTTTTATAGGTCAAGCCTTGGGTGATCGTTCAACCTATTGACATGATCAATTATAAGTGTTGTTTAGTTGTTGATGGTCAAGCCTAGGGTTAAACTTTAAGAGCCGATGGTATACCCATGAACATCTGATCAATTATAAGTGTTGTTTAGTTGTTGATTAATAGATCACCTTGATGTCTTGATTAATCAAAAGTACATTTTTACCTTATGATCAATCATCATTTATCCTTGATTGATCACATGAGCCTACCATTAAATAGTTGATCAATAACCTTTTTTCAGATCACTTATTTAGAATTGTCCACTTTAAGGTTACCATGAGCCTACCATGAACCTAGTCTTGTGGTCTTAAAGAATTTAAGTCTAGCAGACCTGAAGTATCTCAATTCTAGTTCCTATAAGGTTCGTGTGTTTAAGTAAATTGAAGGTCTAACCAAGCTCCAATCTTTGAATTTTACATAGACTAGTTCAATCATCAACATCAATATAAAAAATGCAAATGCTATGTACAATGAAAGAAAAATACTTTTGTGATGTAATTTTCTAATTTTGAAATTTTATGGATTTTTGAAAAGTTTTGCAATTTTTTATGCAAGATTTTTAAAACATTATGCATTTTTAATGGATTTTTAGTTTTGCAAAATTTTAGTGATTTTTCATTAACAAAAAAATATATGAATCTATTTACATGGAGATGCATCTATTTTTTTACAAGAATTAAGATTTAGGAATTTACAGGTTTGTATATACAAGGTTTGTAAAGGATCTTTATCATGTACATAGTTATCAAAATAATTTGAAAATATTTTCACAAACACTTTGAAAACTTATTTTGCAAATGTTTTTGACAAATAATCTTTACAAACATTTACACAATTTGAAACTCATTTTGCAAAGATTTTTCAAAATATTTTTGCAACTATTTTCAAAATTATTTGCAAATAGATTTTCAAAATATTTTATTCACACAAAAAAGGAAGTTTTTACAAACAAAGCATTTTTACAAAGGTTGAAAACATTTGACAAAATATTTTCCAAATGATTTTCAAAAGATTTTTCAAAGAGATTTTCCTACCCTTTTTCAAACATTTTTGCAAACATTTTTTACTTGATTTATTAATCAGTATGTACAAAGAATTGGAGGTGTGTTTTAGTTTTTATTAATTAGCTATATTATTACAAAATTACAAACGTATGAGTTATGGAAAAATGAGAAGTTGACCATCCCCCTTATACTTAGGATGAAATAATCCTAAGTATAGTAGGTTGTACACAAGGGTGGGAATATAGAACTCATCGGCTCGACCTGTTCCCCCCATATTTAGGGTAAAATATCCCTAAGTATAGATAGAATATCAAGAGTTGATGGGACAAGTAAAGTAACATGGAAATAAATAACTCGGGGTGATCACCCCCCATACTTAGGACAAAGTACGTCATAAGTATAGAATTGATAAAAGGGGTGAACAACTTTTTAGAAGAAATAGAAAAATGGAAAGAAGAAAAGAAGAAAACAAAATCTTTTTGTGATTTTTCAGCTTTTCGTGTATGATCCTTCTATCTTTGAGAAATCATCTTGAAATGCAACTTCGATCGAATCAACGTTGGATAGGAATGTGTTGTGCTCGAGATATGGCTTCAGCAACTGTCCGTTGACTACAAAAGGTTGTGCATCAAATGACAATTTAGTTATGAGTAGACTTCCATTGTCACACACATTTTTCACGATGAATGGTCCAGTCCGCTTGCTTTTCAGCTTGCTTGGGAAAATTTTCAACTTCGCATCAAATAACCACACATTTTTTCTAGGTTCAAATGTCTTCCTGTGCATGTGTCTGTCATGTCATTTCTTGACTTCCTCTATGTGCAGTTATCATATAGGTAGTCTCGAAATTCAAGCAATCAGTTCTGATCAACTTTTATGTTCTTTCCTCCTTGCTCGAAATCAAGGTTGCATAAGTTCAATGGCCACAAGGATTTGTGAATGAGTTCCAGAGGCAGGTGGCAAGGCTTGCCATAGACATGGCAGTAGGGAGACATGCCGAGTGGAGACTTGTTTACCGTGCAATAAGCCCAAAGAATAGAATCAAGCAATTATGACCAATTCTTATGATCTGGATGTACAAGCTTCTGCATTATTATCTAGATCTCTCTATTTAAACATTCAGCCATGCCATTGGATTGTGGGTGGTACAATGCAACAACACAATATTCGATGTCGTATTCTTGGATCAACTTTTTCACCTCCTTGTTGATAAAATGGCTCCCCTGTCAGAAATGAGAATTTTGGGGGTTCCAAACTGTGAAATGATGTTGTCTTTCAAAAAATGAAAAACTACGCAGCTATCCGCAGTTTGGGTAGGGATTGCCTCCACCCGTCAACTGACATAGTCGCCGGCAAGTAGGACGTACTAAAAACCATGGATGTTAGGGAATAGAGCCATGAAGTTATTTCCCTAAGTGTCGAAGACGTCAGATATCTGAATGTACTTCAAAGGCATTGTATCATGCATGATGATGTTCCGGGCCATTCTCTGACAGTCAGTGCACTTGTTGACATAATCATCTGCATCTTGAATAAAGTTGCCCACCAAAGGCCCCATTGAAGCACTTTTGTCATTATTTTCTTTCCATAATGGTGTTCACCAGCTTCGAGCTTGTGATAGTGTCCTAGGACACCCATAATCTCCTCCTGAGGTATACACCTTCTCTAGATGCAGTTTGCACCCTCTCGAAATAGATGTGGTTCTTCCCACTGGTAGAAATGGATGTCAGCCAAGAACTTGTCTTGTTTGGTCTTTGTCCAGTCTAGCAGAGTCTTCTTGGAGATGAGATAATTTACAATGTATGTATACCAGGGGAGAGAGGATATAGACAAGACTACCTCATCTGCAAAGGTTTCTTGGATAGGAATTGAGTTTTTCTCAAGAGACTCTATATTAACAATTCTGGAAAGATAGTCTGCCACCACATTCTTAACGCTTGATTTGTAACGATTTTTCAAGTTGAATTCTTGGAGTAGAAGGATCCAACGAAATAGACGAGTCTTGGTGTCTTTCTTGCTTTGGAGATACTTGATGGCAGAATGGTCAGTGTAGATAATATCCCTTGATCCAAGGAGATGTAATCTGAGCGTCTCCAGGGTAAACACTACAGCTAGCAGCTCTTTCTCTATCATTGTATAGTTTTTCTAAGCTTCATACAATGTTTGGCTAGTGTAATGAATAGCAAATGGAATCTCATCTCATCTTTGTCCTAGGAAAACATCAATTGCGAAATCAAATGCGTTATATGATCTCGAAAGGTAGAGACCAATCAGGTTGCTGCAGGACAAGAGCATGTGTGATCAGGTCTTTCAATTGATTACAAGCTTGGAGAACATGATCATCCACCATAAAATCTATCTCCATGCCTAATAATTCTATCAATGGTCGGGCGAGCTTGCTAAAGTCTTTTATAAATCATCGGTAGAAATTAATGTGCCCCACAAACGATCAGACCTATTTCAAATTGGTCGGTGGTTCAAGCTTGGAAATTACTTCCACCTTCGTTGGGTCCACTTCCATGCCATGTTTAGATACAATGTGACCCAGCATGATCCCTTTAGTCACCATGAAATTTCTCTTCTCCCACGAGAGCATAAGGTACACTTACACAACATCTTCGATGAACTCAATCTAAATAATCAAGACATTGATCAAATGAATCCCCATAGACCAAACAATCACTCATGAACACCTCAAGAAAACTACCCACTATGTTTGTGAATACATCCAGCAAACATCGTTGAATTGTAGGGGATGCATTACACATCCCAAACGACATCCGTCAGAAGGTGTACATCCCAAAAGGATATGTGAAGGTGGTCTTCTCTTGATCTTCAGGGGCGATCACCACTTGATTCTATACATAATACCCATCCAAGAAGCAGAAATATTCCTTTGCGACCAGTCTATTGAGAATCTGGTCAATGAAGGGCAATGGAAAATGATCCTTCTTGGTGGCGAGGTTGAGACGTCTGTAATCCACACAAAGTCACCAGGATGTCGGTACTCTGGTTGGAATCGCCTCACCTTTATCATTAGTTACAATGATGATCCCAGACTTCTTGGTCACTATGTGCAGGAGGCTCACCTACTTGGAGTTAGAGATGGGAGATTGTTGTACATGCGAGCCCACGACGAGCCATTATGTTGTAAATGTTATTGCAAATATCATTCCTTAATCTAAAATGAAGAATAACTAATTTGCTTAATAGGTCCCTTAGTACAATTAGGTTTAGTTACCATGGCCATCTTGATGATCATACAACTGTCGATGCAATTGTTGAACCATAGATGCTGGTGCTTGGATAAATATCTAAAGAGTTAGATTGAGGACTCATCAAGTACCATCAAGTGATTATTAAGAGATGATCTCCAGCCTGAGTAGGAGATGGAAATCCTTTCTCTCTTGGGTTGATATCTAACCAACCTCTTGATGCAGGTCCTCTACAGAGGAATAGAGATTCAGAGGTGTTAGATAAGTTAAGTCAAATAGTTGACTTAACGAGATCGAGATAACGAAGACCTATGTCGTATTTTGACACAATATAGGAAATCATCCTCTGACCGGAGACAGGTGTGTTACTATATGTTTGAGTATGTACACTTGGCAGATCGATAGGTTGATGATCTAATAAAGTTCTATACACCGACGAGCCGGTATGCATACAAGGGCATATGAGTAATACGATCTCTCGAAGGGATCATACATGTTCATAATTGAACCGGAAGATGAGCCCACTCATGAGATATTGGGGAACAAATTCCATGTACGTCATCTCGCTTCAGAAACTTGATTGAATTTGTAGGTTTGATATATGATTTTGGAAAGTATATGATCAATAACTGGGTATGATATATGCTTTTGGAAAGCATATGATCGATACCAACTCCCACTGATCAAATGAGAAAATTAATGATAAAACCTTGAAGAAGACAGTCCAAATAGATCTAAAAATTTGGGTTTATTCTGGATCTTCCAGTATGCAAGATGTGCAGGTATTAGGAATACTTGAGGGTGATGTGATCATAAATGATTGTATAACCATGACGCTTCCATTCTGAAGAAGGGATGAAACAAGTATGGATTTTAGTGTCTCCTTTCACTAGAGAAGTATTCTAATCTTGGTCTAAATGTTGGACAGTGCTCTGAATGCAATTCAGATGTAATGAAAAGATTAGATTTATGGCTTTGATTTAATCAAACATCTGTGAGAGGTCCCCGAGATCTGTATTTGAGATGTGATCTCAATATTCAAGTCATTATATATGGAACGTAGAATCACCCTATCCTTATCTCCAAGTATCCGTGGAGAAAGCGCATTACTCTTGAAAGAGTTCAAGAATAACTCCATTGTTGAATTATGTATCTGGACATGGTGATATTGATTATGAAATGTGATTCAATTATCATGACTTATGTGAATACGAATCATATTATTTAAATACATGAGAATGATGATCCAAGATAACTAAATGTGATTTAATTATCAAGGATATGAACTATGTGGATAGTATTATCCATATTATTAATAATATATATTATAAATGTGATTTATATATTGGAGAGAGGTTATTGTAAATAATATCTTCAAGTTAATTGTTGATGTGAATTGGATTCACATTAGAAATTAATTGGAAATATAATTTACATTTTATTTTGGGTTGTGAATATGATTCACAATTATTTTATGGCGTGATTTCAATATTCACAAAATTAATTTGGAATTATTTTTGTGAATTTATTTACAACAAAAGTTGTTGTAAATATATATGAAGGATTAGAAGAGCCAACACCATCCATTTAATGGATGGTGGACGGCCACCATTTGACTTGTTATCAAGGGTGGTTGTCCCCCCTAGGAAGGTGGATGGTGTCCTTCCTAATCCTTCTATGTTAATTGATTTAGTTCAAATTAAATTATGTTGATTATATAATATTTATTTAGTTTAATCTAAATTAATTGTTGTTGTATTTTTACAACAAAATCATGGCCATTTAATAGAAACACAAATCAATCTCAACCATTGAGTTTGTGTTTCACATGAATTGGAATCCATGATCCCAAAATACTATAAAAGAAGATACAACCCTAGATCTTCTTTTACACACAATAATTGAATCATCTCTCTCATTCTCATACTACAGGACACATCTCTCTCTCTCTTAGTGGCCATACACTTTTTTCCATAAAGAGAATCGCCGTCGTTGCTACGCCATTGTGCCATCTCTTCGATAGCTCATGGATCTCTGCATCCTTCGGTGCACTTCACTTGTGAAGAAGACGTTGGATCTTATGAGACGATTATCAGGAGATTAGCTACTTGGATCATCAACACAAATTGCGAGGAGCATGTGTTTCATCAACGTGCTCGCAAGTGTCTCCTCCGTTGGATCGGACTTGGGACAGGAGGTCTCTTCATTTAGAGACTCAATCTCAACCACTTCAAGAGGTAAACCTAATACCATTTTATGGTTTAGATGAAATGATCCGAGTAGTGTTCTTGGATCATGTGGTTTCATCATTTATTTTTTTTAAATTCCTCTTCCCCTAGCAACAAGTATGAATAGTCGCTCCCGATCGCATATGATGTAATCATCATGCTTCTATGATGTGCTTAATGATCTTTTCATATCCTTCATGTGGTATCATAGCCAGGTTGGAGGTTTCGGATATGATCCATAAACCTAAAATGACATGGGCTTTTATGGTTGTGCGAATTTTCATCGCATTTTCTTCATGCAACCCTATTTTGTGTGATTTGTTAGCCATGTTTAAGTAATTTAAAATGTGAGTTTGTCACTTGAATTATGTTCCTCATCTTATTACAAAATTGTAGGACTTGAGTTTGCATGATTTCGAATCCACTTACTCAAGTTATGATTGTTTTAATGGACATGTGTCCATTGTTACGAGAATGGTATTTTAGAACGTAATAAAGAGATAACCACAATTTAAAACACATAGAAATACATGTTTATCACTTTGATTCTGTTGCAAATCAAATTGTCAAATCAAATAAATTTAGTTTGCCTGATTTGGAGTTTATTTTCTCAAGATTGGTTAGTTTTAGCAAATACGTGTCACCACTGAAAACTCAACAAATTTGAACAAGAATCTTGTGATTGTCATTCAATTAATTCATGGAAATTAATGGTTAATCTCCTGAATTATTTGTTAAATATTTGCGAAATATTTAATAATGATAATTATTTTTGAATGGTCATAACCAACATGATAAGATAATTGATCTTGATTGATTTGGTTATAATGAACTTTCCAACAAACATTGATACTTGAATATGATTGGGGATTTTTTTAGCAAGTCTCCTTATAATATAAATCAAAATGGTTTTGATAAATATTTATGATATAACTTTGATTGAATGATCGAATATCATCTCAAATATAATATGATCAAATCACATTATCCTGACATGAGGCGAATATGATGTCTAGTCGAAGATCGTTAGGGTAGAAGGTTGCTATGTGAGCAGCACATCCGGTGAGTATTGACCATGACATCGGGTAAGGAAAGGATAATGCTTGAAATGATCATGAGGTATTTTTCTAATTATTAAAATTTGAATAATATATATTTTGACATTATACCATCCTTCAAGTAGTAATCAAAATTGTTTGTTTGTTGATAAATTAGATTGATTATTGATTTAATATGATATATTAAAACACTCTATTATGAATAGAGTTTTTATTTCCCTTGGAAGAATTAATTATGTTAATATGATTCATAATAGATCATTATAATTTGAGTGGGATATGAAGGATCACATAAGTGACATCAATGGACTTCTGTCAAGGCGAAGGGTTCCCTCATCAGGGATTGTATGTAGGAGACACATGTCCGAAGTGATAGCTCCTGCATACGAGCACATCTGGATTTGGCTCTTTGTTTCTCAAAAGAAAAAGGTTGTATGTGAAGTGACCCCAATATCAGTTCCTCATATTACTGTGGCGATATTGAAGTGTGTATAGCGAGTTCTATTCCTATTGACGGTTGGTTCAATTAATGATGGGTCAGCATCACCTTAGTGGTGGTGTGCCCGGGTGTTAAAGACTGAATTGAGAAATTCAAGTTGGACTTGCAAGGAGTTACCTAAGTTGTAGTTTCTCATATTATTGGGATGTAACAAAAGTAGAAAAGGAGATCCCAGATCTTTCTTGAGATATAATGGCAAGTATATCTCTTGCTTTGAAAGTGAATAAGGGAATGAATTTTCGGAGTTGACAAGGCAAGACAACTTTGATATAAAAATCCAAAATCAAAGTAATATATATATTTATTATTTATTATTTATTTGTTTATGCAAATTATCTTATTTCAGATAACCTACATTAAACCCACTCAAAATTATACTCAATAATAACCAGTAAATTCTCATGAATTGGATTCATGACAAAGATATTGTACATGTAGTTGGATACATAAATTGCAATGTGCAAGTTTCCTCATAATAATGAAGAATGGCAATTAATTAGACAATAGAACGACAACCTAGGTTTTGTGTGTCTTTGTAGTCTTGATCTCTCATCGAGTGCGCTTTAGAAGTATCATGTCGATGATGATCTTAATGATCAAAAATCCTTCTAAAACCTAAGAAGATGTTTTGGTAGACATATATGCTCTAAACATTTAATCATGAATGGCATGGTTCATTGCATTATGCAGAATGATGGCTCAATAAGAGATGATGTACTCAAAATGTTTGAGTACCTGTCTGAACCAAAGTATTTAAGAGTTAAGATGGATGTACATAGGATTAGTGCCATCATTCTACTTTCTATACTCAATTCATTCTTGAAACTTAATAATATTCATATTGTATGAATTGAACGAAGAATGTATAAATGTTGAAATACTCTTATATTGAATTCTTTTGAATTTAACATAAGATATCCTTTGTCTTAAGCAATGGTTGTTTATAGATAAAGGGAGCGCAGTGGAAGCTTGGGTCTGACCCAAGTAAGAAGGAATGTCAAAGAGTTGAGTGTACTTCTATGACTTCCATGTGACATCCAAAGAGTTGGATGAATGCCAATACTGCAATAAGCCGATATAATGATAGTATGACTATCTAAGCTATCTAGGGATCCTTAGAGAAGGACTCGGATAGTACATCGAAATAATCTACATCTACATTTAATCATTGAAATTGACACACTTATTTGATAATATCTAAGTCTAATAATTGTGTCTCATTCTTCTAATAACACTTGCAATTGGTTGCATATGTTTTATAAGACAGATATTTGATCTTAAGGTTTAATATTCATCCACATGGAATTGATGCAATTGCTGCAACAATCTCTATTGGATAGATAGACTTCATAAGTTCAGTGGGAGAGCCCTTAGTCTTAGATAACGTCTTTATGACCTAGATATTAGAATACACTCATTGTTTATTTCTAAATGTTGGAAATAACATGAAGTCTGGAATAGACATACCATAAAGAGTTATGATTGATATATTTCAGATAGTAGTCTGACATCTGGAGGACTCTACTAAATTAGAAAATTAATGAATGGTTCATTGACATTTATAATACTACAAAATAAACCTTAAAAGATCAATAGGAGGATAAAGATCATTTGACAATGATCTGACATCAAACCTAGGATATATCTCTACTGATGAGATCAGTAGACTTGTGAGAGATGAAGCTTTAGAATATCTGAAATTTCAAATCTTTCATACTTGTGAATAATGTATTCAGAGTAAAAAAATGTCCAATGCACCCTTCTCTAAGAATGGTGTAAGATGTCAAGATATTCAATATCTCATACATATTGATGTATGTGGATCATCTATATCATAATAAACACTAATGATATGTGATATCTATTGATGACTATTTGTGATATGATATTTCTTCCCTTCACCTTAGAAACCTTTGAAATGTTTAAAAATTTCACTTTTTGGTTTAGAACCAAAGTTTAAAAGAAGAAGAAATGAATTTGATCTAACCGAGGTAGCAAGTACCTATTTAGATGAATTCAAGGAATACCTTATAGAGAAAGGAATATCATTCCTATCTCACTCCTCCTAATACACCTAAACTCAATAGAGTAGTAGGGAGATACAATTGGATCATGTGTGACATGATTTTATCAATGATGAATATTAGCATTATTATCTCTTAGTTTCTGAGTATATATGTAGTAGAGACTGTAATATATATCCTTAATAAGATTCCATGCAAATCTAAACATGAAAACCCTCATAAGCTATGGTTTGAAACCTAGCCTAGTATTGGACACTTGAGGATTTAAGGTTGCTTGATCCATAACTTTGTCATGGATGCAAGTAAGCTGGAATCTAGCTCCAGAGAGTGCTATGTCATTAGGAAAATAAAGGATGGTATTGGATACCTACTTCATGACCTTGAAATTCTTAGATTTCATCTTGAAGGATATGATTCTTAGAGGACGACTCTCTTGAGAATCAAGATGAAAATGAAGTAAAGGAGCTCATTGAATCTTGAGAAGATAATGAGGCTCCTGAAAAAAGAAACTAAAAGAATAATTAAAGATGAAATACTCACACCTCTTCAAATTAGTTTGAGGGCGGTGAGACCGCCTAAAGGGTCTGAATTCCATGTGTTAGTTAAGTATGGCAGTGATCTGACTTCATATGATGAAGCTTCAAAGGATCATGACATGGAAATATGGATGTTAGCAATAAAGTCTAAAGTAGACTTCATACACAAGTGTTTTGTATGGACCCTTGCGGATCCACCTTTACGGGTAAAACATGTTAGGTGAATGGATCTTCAAGAGAAAGAGGAAGGCAAGATGTGCAAGATAAAGAAATTCAACATCATATTTGATGAAGTTATAAATGTTATGATTTCAGATAGAATCTTGATGAACTAAATGAAGCTTAATGGGAGTGCTGGTGTGTTCATTGTGCTAAATGTAGATAAAGTCCTAATCATTTGTGATATATAAGGATGATAATAAGTATTTTATAATCTAGTTGTTCCATAGCTTGAGATATGATCTCAAGGATGCCTCTTATATCTTAGTTCTGAAATGTTCAGAAACAAAGAGAAGAGGATATTGGGACCATTACATTGGAAGTACACCTTGGACACATTCCATTTTGTAGGAAAAACCCAAGGAAAGCTTCCTTCCCTTAAGATATGGTACTAACCAATCTGAAGGGATAGCATATCAAGTGTTGATGATGCTAAAAGTGCTTACCCTTGTGCATTAGTTTCAAGAAGCCTGGTAAATACTAGATGTGTACAAAAGCTAGATGTCTTCCATGCAACGAGAGTAGTAAACTGTTACTACCTACTATGGAGATAAAACACTTGATTGCATTAATAATAATATCTTCAGAGAAGATAAGATTTTTGAGATATTAATCTCAATTCATATCTTTAAGAACTTAATATTTTATAGATAGTGATCTAAAAGGTCTTAACTACATATACCTTATAAGACTTAAGACTGGGTCTCGGATTAGGATATAGAGATCTCTGGGAATAAGGTCATTGTGATAAGGATAATCGAAATTACATACTGGTTATAATAATTATTGAGTTGTAGTGTCAAGGACACTATAATTGCTTTAACAAGATTGAGTATTGGTTGCATAAGATGCAATATTCGCATTGGATATGAGCACTGTTACTAGGAGATATGCATGTAGCGTAAAAGGGTTTGGCATAGTCTCTCAAGAATAGAGTGACTAGTCTGCTTACCTAGTGATGAATCTATGTTTCATCATCTTTATTCTATCATTTTGGCCTTAAAAACCCTAGTAAATGCGTGTAAATATGCTTAATTCAGGCATTTTATCATCCATGCATCATTGTGTAAAACATTATTTTTAATGCCAAAATTATAGAATAAAGAAAATAAAATAAAAAGAATAAGATATTGCAAATATTTTATGACCCGAAACCCCGAGACCTAGGCATCTCGATGACTAGGTCGACAAGGAATAAAGTAGGGGGAGATAAGGGCCAAAATACCTTTTATTTCATCCATTCTTTATTCATTTTGGGACCTATTTTTGATTCCACTTTTTATACTTCAAATGAAGAAACTTTGTACATGGAAATTGAGATAATTAAATGTAGAAAAATACAAAAATGATTTCACACAAAAATATTGTACAGATAAAAAGTTATTGTCTGAATAAAATTCCAGAATCCCAACTTCCCAGACCTGTATCATAAAAACTCGAAACGCATCAAAATCACCTTTAATTCTATATAATTTTCAATAAGCTATTTAATGAAGGTGGTTTCGTATTTTGCAGAGCTACAGTTTGAAAGTTGAGTTTTGGACCCCTATTGTATACTTGTACAGAGTAAAATATTCATTTTATTATTTTTCATTATTTTCATAATTTTATATTTTTATAATTTTGTAAATATTATTTATAATGAATGAGTATATTAAAATCAGAATAAAAACACAATGAAAACACAAAAATAAAATACATGTATATAATACATAGGTATAATACCAATACACATACCTATATAATTCATACTTTTCTTTTATTAAGTGTATAAAATACTTCAGAAAAATAAAATAAAAATATATTTAAGTGTATAAAAATATTTTATAAATTTATAAAATAATAAACAAAAATAATAAAATTAAATATACAAAATAAAAATAAAATGTTAAAATATATAAAAGAATATACCTATATAAGCTATATAAGGTATCTTGTATTTTATACCTTGAAAAAAAATAATAATAAAATAATTCATAAAATAATAAACATTTTTTATTTTATAACTAAAAATTAATAAACTTGTTTTCTATTTTTATTTGAATTTACAAATCTTTTTCTAGAGGTTTTTCCTGGTTGGTCCACGTGTACCAACCAGGAGGCTTGGACAGTTGACCTCCGGTCAACTGTCTGGCCTTCTCCTCTGATGCATGTCAGATCTGATTTTGACCTCGATTTCATCGAATTTTGGAGGGTGCACCTTGCATCCTTCCATGATGCATCCTGAACAACTTTTTCTCCTCGAATATCCCTCTTTCACGCCCTCATCTTTACTCGGGCCGAGGATCGACAATTGCGTCGATCTTCCTTGTTTCTTTTGTCGCCCCGTCAACGTGTATATATGGACCTCCCGACCTTCCTTCCCATTTTGATCATTCTTCCACCCCAAAACCTTAGACCTAAGACCTGTGCTCTCTTCCTGGTGACACTAGGAATCGAAGGCGTCCCTAGGGAAGGTTTGACGGTGTCGAATCGACGCAAATCCCCTCGCCGGAGGTCCGCCGGAGTGCTTTTCTCATGCGCCCTTGGTGAGTCTTTTTCCCCCTTGTTCTGTATCTTCTTTAGATCTTAGTGTAGCGGTAAATCTCCCCCGTGTTTCACTTTCCATCTTATCTCGCTCAAATCATCGTAACACCTCTGAGTTTCATCGTTGGTCAAACGTCGAGTTCTACCGACCGACGACGATACGCCCCATGCCGCCAATCACCTCGTTTCACCCTTGGGAGGGTCGCGGCAGCTTGCCCGCAACCCTTGTAACTTTTCTTGGCAGGTACAAAACTCTCGCATCGACTGGAGCCATATTTTGGCACTCGCCGGAGGTCCACCAGCACCTCAGCTCCGCCACCTCCTTGGGAGCACATCAGGTTGCCCCATCGCCTTCTGTTGCCTCCAGCATCCACAAGACACCTGCAGGAACACCCCCGACCCATTTGGTTGCCTCAAACGTCGCGGAGGAGGGAAAGCGAGGTCGGGGAAGTTCGCCTGAGAGGGCCTTCTTCCCCGTTCTTCGTCCTCGTCTTTTAGTCGTTCGATCAGGTTGGGTCTTTCAGAACCTACAGTTGCCGTCAGATCAGCCCGCGTGTCCACCGTTCGATCGCCCCAGGCCATTTGATCTTAGCCGTCATCAGCGAATCGTCATCGGGCGTTCCTGAACCGCCACGTGTCAAGTGAAGTGACGTCCGCCGTTGGATGCACCAGGCGTGGGTATTTTGCATTTTACCCCTTGCTATTTTGTCTATTTATTTATTAGTATTAAAACTTTCGGTTGCAGTTTTAAATCTTTTGCAATATTTACAACTAGACCCCTGAACTTTTCATTATTGCACTTTGGTCCCCGTCCACGTCACCTCACGTGACAAGCACATAGGGTATGGGATTTTTGCACGGGGACCCTCAATGCTTTGGGTATTTCTGTTTAGTCCAGGAACCTTTGTACTAAGTGTAATATTTGTGGTGAAATTGCGAGGAATCCCTCGCATTTTTTATATTGTCGTTTCAGTCCCCGCTAGGCACGTGCGAGTCATGCGTAGGGATGGGAATATTGCATGTGTGCCCTTACATGTTTGATTATTTAGATTTTCTCATGAAACTTGTAGATCATGTTGTAATATTTTTGGAAAATTTGCAAGAGAGCCCCCAGGTTTTAGAGTAATTACAGAAAGGTACTTGCTAGTCATGTGCCATGCGCACGTGACTTTGGACTTTTTACACAAATACCCCTGCAGGTCTTGGAATTTGTAATTGGTCCCAAAACTTTTATATTATGTTATATATTTTTAGAAAATTTACAATTTACACCCTGTACTTTCTGTTAAATACATAAATGCCCTTGGAAGTAATGATTTTTCTC
The DNA here is from genome assembly GCA_037367405.1 of Ottelia alismoides. Classification (NCBI taxonomy): domain Eukaryota; kingdom Viridiplantae; phylum Streptophyta; class Magnoliopsida; order Alismatales; family Hydrocharitaceae; genus Ottelia; species Ottelia alismoides. The sequence continues at coordinate 547,176 of JAZKJV010007870.1, read as the reverse complement.
TTTATTGTTTTTATTTATTCCATGCATATATAAATCGTAAAAAATCCACAAAAATTAGCATAAGCTCCTGTTTATCTACTCTTTCGCGCCATATTTTTAGTTTGTATTTTTATTGCATTTTCTTATTTATAAAAATTCAAAAACACGTATTTTTGCTACTGTTTGCACTAGAAAATACCAAAAAAATATAAAACCCATCGAAAAATTCCAAAAAATTATATTTTGTGTGTCTTAGTGTGTTTTAACTCTAACCAAAAATCATTAAAAAAATCAAAAGAAAACTCCTAAAAATAGAAAACCCCTAAAAATTTCATAAAAATCTTAAAAATTTTAGAAAAATCCTAAAAATATAATTTTGGGATCGAAATTTTCTTCGAATTATTATCTTTCATTTAAAATTGGTTTGAGGGATTTTTGACTCTATTTAATATTTTTCATCATCATTTTAGTTTCAGTCTTTTAATTTCGTCACTATTTTCGGTATTCTTGACTTTAAAAAGACCAAAAAATAGGAAAAATCTAGAAAAATCTAGAAAAATCACAAAAACACTAGGAAAAAATAAAAAGCACAAAAAGATTTTATTTCCTAAATTTTGAGTATTTTTCATCTTCTTACAAATCTATTATCTAGCTTTTCTTATATTGTGCACTTCTTTTATAAAAAGAAAAGAAAATATAAAAAATATAAAAGGAAAAAAGAAAATTAAAAATCAGAAAACTAAAAATCAAATATAAATTATAAAATCAAAAATTAAATAAAAAATCTAAAAATTAAAAACCCACAAAAAAGGTCCACCTTGGCTAAGTGATACATAAGACATAGGGTGTTTGACTTTTGTTTAGCCTGCTTTACTCCTTTGCTTCTTGTGTTCGACCCCTACTTGCTTGCCATTATACATTCTTAGTAGGGTATAATAAATTTTAATCCTTGCTCTTAATTGCTTGATTGGTTATGTGGGTTAATTGTTGATAAACGAGAAGACCTGAGTAGTCGCCCCAGCGATAGTGAGCCTGATTTGTCAGGCCATTTTTAGGGACTCTCGTCTTTCTGTTTTTCAAATGACGTAGTTGACGGGGAGCATCAACTTGTAGAGTAGACTTGTGCCTTTTTACTTGCTTAGCCATTTCTTGCTTATCTTGATCTATTGTATAATTAATTTTGAACTGTCTGACATTTCTTTCTTGTTTTCTTGCGAGGGACCACGGACCGAGGAGGATCACCTAGGTGATCCTACGCATCCTTGGGAAGCAGAGCCAGTTATTCTATCCTAGCCGACAAGAGAGAGCGGGACTTGAGAGAGAGAGAGAGGATAGTTAGTTAGTTTTTATTTTTTGTGAGAGAGAGATTTTTGATTAATTTGTAATAATACAGGTACCTTGGACTCTTGGACAGTCGGGCCCTATTTCCAAGTGTTTGTTCACTTTGGGGCTCACCGTAGTTTTGTCACGTTTTCATCGCCTTTTTATTTTGTTTTTCGGTTTTGGTTTTCTTTATTTTGTGAAATGAGCCCTTAGTCTTTAGGTTTGCTTGATCGTGTATCTAAGGCCAAATACCTAATAACCATTGCATACACCTATAGTTTTCTCGTTTGGACTTAGAAATAATTAATTACGAAAGTACTCAGTCTCGAAACCGTGTGCCGCTAGAGGCCGTATACAGCGTTGGCAGGATCCGTTGTGGCGGACAACGATCGGGATCAGAGATCGGACTTAGGCTTCATTCTGAGTACTTAGCATTTGGTTCTTCACGTGTAGCAATTGCCTGCTTAGGACGATTTCCGTGTACATATCGGCATTTAGATTAGGTTTATAAATTCATGTTTTGCATCCCGCATGGAGAGAGCTTGGAGGCACTGTAAGTCTTCTAACTTAGCATTCATCATCTAGGCACAAAGGTGAGATTTCCATCTTGGTGTCGCTTTGCATTGCTTTTCCGATCTTCTCCCTCTGTTTTTGGATCAAATAGGACTCAAAGAAAATACCAAAAACGTTAGGCGCTTGTATTGAATCTACTCAAAACAAGTGATAACACAAAAAATTAAAAAGGGGACTACTAAAAATACTTGACCTAAATAAAACTGATTAATTGGACTCATTTCTTTGGGGTGAGCAAAGCCCTCATTTCTTTTCAAGTTGCATAGGAAGGTTTCCTTCCCAGTGAGGTGAGTGTTGTCGTAAGGATTAGAGCCAAAAAACCAGTATGTGGCTGCCTTATGTATCGCCTGGATTTCCAAAGTATTGGCTCTTCTATCGTACATAGATGAGTAGGGCTTGGTCAGCATTGATGACTCTCTATTGTGTAGAGCATTGACCTCGTCCGAAGTATCGATCATAGGACACGCCTTCACGGGGGTGTCTGTCTCATCATCTTGTGACCGAGTAGGTTCTTGCACGCTCACGGGTGATTCCGTTGCGAGCAAGTTCCGAAGTATTGGTTTCACCTATCGGCTTCCTCCCTCTATTTCTTTGGCTGAGTAGGGATCCAGGAAGGGTTACAAGGACCTCAAAAGTGCAGACTACAGGTTACACAGGAGGATGACAAGTACGAGATACTTTTCCGGCAGTACTCTCTCCTATAGGCATAGCGCTCTATGGACTCGTGACAAGATAATTGCCTAAAAATCAAATCTAAAACTCACAAAGATAATTGTCGAACCTTCACGGCTTTACGGGTCGAGTTAGTGAATCCATTACTTTGAGGTTTGATTGATTAGTCGAATTAAGGTCAAGATCAAAACACCACGCCTTTGCGCCATTTTTGTTCTCCTTTCATTTGACCCTCGCTCATCGTGAGCCTTCTACTGTTTTACACTCCTTTTGTTTCTCGTTAACCTGTGTATCTTTCATCTACATAGATCTTCCGCTTGACCTTCGAGATGGCGACGAATGAACAATTTAGTCGAGACTCTGTCGACACCTACATCAGTTCCATTTGCTCACCTTCTCTAATAATTCGGGGCGATTTCCGAGAACCCGGTTCAGACTCCGTGAACCGATCTCTAGACTGCTTATCTTCTTCAATAAATTGGGATCACTTTTGTCCCGAACTCTGTCCGTTTTGGATGGCCATTTATTTCACTCCTTACACATCACCATCCTTAATAAAGTTCTGTGTTGACCTTAACACAGAATACTTCTCTACATCTGGTGCTGCAATTCTGACTGATCTGGGCATTCTTCCATGTGCAGACTTAGATCCTGATTCCAAGCCAACAAATCAAGCAGAATCTGAGATGGCCAGTGGAAGAGGAAAGGGACCACAGCCCCAACCTGAAGCTGAAGCCAATCCGGGGGAAGGGAAGTATACCACACAGAATGATGTTAACAATCAATTGTTGGCTTCCATACAAGCCATCTAGCAGTAGTTGACTAACCAAGCCCTGGCCTAGACCGCCTTCCAAGAAATGTTGAATGATCTGAGGAGGAGGGCCGACGCAAGAGACGGCCCCAGGGAGGATGATCTAAATAGAGAGTTCAATTATGAAGAAGTTAGAGATGAGCTTTCAGTGGGAGGACCAGAATTTGATAGAGTGGACGCAGACCCCTTGCACCTGAAGCTGACACTGAAGGAGACATACAACCCTGGAGCGGGCCGCATCACTGAGTGGATCCAGATTCCACGTATCTACGCCCACTTCGAGCTGAAGCCGCAATTTCTGTCTTTGCTTCCCACATTCCACGGGAATACCACTGAGGAGCCATATATTCATATCAAGAAGTTTGTCCGCATCTGTGCTACTGCTCACTACACTGGAATTCTTTTAGGGGTAGTCAAGATGACTGCCTTTCCCTCCAGCCTTCAAGACAAGGCCCTATATTGGGTCGACCACATTGGGAAGGTAGTCACGACCTGGGAGGAGTTAAAGTCTGCATTTCTCCATAAATTCTATCCTCTCGGTCGATTGAATCAGATGCATGCTCGTATCTCCATTTTTTGCCAGCAGCCCCACGAAACTATCCATGAAGCGTAGGAGAGATTCAAGGATCTCCAGGAGAAGTGTCCCCACCACGAAATCCTAAAGACTAGTCTCGTGCAGCACTTCTTTGGTGGGCTTACACTTGAGAGACAAAATCTTGTCGATGCCGCTTGCGGCGGATCACATTTCAAGAAGGACGAGGATGTGGTGTGGAACGTATTCGAGGAAATGGCTGAAGGAGAAGCTGCTCAATCCTTGTCCAGAGCGTACATGAAGGTGCCAACCTCCATCAGCAAGCTTGTGAATATGGCTACTCACACCGAAGACAAGGATGAGAGCTCAAAATGAAGCATTATTGGGAGCCATCTATATAAAGTGGACATCATCGAGAAGAGGCCGCAGGACCTCGAGAAATTATCAGTAATTGAGAAAAGGACCCAGGGCTTGGAAAAGCTCGATGTGATTTCCCAGCAGCTGGAGCAGTTCGTTCGTGCCTTGAATGCCAACATAGGCAACGCTGTGTCTACCACTACCGAGCCGATCACTGAGAAGAAGGAGCTTGCACTGCATCAAAACCCTCAGCCGACTCCACCGCAGCCCCAGCCGATCCAGCACGTGTATTACGTGCAGGTTCCAGAGCAATCACCGCAACCACAACAAAGATGGTTGTATATCAGCTAGAGTCCCAGCCAGTTTACTCCGAGCAACTCTCTACACCCCCGCCATTGATCCAAGAAATCAATGGTGTATGGAACAATGAAGCGCAACTGACCTGTCCTCAGGGATATTCCCAAGGTCAGAACATGGGCAACATGCCCTATCACCAGCAGCAGCAGGGTGGGAGACCCTTCCAGCCTTCATATCAGTACCAGCCTCCGTCTCAGGGTAGCACCTGGAGGCAGAATTATCAGCACGGTCCTCAGCAGTCCGGATACCGTGGGCAAGGATATCATCAGCAATCAGCTTCTACGTATCACTAGAACTCACAGTATTCCTCCAACCCTCCTCCTCACCAATTCTCTCAGAGTTACCAGTCACAGTCTCATCCTTCATACCGGCATTCTACGCCCCCCAGCAGGGGGATTCTTTTGAGATTGTGCCGGTTAACCCGGCCCTTACCTGCCTTGAGCAATTGATGAAGAACATGGCTAAGATGAACCAGAAGATCGACAACTTGACGGCTGCAAAAACAACCATCCCTTCTCAAGTCGAAGCAAACCCGAACAATTTCGGACGCAAGGAGCAGGTAGTAGGCAGTGTCCAACCCGATTCAGGTGAATTAAATTGCTTTTTATCTAATGTTGTTACTTTCAGGAGCGGTAGGACACTCCATCCATTGGCGATGGTGAAAGGAAAACATCTTTCATCTGACGGGGAAATGTCAGCCGGCTAACGCCAGGGACAAGAAATATTTTTAGAGCAGCACCATCAACCAAAAAATCACAAAAAAATGAAGAAAATAACAAAACACAAAATGATAGCAGCAACCTCGGTGGAGATAGGCCAGCATTGGAGAAGTCTACACCTACCCCAGAACCATCTCATGATGGAAGGAACCTTGCACCTGCAGCGAGTCCAATGCCAGCGCCTGAATCCGAGCCAGCCGTTTTTGGTCCATATCTTGTAGATGATTCTATTCCTTTTTGCCATATACCTGTAAACAACAATATGGACAATATTTTGAATGATATTGGTGAAGATTTTGTAAATATTCCTTTCCCAGAAGCAATGAAAAAACACAAAAAAATGAAAAATTTGAAAAATGCTCTGTCTGATCCTGTCATCATAGAAATTATTCAGAATTTAGTATTAAACATGCCATTGATGAAAGCTCTTGAGTACATGCCAGCTGTAAAGAAAGTATTGAAAGATGCATTCACAACCAAGCACATGCCTCACCCTCATAATTCTAAGAACAAAGGTAGCAAGTCCGAAAAGCATATCCTCACAATGGCCACAGTTAATGCCATCAGCAACCTTCCAGATAAAAAGCCAGATATGGGAGCACCTCTTGTGCGTTTTCAGATGTTTAATCAGGAATTTGAACGAATACTTCTCGACAACAGTTCTTCTTTTAGACTGATGTCAGCCTCACTGCATACAGAATTCAGGATAGGACCGCTCAAACCTACGAAGATGATTCTGCAGTTAGCAGATAAATCAGTTAAGCGTCCTAGGGACCTGTTGGAGGACGTAATAGTCACAGTGCAGGGGAAGCAGTTCCCGACCGATTTTGTGGTACTAGATATGGATGTCCCCGCTCCATTACTCCTGACCCCGATAATACTTGGACGATCATTCCTGCGAACGTCGAACGTAGTGGTGAATTATGGGACTGGAGAAATCACTTTCGACACTGGCAGTGAAACAATTAACGTAGAGACCCTGCCCGAGGGTGCACCTGTAGAAAGAACATCTACATCATGTACAAGGGTGATCGAGTATTCTAAATATTGCGACTTTCTGGTAGAAATTCAAGATACCAACTTATTCTTGGATGACAATGAGATCCATGAGCTCCTCTACCCCGAGGAGGGATTGGAGACCGCAGTCGAATTTCCCCTTATCGATCAGGATGAGGAACTTGCTGACATGGTGAATGAGATTTCCGTGGGGGTGATGTGCCTTCAGAATCAAGAGCAAATTGTAGAAGAATCTTATGATGTCAAGATTTGAATGAGGAGGCATAACAGAGTATGGTGGACACCGAACAGATGAAAGAATCGTCGCCTGAGTTAATAGCTGAAGTCACTTCTGAAGCAGCTCAGACCCCGCCAGAGTTGAAACCCTTGCCCTCCAACATGAAATATGCCTTTCTTGCGGGAGAACCTAACATGTACCTAGTCATTATCAATGCACATCTGACCGAAGACCAAGAATCTTGTCTGATGAAGGTTCTTGAATGCAACCACAAGGCGATAGGCTGGCGAACTTCGGATCTCCATGGGATCAATCCATCACTATGCTCGCATCGCATTTTTCTGGAGGAATACTGCAAGACCTCTCGAGAACTTCAGAGAAGATTAAATCCTAATTTGCGGGAGGTTGTTATGAAAGAAATCCAGAAATGGTGTGATGCGGGATTCATTTATCCCATCTCCGACAGCAAATGGGTGAGCCCTCTGCATGTTGTGCCAAAGAAATCAGGGATCACCATCATGAAGAATGACAAAGGAGAGGAGATCGCAACCAGAGTACCCACCTCTTAATGAGTGTGCATGGACTATAGAAGACTTAATCTCGCCACCAAGAAGGACCACTTTCCTTTACCCTCCATCGACCAGATCTTGGAGAGATTGGCCACGAAGGAATACTTCTGCTTCTTGTATGGATACTCTGGATACAATCAAGTTGCTATTGCTCCTGAAGATCAAGAGAAGACCACATTTACCTGTCCTTTTGGTACATATACCTTCAGACGGATGCCGTTCGGGCTTTCAATGCCCCAGCCACATTTCAAAGGTGTATGCTAGCAGTTACCAACATGGTGGGAAACTTTCTTGAGGTCTTTATGGACGGTTTTTCGTTCTACAGGGATTCATTCGATCAATGTTTAGATTATTTAGACCAAGTCTTACAGAGGTGCTACGAAGTAAATCTTGTGCTCTCATGGGAAAAGAGCAACTTCATGGTGACCGAAGGAATCGTGTTGGGTCACGTTGTTTCTAAACGTGGCATGTGGTTGACCCAGCCAAGGTGGACGTAATTTCTAAACTTGAGCCACCCACAACAATCAAGCAAGTCATGTCATTTTTGGGCCATGTCGGTTTTTACCAACGATTTATCAAAGATTTCAGCAAATTATCCAGACCGTTGACTGAGTTGCTCGGCAAGGAGAATGAATTCATTGTCGATGACTGTGTGCTCCGTGCTTTCAATCAGCTGAAAGAACTTATCACGCAGGCCCCTATCTTGCAGCCACCAATATGGACTCAGCCTTTTGAGATTATGACCAATGTGTCAGATTATGCCATTGGCGCTGTACTTGGATAGAGGAAAGATAATGTACTGTTTGCGATTCACTACGCTAGCTGAACACTCGATGAAGTCCAGCGAAAGTACACTATCACTTAAAAGGAGTTGCTAGTTGTAGTCTTTGCCTTGGAGAAGTTCAGATCCTATCTTCTTGGATCCAAAGTGATCATCTACACTAACAATTCGGCCATCCGGTATCTACAGCAGAAGAAGGACACCAAACCATGCCTTATTCGGTGGATCCTTCTTCTCCAGATATTTGACCTTGAAATCAGAGATAAACCTGGGGTAAAAATGTGGTGGCCGATCATCTATTGAGGCTTCCTGAGCCAGAATCTCCTGAACTGAGCCTTCAACCTATCACAGAGACCTTTCCAGATGAAGCAATTCTGTCTGTCACCTCGCTTCTATAGTATGCAGACATTGTGAATTATCTGGTGACCAAGAAAATCCCACAGGATTGTCCGAAGTTGAAAATAAACAGATTCTTGTCTAAAATCCAATTCTACCAGTGGGAGGATCCATACTTATTTCGTGAGGGGGCAAACTGGATCTGGAGAAGGTGCATTCCTCAGAAGGATGTACCAAGTGTCCTCGCCTTAGCCATGACCAAGATTCTGGAGGACATCATTCAAGCAGACGGACGGCAGTAAAAGTTATTCAGAGTGGCCTATAGTGGCCTACACTATTCAAAGATGCAGAGGATTACGTCAAATGATGTACTGACTGTCAGAAGATTGGCGGGACCATAGGAATGAGAAACACGATGCCTCTGAAACTTATTCAGATATCATACATCTTCGACGCACGGGGCATCGACTTTATGGGCCCATTTCCCAATTGCCAGGGTTATGAATATATTCTGCTTGCTGTTGACTATGTAAGTCGTTGGGTGGAGGCTATCCCCGCCCGAACCACCGACAGTAGGACTGTCTGTCGATTCTTGAGAGATCACATCATAGCATGGTTCGGGATTCCCAAGATTCTAATATCTAACAGGGGTAGTCATTTCATAAACAGGGAGGTGAAGAAGTTGACTCAGGAATTCTGCATTGAACATCGTGCTGCTTCATCCTACCACCCGCATTCCAATGGCTTAGCTGAATGTTCAAATAGGGAGATCAAGACAATTTTCCAGAAGCTTGTGCGTCCGGATCGCAAGAACTGGTCTCAGCTGCTTGATTCCGTTCTTTGGGCTTATATAACAGCGTATAAGTCACCCTTGGGAATGTCTCCCTACCGCCTTGTGTATGGCAAGCCATATCATCTGCCCGTTGAATTAATTCACAAATCGTTATGGGCCATCAACATATGTAATTTGGACTCTGAGAAAGCAGGGAAGAACCGAAAATTGGATCTGAACAGACTATTAGAATTCCGATATTATGCATACGACAACAACCTGATGTACAAGGAGAAGGTCAAAACATGGCATGACAAGCATATCTGTCGCAAGTCCTTCGAGCCAGGTCAGAAGGTGTGGTTGTTTGATGTGAAATTAAAAATCTTTCCAGGCAAATTTAAGAGCAAATGGACTGGGACGTTTATGGTTAAGCATGTGCATGACAATGGAAGCATATTGATATCTAATATGTCAGCTGACACACCACCATTTGTAGTCAATGGACAGCTTCTGAAGCCTTACCTTGAACATGATACATTCATGCATGTCGTTGACTCGATTCAAGTAATCTACAAGGATGAGCCGGATATGTCCAAAGAGGCAGAAGGCAAAACATTTTTGAATGACTTTTCTTCTTTTCCTTCTCTTCTATCTTATTCTACCAACATGATGTCATCCCCTTCATCACTGCTACACTTAGGATGTACTTTATCCTAAGTACAGGGGGGATGCGCATCCCGAGTTGTTGATACCCATCTTCTGATCTCTTTTCTTCTTTTCTTTTCTTTTTTTCCTTTTCTATCTTCTGGTGTCACCCCTTGTAGACAGTCTTGTATACTTAGGACGTACTTTGTCCTAAGTATAGGGGGTGTGCACCCTTAGTTTCTCTATTTTTCGATCTTCTCCATTGTCTCCTCTTCTTGTGTATACTTAGGGATATTTTACCCTAAGTATAGGGGGAGACAATCTATTCACTCCCACCCTTGACCCTCCCTGCTTTGTGTATAGTCTGTTATACTTAGGATTATTTGATCCTAAGTATAGGGGGTACGGTCAACTTCTCATTCGTTCATTCATTCTTGTGTTTATTTATTCTTTAGACTTGTCTATACTCAGCACGAGTTATGTCTTCTCTTTTCTCTCCGATCTATGAGGACATAGCTCAAGCTAAGTACAGGGGGGTCGTATATATGATGTATATACTTTAGCCATAACTCCTACTTTCGTATTTTCCTAATAAATATGGCTACTAAGAATTCTTTAAAATTAATTCAAAACCTTAATAAAAAGATGCTATTATTCCTCAAATTCGTTTTGTATGTACAGATTAATAAAACATGTGAAAATGTTTTTTGCAAAATGTTTGAAAAATACTTTGAAAATCTTTGTGAAAATCTTTTGAAAACTATTTGGAAAATGTTTTGTTACATGTTTTCAACCTTCGTAAAATATTTTGTTTGAAAATTTTATTTTCTTTGCGTGAAATAAAAGGGTTGAAAAATGATTTGCAAATGGTTTGAAAAATAGTTGCAACAATATTTTGAAAAATCTATATATACTGTTTTGAAAAACCTTTGCAAAATGATTTTCAAATGTGTGTACATGTTTGTAAAATTTATTCGTAAAAATTATTTTGAACTATAGTTTTCAAAAATTATTTGTAAAAGCGTTTTCAAATAAGTTTGAGAAATACATACATCACGCCAAAATACTTCATATAGGTATGTATAAAATTGATAACTTATCCCTGTAAATTCTTAAAATCCACTTCTTTTAAGTATAAGAAGCATCCCCGTATAAATATTTATACCTAGTTTTTAGCCAAAAATTCTTTGTTTTCAAAAATCCCAAAAACATTTGCAAAACTAAAATACCAAAAACATTTGAGAAATCTTCTGAAAACCCCAAAAAAATGCATATGCATCATCTTTTCAAAAATCCAAAAAAAGTTCAAATCTTGAAAATTGCATCACAAAAATATTTTCTGCATTCTGCATCGCATAGCATGAGCATTTTTCGGATTGAGTTTAATAGTTGAACAAGTCTAAGTGAAATCCGGAGATTGGAGATTGGTTGGAGCTTAAAATCTACCTAATAACAGGAACCTTATAGGAACTGGGTTTGAGGTACTTCAGATCTTGTAGACTTAATTCTTTGAGGATTACGGGACTGGGTTCAATGGATTCTTGACTGCCTACGTAGAGTATTTCGCAGCACACGCACGACTCTTGTTGATAATGACCTAACTTGGACACCTGCACCTTTCACATGGCTCGACTCAGTTGGAGTGGTGAGGGGGTTGGATTTGCTGGTATGAGACACACACAAGTGGAAACATTTGTCCTCCTCTAGGGAGGGATGTGCACCCCAACCTGTCCGGTGATGATGAATTTTGAAGACAGGAGAGTGTGGGTTGCAATAAAGCTTCAAAAGAGGGACAGTCTATTGGCTCAAGAGGAAAAATGCCCTATGTAAATGTTGTTGTATATAGTATTCAAAAAAAGAGAGAATGACAGGCTTGTACAAAAATAAAGTGCCTGCAAAGTATGTGAATATGTTGTATAGCCAATAAGAAAGCTTGAGCTTTAAAGTCAATTATGTGAGCCTGCAGCTGGATGACTTGACTACACTGGTCTTGCATCCTAGGATAGGTAGCTACACTGGCTACCGTCCATTCTTCTCTACACCTCCTCCTCTTGAGCTGGTTGCCACTTGAACTTAGAAGGGAATACCTCGCTCCTCGAGGAAGGAGTTATTAGATTGGGGAATCATTGGGTTGTCATACTGGAGAAGTCAGTTTCTTTGCCATTTTAGTTGGGGAGAGCCACTTTCACTTACACTGTATGAGTCAGCTTCATAGTCGTAAGGGTTTGCGTATGAGTTGAAATATTTATGACCTGGATATTGAGGAGACTTGAACAGAGTATTGGGATTCTCAAGGACTGTTGGATTTCAAATCCGGTTCTCATTAAGGTTCCGACCGCACTAAAATTCCAAAGGTCCGACTTAAGCTCCAAACTGTGATTTATGAAGACAAGTTTAATAATTAAATTTAATCCATCTTTCTTCTTTTTCTTTTCTTTGTTTTTCTTTTTCTGCACTTATTGCATAAGTTTTTGCTAAGGACTAGAAAAGGCAAGTATAGGGGGATGATGAATCTACATTTCATCATCTTTATTCTATCATTTTGACCTTAAAAACCCTAATAAATGTGTGTAAATAGGCTTAATTCAGGCATTTTATCATCCATGCATCATTGTGTAAAAGTGTATAAAACATTGTTTTTAATGCCAAAATTATAGAATAAAGAAAAGAAAAGAAAAGAAAAAGAAAAAGATATTGCAAATATTTTATGACCTGAAACCCCGAGACCTAAGCATCTCGATGACTAGGTCGACAAGGAATAAATTAGGGGGAGATAAGGGCCAAAATACCTTTATTTCATCCATTCTTTATTCATTTTGGGACCTATTTTTGGTTCCACTTTTTATACTTCAAATGAAGAAACTTTGTACATGGAAATTGTAGATAATTAAATATAGAAAAATATAAAATTTATTTCACACAAAAATATTGTACAGATAAAAAGTTATGGTCGGGAAAAAATTTCAGAATCCCAGCTTCCCAGACATGTATCTCTCAAATAAAAACTCGAAACACATCAAAATCACCTTTAATTGTATATAATTTTCAATAAGCTATTTAATGAAGGTGGTTTCGTATTTTGCGGAGCTACGATTTGAAAGTTGAGTTTTGGACCCCTATTGTATACTTGTATAGAGTAAAATATTCATTTTATTATTTTTTATTATTTTCTTAATTTTATATTTTTATAATTTTGTAAATATTATTTATAATGAATGAGTATATTAAAATCAGAATAAAAACACAAAGAAAACACAAAAATAAAATACATGTATATAATACATAGGTATAATACCAATTCACATACTTATATAATTCATACTTTTATTTTATTAAGTATATAAAATACACCAGAAAAATAAAATAAAAATATATTTAAGTGTACAAAAAATTTTATAAATTTATAAAATTGTAAACAAAAATAATAAAATTAAATATACAAATAAAAATAAAATATTAAAATATATATAAGAATATACCTATATAAGTTATATAAGGTAACTTGTAATTTTATACGTCAAAAAAATAAATAGAAATCATAACAAAATAATTCATAAAATAATAAACATTTTTTATTTTATAACTAAAAATTAATAAATTTGCTTTCTATTTTTGATTGAATTTACAAATCTTTTTCCAGAGGTTTTTCCTGGTTGGTCCACGTGGACCAACCACGAGGCTTGGACAGTTGACCTCTGGTCAACTGTCTGACCTTCTCCTCTGATGCATGTCAGATCTGATTTTGACCTCAATTTCGTCGAATTTTGGAGGGCGCACCTTGCATCCTTTCATGATGCATACTGAACAACTTTTTCTCCTCGAATATCCCTCTTTCACGCCCTCATCTTTACTCGAGCCGAGGATCGATGATTGTGTCGATCTTCCTCATTTCTTTCATCACCCCGTCAACGTGTATGTATGGACCTCCCACCTTCCTTCCCATTTTGATCGCTCTTCCACCCCAAAACCTTAGACCTAAGACCCTGCTCTTTTCCTGGTGACAGCAGGAATCTAAGGTGTCCCTTGGGAAGGTCTGACGGTATCGAATCAACACGAATCCCCTCGCTGGAGGTCTCGCCGGAGCCCTCTTCCCGTGCGCCCTTGGTGAGGCTTTTTCCCCCTTGATCTATATCTTCTTTATACCTAAGCGTAGCGGTAAATCTCCCCTGCGTTTTGCTTTCCATCTTCTCTCGCTCAAATCATCGTAACACCTCCGGGTTTCGTCGTTGGCCGTGCGTCGAGTTCTGCTAGCCGGCGACGATACGCCACACGCCGCCAATCACCTTGTTTCGCCCTTGGGAGGGTCGCGACAGCTTGCTTGCAACCCTTGTAACTTTTCTTGGCAAGTACAAAACTCTCGCATCGACTCGAGCCACATTTTGGCGCTCGCCGGAGGTCCACCAGCCCCCCAGCTCTGCCACCTCCGTGCGAGCGCATCAGGCCGCCCCATTGCTTCCCGCTGCCTCCAGCATCCACAAGACACCTGCAGGAACACCCCCGGCCCATTTTGGTGCCTCCAACGCCACGGAGGAGGGAGAGCGAGGTCGGGGAAGTTCGCCTGAGAGGGCCTTCTTCCCCATTCTTCGTCTCGTCTTTCAATCGTTCGATCAGGTCAGGTCTTCTAGAACCTACAGCTGTCGTCGGATCAGCCTGTGTGTCCACCGTTCGATCGCCCTGGTCCATTTGATCTCAGCCGTCATTGGCGAATCGTCATCGGGTGTTCCTGTGCCGCCACGTGTCAAGTGAAGTGACGCCTGCCGTTGGATGCGCTAGGCCTGGGTATTTTACATTTCACCCCTCACCATTTTATGTATTTATTAGTATTAAAACCTTCAGTTGCAGTTTGAAATCTTTTGTAATATTTACAACTAGGCCCTGACTTTTCATTATTGCACTTTGGTCCCCATCCACGTCACCTCACGTGACTCAGGCAAGTGGGGTGTGGGATTTTTGCACAGGGACCCTCGAAGCTTTGGGTATTTCTATTTAGTCCAGGAACCTTTGTATTAAGTGTAATATTTGTGGTGAAATTGCGAGGAACCCCTCACATTTTTTATATTGTTGTTTCAGTCCCCGCCAGGCATGTGCGAGTCACGCGCAGGGCTGGGAATATTACATGTGTACCCTTGCGTGTTTGATTATTTAGATTTGCTCCTGAAACTTGTCAATCACGTTGTAATATTTTTGGAAAATTTGCAAGAGAGTCCCCGGGTTTTAGAGTAATTACAGAAAGGTCCGTGCCAGTCACGTGCCTTACGCACGTGACTTTGGACTTTTTGCATAGATACCCCTACGGGTCTTGGAAATTGTAATTGGTCCCAAAACTTTTATATTGTGCTATATATTTTTGGAAAATTTAAAATTTACACCCTGGACTTTCTGTTAATTACATAAATGCCCTTGTTAGTAATGATTTTTTTCTTTGTTGTTTTTATTTATTTCATGCATCTATAAAATCGTAAAAAATCCACAAAAATTAGTATAAGCTCCTGTTTATCTACTCTTTCACGCCATATTTTTAGTTTGCATTTTTATTGCATTTTCATATTTATAAAAATTCAAAAACATACATTTTTGCTATGTTCACACTAGAAAATACCAAAAAATATAAAAACCCTCCAAAAAATTCCAAAAAAAAATATATATTGTGTGTCTTAGTGTGTTTTAACTCCTGTACAAAAATCATTAAAAAATTCAAAAGAAAACTCCTAAAAATTAGAAAACCCCTAAAAACTTCATAAAAATTTTAATAATTCCAGAAAAATCCTAAAAATATATTTTTGGGCTCAGAATTTTCTCTGATTTGTTATCTTTCATTTAAAATTGGTTTAAGGGATTTTTGTTTCTGTCTGATATTTTTCATCATCATTTTAGTTTCAGTCTCTTAATTTCCTCACTGTTTTCAGTATTCTTGACTTTAAAAATACCAAAAAATAGGAAAAATCTAGAAAAATCATAAAAGCACTAAAAAATTATAAAAAGCACAAAAAGATTTTATTTCCTAAATTTTGAGTATTTTTTCCTCTTCTTACAAATCTATTATCTCGCTTTTCTTATATTGTGAACTTCTTTTATTAAAAGAAAAGAAAATATAAAAAATATAAAATATAAAAAGAAAATTAAAAATCGGAAAATTAAAAATCAAATATAAAATTATAAAATTAAAAATTAAATAAAAAAACTAAAAATTAAAAACTCACAAAAAAGGTCTACTTTGGCTAAGTGATACATAAGACATAGGGTGTTTGACTTTTGTTTAGCCTGCTTTACCCCTTTGCTTCCTGTGTTCGACCCCTACTTGCTTGCCATTATACATTCTTAGTACGGTATAATAAATTTTAATCCTTGCTCTTAATTGTTTGATTGATTGTGTGGGTTAATTGTTGATAAAAGAGAAGACCTGAGGAGTCGCCCCAGCGACAGTGAGCCTGATTTGTCAGGCCATTATTTAGCGACTCCCGTCTTTCTGTTTTTCACCTAGCTATTTCTCTAAATAGCTTATGATTAGCATAAGAGCATGGGTTTAAAGATTAGTCTATTAATGGATCTTTGAGATAATGGGAGATTGTTGGACATGAGAGCCCATGGCGAGCCATTATGTAGTAAATGTTATTGCAAATATCATTCCCTGATCTGAAATGAAGAATAACTAATTTGCATAATAGGTCCCTTAGTATAATTAGGGTTATGTACAATGGCCATCTTGATAAGCATACAACTATTGATTCAATTGTTGAATCACAGAGGCTGATGCTTGGATGGATATCTAAAGAATTATATTGAAGACTCATCAATAACCGCCAAAATATTATTAAGAGATTATCTCCATCTTGAGTAGAAGATGTCAATCCTTTTTCTCGTGAGATGATATCTAACCGACCTCTTGATGCAAGCCCTTTGCAAAGGAATAGAGATTCGAGGTATTAGATAAGTTAAGTTAAAAAGTTGACCTAACTAGATCGAGATAACCAAGACCTATGTTGTATGTTGTCACGATATAGGCATGCATCCTCTAACCAGAGACAGATGTATTACTATATGTTTGAGTATGTACATTTGGCAGACCTATAAGTTGATGTCTAATCAAGGTTTATACACTGGTGAGCTGGTGTGCATACAAGGTCATATGAGTAATACTATCTCATGAAGGTATCATACATGTTCATTACTGAACCGGAAGACATGATCTCACTCATGAGATAATGGGGATCAAATTGCATGCACGGTCGTCTCGCTTTGGAAACTTGATTGAATTTGTAGGTTTGATATATGCTTTTGGAAAGTATATGATCAATACCTAGGTATTATATATGCTTTTGAAAAGCATATGATCGATACCAACTCTCAATGATCAAATGAGAAACTTAATGATAAAACCCTTAAGAAGACTCTAAATAGATCTAAAACTTCAAATTTTATTCCAGGTCTTCTAGTATGCAGGATGTACATGTATTAGGAATATCTTAAGGTGATGTGATCATAAACGATTATATTACCGTGACGCTTCCATTCCAAGGGAGTGTTGAAATAGATATGGATTTTAGAGACTTCTCTAACTAGAGAAGTGATCTAATCTTGGTCCAAATGTTGGACAGTTCTCTGAATGTGATACAGATGTAACGAGAAGATTGGATTTACGGCTTTGATTTAATCAAACATATGTCAGAGATCCCCAAGATCTGGATTTGAGATGTGATCTCAATATTCAAGTCACTATACGTGGAATGTGCAATCGCCCTATCCTTATCTCCAAATATCCGCGGAGAAAGCGCATTGTTCTTGAAAAAGTTCAAGAATAATTCCATTGTTGAATTATGTATTTGAGCATTGAGATATTGGTAATTAAATGTGATTAATTATCATGAATAATGTGAATACAATTCATATTATTTAAATACATGAGAATGATGATCCAAGAAAATTAATTGTGATTTAATTATCAAGGATATGAACTATGTGGATAGTACTATCCATATTATTTATATTATATATTATAAATGTGATTTATAATATATTAGAGAGAGCTTATTGTAAATAGTATCGTTAAATTAATTGTTGATGTGATTTGGATTCATATTGGAAATTAATTGCAAATACAATTTACATTTTGTTTTGAGATATGAATATGATTCACAATTATTTTATGGCATGATTGCAATATTCACAAAATTAATTTGGAATTATTTTTTGTGAATTAGTTTATCAACAAAAGTTGTTGTAAATATATATATATATATGAAGGATTATAGGAGCCAACACCATCCATTTAATGGATGGTGGACGGCCACCCTTTGACTTGTTCTCAAGGGTCGTCGTCCCCCCTTTTAGGAAGGTGGGTGGCCTCCTTCCAAATCCTTCTAAGCTAATTAATTAGTTTAAATTAGTTATGTTGATTATTCAGTATACATTTAATTTAATCTAAAGTAATTGTTGTTGTATTTTTACAATAAAATCATGGCCATTGAGTGGAAACACAAATCAATCTCACCCGTTGATTTTGTGTTTCACATGGATTGGAATCCATGGACTCCCAAAATACTATAAAAGAAGAGGTAATCCTAGCTCTTCTTTTACATACAACAACTGAATCATCTCTCTCCCTCTCATTCTCTTACTACATGCCACATCTCTCTCTCTCTCTCTCTCTCTCTTTGTGGGCATCCACTTTGTGCCATAGAGAGAATCGTCATCGTCACCACACCATTGTACAATTGCTTCGACAGCTCGTGGACCTTCATCTCCTTTGGTGCACTTCGCTTGTGAAGAAGATGTCAGTTCTCGTGAGATGATATCAGGAGATTATCCGCTTGGATCATCAACACAGATTGCGAGGAGCATGTGTTTCATCAACGCACTCGCAATTCATCAACGCACTTGCAAGCGCCTCCTCCATTGGATGAGACTTGAGAGTGGAGGTCTCGTCATTTAGAGACTTGGTCACAACCACGCTTCAAGAGGTAACCCTAATACCCCTTTATGATTTAGATAAAATGATCCGAGAAGTGTTCATGGATCTTGTGATTTTATCGTTCAAAATTTTTTAAAATTCTATTACCCCGAGCGACTAGTATGACTAGTCGCTCCCGATCGTATATGACGCGTTCATCACGCTTCCGTGATGCTCTTATTAATCTTTCCATATCCTTCAGATATATGAATCCTGCATCACACCGTTCTGAATTTCTTTCATTACAACCTCCCGAATATTTGGATTCAGTCTGCTCTGGATTTTACGGGATGGCTTGTTGCCTTCTTCCAAGTAGATGTGATGCGAGCATAAAGATGGATTAATCCCATGGAGGTACGATATGTTCCAGCCTACCGCCATGCAGTTTCATTCAAGAACCTCCATCAGACAAGATTCTTGGTCTTTAATCAAATGAGCATTGATAATGACCGGATACATGTTCGGTTCTCTCGCAAGGAAGGCATACTTCATATTGGAGGGCAACAATTTGAGCTCTGGTGGTCTGGGAGCTACTTTAGTGATGACTTCGACAATAACTGCAGGTGTTAGTTCTTTCGATTGTTGTATGTTCAACTCTGGTAATTCAGCTTCATCATTCAGTATATCACATAGATCGGCAATGAAATCTTCCTGCTCAGACGAGAGGAATTGTTCAACAATTTCAAAAAAACCATCAACAAAGACCCCATCTTCAAAGACATAGGTCAGTTAGACGGTGCTTTCCTGTCCTTCATCAGGGGAGAGGAACTCCAGGGTTTCTTTGTCATTCAAAAATAGATTTGCATCTATGATATCTGCTAAAAAATCATAGTCCTTAAAACATTGAGATTCAAGAACTCTTATCTCATACACAACTTCTATAAGCTTCGGCTCAAGAAAGATCTCTATCTGGACTTTGTCATAGTTGGAACGGAATGTGATCTCTCCAATGCCATAGTTAAATACTGCCTTGGTTGTTTGAAGGAATAGCCCATCAAGGATGATCAGGGTATGGAGTATAGGCAAGGATGTGTCCATGTCCAAGACAACAAAATCAACAGAGAATTGCATCCCCTAGACAGTGACAATCACATTTTCTAGCATGCGTCGAGGATGCTGAACTGATTTATCTGCAAATTGCAAAATCAACTTGGTAGGTTTAAGCGATCCTAACCCAAATTCTATGAGTAGTGACGATGGAAACAAGTTTATAGAAAACCCATTATCAAGCAATGTGTGCTCGAAGTCCTGGTTGAACATTGCGCATATGATCAAAGGTGCTCCCTTGTCTTTCTTCTTATGGGGGAGGTTGTTGATGGCAATAGCAATAGCCATGGTGAGATTATGCTTCTCATAATTCTTCTTCTTACGGCTTGTATGCTTTATTGTACATGCCTCTTTAAGTCCTCATTTTACTGCAGGCATGTAATCCATGGCTTTCAGCAAAGGCATGTCAAGAATCAAGTTTTGCAGAATTTAGACTATTTCAGGATCAGATAAAGTATTTTTCAATTTGTTTACTGTTTTGATTTAATAGCTGAAGGATATGGCATATGTACACTGTTAAAATAGTTTCATTCAATATTCTGTCCATATCTTATGCATAAGTAGATAGTGAAAAGGAATGCAATCATCTACATGTTGTGGATAAAAAATGACAGGCTCAGCTTCATTGGATGGCTTTGGCGTTGCTGCAGGTGTTGGCATCTCCAAGGCTGGCGTGACCTCAACGGGACTACTGCTTTATTTTTTATTTTGTGTTTTCTTCATTTTTTGTGTTTTTGGTGTAGGTTATACTACTCCAAAAAATGGTGTTGTCCCTGATGCTGGCCTAGATGACAACTCGCCATCGGGCTCTTTGCTCATCCCCTTTATCGTCGAATATGGCTAGAGTGTCCTAACGCTCTTGAGATGTACAACATTAAATAAAAAGACATTATTTTTACATGATTTGGGTTAGGCACTGCATGCTACCTTCTTCTTGCGACGGAAGTTGTTTAGGTTTGCTTTAGTCTAGGCCAGAAAGGCAGTCTTAGCAGCTGTCAGGTCGTCTATCTTCTAGCTCATCTCAATCATGTTCTTTTTAAGTTGAGCCAGACAACACATGTCTGGTTTAACCGGGGCAACCTCAAAAGGTTTGGCCTGGTAAGATCATTGATTCTGCTAGTAGAAGGGAGGCTACTCGTAACCTTAAGAATGGTGAGGAGGAAGAAGATAAGGGTATTGCTATAATTGCGAGAAGTACGGGTGATGGTACTGAGCATATGGCTGCTAATATGTTGCTAGCGGTATTTGGAATGCTGCTAGTTGTTCTTCCTCTAGTTATAACCATGTTGCGGAGGCTGCTTATAGGCCAGGTTGGGATGGAAGCTCTGCCCTCCTTGTTGTTGGTGAAATGGTTGGTTGGCCTGGTTCTGACCTTGCGGTTGTCCTCGAGGATGGGTCAGCTTCTGATCATTACACTAAACGACACTCACCTCTTAAATGAGTGAAGGAGGTGGAGAACAAGACTCGATGTACTGATGTTGGAATTCAGGCAGCTGGTAGACAACCATCTGAGTCTGTGCATGTGGCAGCTACTGCTCTAGGGCTTGCACGTAGTATACGTGCTGGATCGGAGGTTGATTGGGGATCGGTTGAGGCAGCAGTGGCCATGTCTGCTGCTTCTTCTTAGCGGGAGGCTCAGTGGTGGTTGTCAATGCGTTGCAGGTGATGACAGTGTTCACCAATAGCTCCAGTTGCCTGATAATGATGTCGAGCTTGTCCAAGCCCTTCATTCTATGCTTGATCCCAATAAGATTCTCTAGTTCCTACGACTATTGAACGCTTAGGTTCAGTTTTTTATTTAAATAATTATTCAAAAATGAAATTTATGGTCGTCGCAACCCAAAGAAGCGTCAAACAAAAAATTATTCAATTCTCAAGAAAAAATAAATAGACAAAAATTTAGCAAGAGAATTTCCTATTTAATTTACTTGTATATCTGACATGATTAAACTCAGGGAGGTTCAAAACCACGAGGGTTATTCGATTAATTGAAAAATCAATGAAAAGAAACAAGGAATCTCTATGCACACTATGCTCAGTTTTTGTATTTTTAAAATTTTATATTTTTAAGGGAATTTTAATTTTTATATTTTTATTTGGTTTTTTTGTTTTTATATGTTTATTTTTAACTTTACAAAAGATTTTTATTCTAAAAATTAATGAATATTTTAAGAAAAATAAGACAAACACACTCAACCAATCTTTTTGTATTTTTCATATATATCAAAAATAGCCAAAAAATTAAGTAAAAGTATTTTTTGAATTTTGATACATTCTTAATGTTTTTTATTTCTTTCAAAATTTTTCACAATTTTAAAATTCTTTAAATAAATTAAAAATAGAGAATAAAATGGATGTTTTTGGATTTTTAAAATAACAAATATCGTTAAAAATATATGAAATCTATACAATCTGAAAGATATTTTTTCATATTTTTCAGAGATGAGTTTTATTATTTGTTGAATTTTTAAATAAATTTTTATGAATTTTTTATGCTTTTGAGAGTTTTTATTTTTATTGCTTTTATGAGGAATAAAAATGCCAAAATTATACAGAAACTAAAATAAATCAAAAGAAACAAACATGAAAGTTTTAGATTTTTTATGCAATTTTTATATTTTTATTGATTTTCAAATGCAAATAGGGAATTTTGGAACTTTTTTTGAATTTTTAAAATAATAAAAATAATAAAAAATGCAAAATACAAATTATGGATGTAAGATGGATGTAACATGAAGCTAGATGAATTTTTGTGGAATTTTTAATGAGGTTTTGATATTTTTATTTACTTTTAATAAAAAACAAATGCATACTCACAAGGCATATATGCAATTATTTAAAGATTGTAGACTAAACAATAACAAAGATAAAAACTGTGTGGTGTATTATGTAAATTCCCAAAAAACACATGCCAAGGTACGCACACGTCGCTGGATTGGACTTAAATGTAAATAAAATAGTTCCAGAGTTAAAATAATAACTCAAAGCTACATACCATTTATTCCAAATTACCTTAAATGCATGTGCCAATCACGCACTACAGTTCAAGCGGGACTTAAATGCAATTAAAATAAAGAGGATGGGTAACAATGCAAATGTTCAAGTTATTACAAGCAAACACATGTCCACATAGGGACTTATTTGAAAATGAAATAAAGGCAGGAGTAAAAGTGCAAATGTACCCTTTAATTGTGTGGCACCATGGACAGCTCTGATGTGTTGCAGCTTGGATATGACAATCGTGATTGAAGCAGGCGTGGATGGCATCAATCAGTGGAGACTTTATTCAACAGCTGAGCTTTGAGGAAAAATCAACGGTTGAAATCTAAAATGGAGGAGGTGTTCTTGATCGTGCGGTGCAGGGCGGCTCTGGAAGAATTGGGAAGAGGAACATCTCAAGTGAACTTCGATCAGCGAGAACTCGGTCATCTTCCACCTAAATCATCCTCTGACAGATGCTACAGCTTCTTGAGATCCTCCTCTATTGAACGGATGGAAAAAGGGAGCTCGAAGATCTCCGCGTATGGATCTGGTGGTTGAAATGGATTTGGCTTCAAATGAACCCCCAAGTCTCACTCCTTGCTCGAATGCACGTCTTTAAACCTACAAGGGGAATCTTATGCTCGAAGAGAGAGTCTCCTACCAAATGTTAGGTCAAAAACACGAAGGGAGGTGACTGGATGGGGACTCCGGCGAAGACGGTTAGACAAGGAGTCGAACTCTAGATCTGTGAAGATCTGAAGGTGTGTAGAGGGTGGAAGACCTGGAGGAAGAGATGGTGGACATGATGGCATAGTCGAAAGGGGTCAACAATGATCGCAACTCCTCCGATCGTGCATAATAGAGGTTGAAGGTGTTTATCTGATATAGAAGATTTAAATGAAATTAAAGCAAAAAATAAACGCTAAATCAAATATAGACTACATAGGTTACCTATGGAGAAGATAGAAGAACGGAATCACCTTGATTTATGATGGTGGCGAAGAGGCAGAACGTGCGGCGGATGGCTCCGACAACATGTTTGAATTGCAACCTAGGGAACCAAATTCACATTCCAGATCGGGGATATGCTTCTATATCAAAAGAGCACAAACCCTACCACTCAATCGCGGGTGATCTTAGGCTAAAATCAGATTAAATCCGAGGTAGAAGAAAAGGATACATATTTATGGAACGAACTCTAAAAGATTTTGAATTTCAAAATGGGCGCAGATCAAGGCACAATTGGTGGAATGGTTAGGCTGGTGATCGAGAGGACTGAATGAGAGAAATTAATGCAGAAGGGAGCAGGAGCAGTTAGTGAATAGGACGCTTGGGAAAAAAGGGGCGAAGGAATGACAAAATGCGGATTTAGCGGAAATTAGGTGAGGATCAGCCAGTTGACTCGGGTCAACAGACCCAGGGTGGCCAATTAAAGGGTGCAAAGATTAAGACAAAATAGGAATAATGATAAAAATCTAATAAATTTTTAAATAATTGAATTAAAAATTGAAAATGGTTTTATTTAATTAAATGATGTAAATAACAAAATTAAGAATAAATTAAAGTTAATTTTAGTTATTTTAAATTAATTGAATAGTATATTTACAAGGGTCAAAATGAATAGGATGTGTTATTTGTAGGTATGTATACATGCATATACAACGATTTTATTTTTAATTAATTATTTATGCAAATATATACATAATTCAATATTTATTTACAATATTTTACAAGAGGTTTAATGGTATTATTTTTAGGAATTAATTCATTAGATTAATTAAATCATTATAAGTACAATATATACATGGTGATACATATACAATATATACAAGATTTTATTTTATTGATTTTTGATTTTGTGATCTTTATTTGTATTTTATATGAGTTAAATACAATATTCAAAATTAATAAAAAATACAATATTCACAAATATGCAAAAGAAAATAAATAATTAAATAATATCCATAGTATATATAAGTATAATATATAATAGTACCCCAATTGGCCACATTTCATACCTTAACTCTGGTTTTTATGAAATGACTTCCATTTTAAAGATTATTAAATTTAGAGTACAACGAAAGTAAGTTTGATGAATTTGGATTCTTGGTGGAGCAGATATTGATTGTGCAAGTTTGTACTTTGTGGCTTTTTGAGAGTTTTGTCATTTACATAATATATACATATTTTTATTGAAATTATTTTTATTATTTACAAAAGAATTTTAGTCACAAATTTTAAGAAGAAATGATTGTTATTTACAAAAGATTTGGTAATGAATAGATTAATGAAAGAATGTGTATAGACAATATTGTACATGTGATGAATATATACTGAGGACAAATGAATTTTCAGAATTTTCTGATAATTAGGCCTTATCTCCCCCTACTGTATTCCTTGTTGATCAGATCAAATCTTGATCTTCTATCAGGGTCTGATTCAGCCTGTATCTATTGCATATATACAATCTTTTATTTCCTTTATTTTTCCTGTATTTCTGTATTTATTTATTTTAGGTTAAAAATAGTGATAAATATACAATATTTGCAAAAGATGTAGAGTTAGAAAAAGAATGAATTTAGATATATTTACAGGTGTTTTATAAGGGATTTAAGCTAAAATAAATGAATAAAGATGATGAAATGCATATTCATCAGCAACCTTTTTTCAGTGATATCTACCTTCGACAGGTTGTTCCCGATTATGGTCAGGTCAGAATTAGTCACAATTGTCGACTTCATGCATGTTCGTCATATTCACGTTCCTACGGAGGACCTGTGGAGGAGGCTGAATATGAAAGGAACTAGATGAATATAACACGAACTCTCCTTCGACCATCTCCTCAAAGATATACCATACTTCATCCTTGTCCTTGTTAACGCGGGATCATCTGCAGGCAACGTCAACCAGATGTTGACTAGATTTTGTTAATCTCCCAAAGAAGTGCTAGACCAGGCTGGTTCTTGGAATGTCATGGTGGGGTCACTTCTCTACCAGATCACTTAACATCTCCTGGTTCTCTCAAAAGGATTCTTGGAGTCCCTGAGAGATGCTAGTGATCTTCAATCACATGAGATTGAGATGATCGAGAGGATAGTACTTGTAAAGGAAAGCCAATTTCAAGTCCTCCTAGGTCATCAGCACCTTCCCCAGATGGTTGATCCAGTATACTGCTTTGCCCAGAAGGTTGAATGGGAAGGTGGTCATCTTTACGACACCCAACAGGATGTTGGGGTAGTGCGGCGTACTGTAGATGTGACCGAACTACTGTAGCTGGATATAAGGCTCCTCATTTGAATTCCCATGGAAGATAGGAGGTGTGAAAGGAGTTGCGGATTCAGGTCGAAATGTCCATGGAACAGTGGGATCTGGATCCACTCGTTGATATGGCCGACACCAGGCTTGTATGACTACTTCGGTGTTGGCTTGGGTCGGCCTCTCCCTTCCTCACCCCCCCCTCCACGAGGTCCATTTACATAGCGATCATCTATGTCCTCATCATCACCTCCTCCTTGAGGTGTTTCCCTCTCTTCGGATCTCCTCCTCATATCATTTAGCATATCTTGGAAGGTAACTTGAGCTAGTAAGGTATTATTGGATGGCATGGATGGAGACCAAGAGTTGACTGTTGGCTTCATTCTGACTTGGGTCAGCACCCTTCTCTGTATCTTGCTTTGTGTTCTGTTGCAGAGGTCCCTTTCCTCTTCCTGATGGAGCCTTCTCTTATTCTGACTGTGATTGTGTGAGTTCAAGATCAGGATCAAGATCTACAATGGGAGATACACCTTGATCATTCTGCATGCAAGCAACAGATGGAGAAAATAATTCAGAATTAGGGTCAGTTCTGAATCTTATTAAGGATGGACAGGAGTAGGGAGTGAAATCAATCTCCATCTAAAAAGGACAGAATTCGAGAAGAGAGTCTTCCCGATCTGGGTGAGGAAGAAGAAGCTGGGAGTCCTGAGGGTGGTTTAGGGAGTCTAAACCATGGACATAGGAATCATCCCGAATTATTGGAGATGTTGAGCTTGAGGAGTCGATGTGGGTGGCGGTGGAGTCCCGACTAAGTCATCCTGGAGTCATCATCTTGAGAGAAAAGAGAAGATCGAGTTGGAAGAAGGATATAACGATGAACGAGAAATAAATGGAGTGCAAACTAGTAGAAGGTTCAAGATGAGCAGGGTTCAAAGAGGAAGTATAAAAAGAAGAATGACAAAAATGCGCAAGTGTGTCGGACTTTAATTTTTGGACCTAATCTAAACAAATAAATACCAAACAAAAATGGATTCACAACCTCAACTTAATGTGAAGCCGTAAGAGTTTGGCTATTTTTATCTTTTCAATTTTAGGGTTATTGATTCAGGCAAAAAGTTGTCACGAGTCCTTATCGGCTATCCCTAGAGGAGAGCATGTACTACTAGGAAAGTATCCATCTCCTTGTCCCACCTCCTTTGTATCCTATGATCTGTACTTTTTTAGATCCTCAATACCGGTACTAGGCAGCTACTCAACCAAAGAAAAGAGAGTGGAAGCTATAGGTGAAACCACTACTTCCCTCGCAAGCGAGGTACTTGGATGCAAACTGATGAGACAGACACACCTGTGAGGGTATGACTTAGGCTCGATACTTCAGACCAAGTTGGATGCTCCACACAAGGCGGGAGCAGCGTCGTCGACAGGGCCCTACCTGGTTACGTATGATAGAAGCACCAATACTTTGTTGGTCCCATGTGGTAGTTGAGGCAGCCACAGATCGGGGTTTTGGATCTATTCCTTAAGGGTCGTGCCTCATTCTGTCTTGAGTGTACCTAGATACAATGTGAACTTTGTGAACCCCAAGCAATGATGTTAATTACAAATTTTATTTTAGGTCAAAATGCATTTAATAGTCCCCTTGTTTTAATTTTTGGTTTTCACTTTTTTGAGTAGTTTTCAATAGCAAATGCTTACCAATTTTTTGGATTTCTTTAATTCCTATGTGCTCCAAAATAGAGAGAGATAGCGTTAAAGCAATGCAAGTGGATACAAGGACAGAAATCTACCCTCGTATCAAATGATGCATGCAAAGATAGAAGACTTACAACGCTTTCCAACTCTCTCCATGCGGGATGCAAAATAGGAATTTATAAACCTAATCTATATGTTGATATGCACACGAAGAAATCACCCTAAATAGGAATTGCTATTAACGAGAAGAACCAAATGCTAAATACAAAAAGAGAAATCTAAGGTCCTGTCTTGGAGGCTCTTCCTGCAAGTGTTGTATGGAGACCTCTCATGATGCGCAATTTCAAGTCAAGTATTCAATAATTAGTTTGAACTCAAAATATAGAAACTATAGGTACATGCAAGATATTAGAGGTTTGGCCTTAGACTACCAAGCAAGCAATCCTACAAAACTAACGGATTGTTTCGTAAAATAAATAAAAATAAGACAGAAAACTTAAAACGTAAAAAACAAAGAAAATAAATGCAATAAAAACTTAGAGAACTCTGGTGAGCCTCCAAGTGAACAAACACTTGGAAATTGCGCCCGAGTGTCCAAGTCCAAATACTTGTATTATTACAAAAAAATTGAGCTGAAATAAATGTCACTCTCTCACAAGAATGAAAAAAAGGGCTATGCTAAATTCTTCTCTCTCTCGCTCTCTCTCTCGTTCTCTCCACTTGGTCCACAAGTATAAGGACCAAATCTTCTTGACTCAGGGTGTCGTCGTCATCTCGAGGTCCCTCGCAAGAAAAATATAAGAGAAAATATTAGCACAACAAGAAAGCATATCAAAAAAAGATAAAATAAACAAAGAAAAATAATGATATAAAATATACCCAAAATGCTACCCTACGCGTTGCTCCTCGGCAACGACGCCATTTGATGACAAGGATCCAGATAGGGTATAAAATAATATCCTCACATAGGGTAAATATATATATTGCCGCTGAAGCGACCACTCACGAGACCCTCACACAATGTAAAGGTAAATCAATGCAAGAAAGTGGGAATCAAAATTTTTATTATAATCGAACAACAAAATGTGTATAGTGGACAAGTATGGTAGGGTATCGAACGTAGGGAGAATGGAGGATAGACAATAATAATTGACTAGAAAAAACAATAAATATTTTTTGGGATTTTTATGTGTTTTTTAATATTTTGTGGGTTTCTATATATTTATTTTTTGGAATTTTTATTTTGATATTTTTTTCAGATTTTTAATTTTATATATTTTTTAATTTTTTTTATTTTTTACTTTTTAATTTTGATAATAATTATAAATATTAATTTAAGTAAATATATCTATATCTATATATAGAGATTTTTATTGATACATGTACCTATAAAAAATCAAAAATCAAAAAAAAATATATTTATCTTTTTTTATAATTTTCTTTATTTTTTGTATTTTTCTTATATTTTTTATGTATTTTAATTGAATAAATATAGCAAAATAATGACTAGAATAAATATGACAAATTATTTTGGAATTTAAAAATATCTAAATAGCTTGAAATTTTCCAAAACTATTTTTAATATATAATAAATTAAATAGACACAATTCAAAATAGGAGCAAATATTTTTGGAATTTTTAGATTTTTTTATCATTTAATAAAGATTATAGAGTTTTTTAATTTTTAATGTTTTTCTTTTTTTAGGGATTTTTGGTCTGTAGGTTCAAACTACCATAAAAAAGAAATAATATTTTTGGGAATTTTTCAAAATGTTTTTTGTTTTTTTGTATTTTTTGAAGTTAAACATGATTAAATAGCTCTTTTTTATTTTAATAAATATAAATATAAGACAAAATACCTTAATAAAGTTATGTATGATAGAATAATATATAAGCTATTTATGCTAATTTTCTACGAATTTTTAGGGTACGGGATCTATTTTAACAAAAATAAATTCCACAAAAAGAAAATACAGTATGGCAGGGGCATTTATGTAATTATTTAAAGTTTGGGTACTAATTTCAAATACCACAAAGAAGTACATGTTCAAATCTACATTTTCCCCAAAATTTCTAATAATATATACTTGAAGGGGTATTTTTGCAATTAATACAAAGTTTGAGGGCTAGATGCAAAATTTCTAAAAAAATATTACACTAATATTCCAAAAATGTGATCTAAAAATGATATACAAATTATCAGAGGGTCCAGATGCAAAATACCTAGTCCCCACACGCGAACGGGCACATGAGGTGACATGGATTTGACCTGGTTGCAAATATGGGAAATATAGGGGGTAGAGTGAAAATTATCCAAAATATTTAACGCTACAGATGAAAGTTTGTGGACTAAATGTAAAAAATAAAATGTGGGATAAATGGCAAAATTACCCCCTCAGTGTGATCGGACGGTGGATGTCTCGGCACTTATCCCATGTGGCGATAATCTGAATTGGGTACCGGATCACAGATGGGTGGCGAGGATTAGATCTGATGATGTATGGAATGGTTGGATATGATGGAGATCTGACAAATGCTGGAAGACCTGGATGGCGCTCCTGATCGAACGACCACGAAGCTACCTGGATGAACTAGGAAGAAGGTCCACCCAGGTGAGCTTCAATCGACGAGATCTCACGTCTTCGAAAGAGTTCCTTACTACTGGAGGTTGCTACACGTTCGTCTCACCACTCCGTAACTAATATACACCTCATATGCAGAGCTCATCAGTGGAGCCCTGGAGATGCAAGTTGCATGGACGGGTCTTCCTGCTTCGAACACCCCTGGAAGGGTGGCTTTTCTCTTTGTTTCCTGCAGAGTTAGCAAGATGAACCAAAAATGAAGCCTCCAAAGGCTTCAGGAAGCGGAAATGGGTGGAGGGAGGTATAGTGTGGCAGAGCTCGCCGACGACGAGGCATAGAGGGTGAAAGGATCTCCAAATCCAGCAAGGATCTGGGAGAATGGAGGGGCCTGGAGCATAAAGGGATGGTCGAGGAAGGAGATGGAGGTGTTGGAGAAGGCGAAGCGAGTTTATATCAGTGAGGACAGAAGTCTGATCTGGGGGCTCCGGTGATCCATTTTTTTTATTTTGTTTAAATCATAACGGAATTGAATGAGATAAAATGCAGAGTTATGCTACTGCCTATTCTATGAATTGAAAATGTGGAAACAAAAGGAGGTTACCTGCCTGGAAGGCTGGTTGGAAGGCTCGTGATGGAAGAGCTCTGGTGGTGCCTAGATCGACCTCAGATCAACATCAAAACTACCCCTTGAAGCATGGAGTCTCTCCTTCTGTTACAAAGATGTTCAAGGCCTAGGATTAGGGTTTTGCTATGGAAGAGGGA
This sequence comes from Ottelia alismoides, assembly GCA_037367405.1. Classification (NCBI taxonomy): domain Eukaryota; kingdom Viridiplantae; phylum Streptophyta; class Magnoliopsida; order Alismatales; family Hydrocharitaceae; genus Ottelia; species Ottelia alismoides. The sequence goes on along the minus strand of JAZKJV010007870.1, from coordinate 516,249 downwards.
TCAAAAATCGAAGGAAGGGGGAGGCTATATTATATATAAGTGATCTTTGACAGATGAAATCTCATGAATCGAAGCTCCTCAGATCGAGAAGAGATATGTACGTGAAAGAGGGATGATCGAGGAGCAATTTCACTGAAGGAATCGATCCAAAAGAATGCAAGATGCAAGTGGGGAAATTCGAGGAAAATGAGTCGACCGCGCTAGGCTACAGGACCTAGGGGTCAGAGGGAGCCAGTTGACTAATTGGTCAACAGAGGACCGCCTCTAATTGGTCCATGTGGCCACATGAGGACAAACTGAAATAAAAAAAGGAAATAAATGGGGAAAAAGTAGATGGTTTATTTAATTTTTTATTAGAATGTAAAAAATGTTTGTTATTTTATGTTGTATTTTATTATAATTTTAATTTATTTTTACAACTTAATTTATTATAAGTTACTTCTTACAAGTATAAATTTATGTATTTTATCAATAGAAGATGTATTTTATTTTTATTTTGTATTTGAATTTTATTATTTTTTATATTTATTTTATATATTTATATATTTATCTACACCTTTCATGTGTTTATTGATTTGAGGTATAAATAATAAAGAATAAAATAGGTCCCAAGAATAAATTATGGAAGAATAAAAATTAAGGTTTTATTGTGTTTTTGACCCTTATCTCTCCCTACTTTATTCCTTGTCGACCTAATCATCATGATGCATAGGTCTTGGGGTTTATGGTCATTCAATACCTTTGATATTTTATTTATTTTTCTTTTTCTTTTTCTTTTCTTTATTCTTTTATTTTGACTTTAAGTACAATATTTTACACAATATTTACACAATAAATAATAGATGCTATTTTATGCAAAATAATGTTATATACATGTATTTAGCTAGAATTTAAATGCCAAAATGAAATAATAAAGATGTGAAATGAAGATTCATCAGCCAGCCTTTATAAGCCCCTCACGGGAGAACACTTTGATTATAGTGCTTGATTTTGGGTTGTGATCAACCCCATGATTTTCCCCTCATATTGAGGGTTTTCCACGATAAAAAATTCTCCGTGCATCTGTGGTTGATTTCTATGGTAGATATTTTTATATAGTTGTAATGATATGTCGTGGAGGATCCTCTTATCAACTTTGGTAAATTTCTTCGATTTGATATATACAAGGAATCCATTCCCAACAAATTTAGCAACTGTAGAAGAAAAGGCCAACATAAAACCGTTATTACATGATTCGTTGCTATGAGTATAACAAATAATATAATATTTATTGCAACTTTAATGTATTAACAAATGAATAATATTTGTTTTTATAAACCTAACCAGGGAATACATGACAATGAATATCAAAGTATTCGCTGTCATAAATCAAGTTTATTGCTGTACATATCCCTTAATCAATTGATTGTTAATGCTCAAAGTTTAGCAATTAGAAGGTAGGTACTCGGTTGAAATATCCTTGATCTCTTGTCTCCATCCCTCTTTTGCCTTCCATTAAGAACGTCCTACTGAATCCAGATCCAAACGAGTGAACTAAATTTCTCTTATATTTGGAACCTAAGATATCATATCCAAGTGGAAGAAAAGATAGGGAAAAGTGGTAGGATATTGCTAGCGATTGGACAAAAAATTGGTCAGAACGAAAAAAACTTGATCTTGTCTTTTTTATGAGTTGGCATATTAAATCCACGTCTCCATCACTGGAGAAAGTGCTTGATTCCAGATGTACATGTTGAATACTAACAGTAATGTTGAAAGAGTCAAACCTCAAAGAATTTATTTAATCTTGGTCCAATATCCCCAGAATAATTAGTCTATATATTTTTCTTTATTTTTTCACTCAGAAAAGAGAGTCTCATGAAAACTATTCAATTTTGACTATTATTATATATTGAAGAAGAAGAGGTTGCATCCATCTAACTAAAATGTCGTCTCGTTACTTACCCTGGAATTATGGATATCCAGAAAATATTTACACAATTGAGAGTATGGCCTAAGAAGGATAGCAACGGATAATCCACACTTGATGCCGTAATGTATCCGAAGGAACTAACCACGATCTTCAATCTCAAGTTTCCATATGGAATACGAGCGGAGAGTTTTAAATCCATCATGGATATTCAAATGTGTTACTATCAGCTTAATAAATAAATAAATAATGAGGAACCTGTTTATTTAAAATAATATAAATCTTTCATATCTAGATTGAAAAGTTAGTTATAACTTCAAGATTTATAGTTTTAATTGGATTTCGAGTATAGAAATATTGACATACAGATATTATACATATGAATTGCATGAACATGCATACATATTGACAAGTGTATGGATTTTTTATGATATGAATCCTATAAATTTTGCCAATTAATCGCCACCCCTTAGATTCCTCCTAATTATCCAAGAACCTCTGTAAACTTCTTTTTGAGTTATTAAAAAATGTACAGATCCATCAGTGGAACTTCCTTCTTCCTCTTCTCTACACCCCATCCTCTCCCACATCTTGCACGACCTTCGGTGCCGTCTCCTATGAGAGGTTCAAAGGACAAAGCCTTTGACCGTCAAGCTCGGTACCGTTGGGAGTAACCGCCATCACTTAACCCGCTACGCTCTTGATGTCCCTCTTGCCATCATTGTCCTCCGCACCTCCACAACGATGACCGTCGACATGTACCCCACCCCTACCTGCATGGATTTTGTGTGGGTTGTGTGGCTTGCCTGAAGATAATCACAGTGGGCTTACTGGCACAAACTCTCTCTTCAAGGTGGACATGACAAACATGAAAGGAAATAGGACAATAAAGACAATATGGATCAATGTACACATGTAATTGATATAATCTCTTCTATTGCTCAATGTTCTTTTTGGAAGATTGGACCACATGCTTATATAGCTACAACTAATGCCTAATAATAGAAAGCAAAAAAAAAAAAGGATCTCTCCAACGTCCTTGACTCGTATGCATGCAAACCCCATGCATGGAGAGCCATCCACGTAAGGCTCAAGTTATTGGAGAATAGTTCATGCAAACCCCCATGCAATCACAACCATGCGCGTATACCTTATGCATGGGCTCACGTCACTAGAGACTCGTTCTAGTTGTTGTGATGGAGCCACTCCATGATTAGGTCCAACATACTCCCCCCTAATCTTGGTGTGGCCCAAGATTGCGAACACCTAGTAGGTGTCGCATTATTGTCAGCTTCGCTGCCAGTAATGGCTTTGTCAATGCATCGGCTCGTTGCTCCTTCGTGGATACAAACTCCACAATAATATGTCCTCTTCAACGCAATCACAGATAAAGTGGAATTTTGTGTCAATATGTTTGTTGTGTCCATAGAAAACTGGATTCTTCATCAAGCCAATGACGGACTTGTTATCAATGAACAATTACGCTGGCATCAGTTCTCTCTTTATCAGCTCGCTCAACCAACTTTGTAGCCACAATGCTTGACATGCTATCGCGGTTGCCACCATGAACTCGGTCTCACATGATGACAGGGCCACAGTTTTTTGCTTCTGCAAATTCCATGAGACGAGATTATCATTTACATAGAATGTCATCCCTCATGTGCTCTTTCTGTCATCCAAGTCACCAGCCAGATCACTATATGTGAACTTGGTTATCATCTCCTCACCTTCACCTCGAATGTAAATGAGGTTGTATTGACTCGTACCCTTTAGGTATCGAAGAATTTGTTTCACTACCTTGTGGTGCATCACCGTCCGTCTCTCCAAAATATACTAGCCATACTGACAATAAAAGAGAGTTCTAGTCGAGTGTGGAGCAGATACCTGAGATATCCTATGACACAACCATACTCCGTTGCATCCACTGGCCACCCATTAGGATCTTTTTGCAGTTGTGGCTTCTGCTCCATTGGATATTTGATGGAATTGCACTCTGACATTTCGAATCGTGCCAGCACCTTCTTTGCATAATTTGATCACTTAATTTAGATGCTTCCATCTTCTTATATCACCTCAATCTCGAGGTAGTAATTGAGCAATCCAATATCACTCATCTCAAACTCTTACATCATCTGATGATTGAACATCATGATCACCTCTGGACCCTCCCCTGTCAAAATGAGGTCATCTACATAAAACCCAATAATCATTCTTGTTTGGCCTGCTCCTCTTTTATATACCACTTGTTCTTGAGAGAACTTTATGAATCCGAGCTGCTTTAGACTTCTATACAGCCGTCTATTCCAAGCATGTGGTGCATGTTAAAGAACATAAAGTGCCTTGCTCAATTTAAGCAACAAATTCTCTTTGTTCTTCTCCTTGAATCCTTCAAGATGAGCCACGTACTTATTCCTCGAGCTCACCATTTATGAATGTTGATTTGACATCAAGATAGTGAATCTTCCAACCCTGATTAGCAGCAATGGCTAGAATAACGCATACGGTGTCGAGTATGGCCACTAGTGCGAACACCTCCTCAAAAGTCAATGCCCTGTCGTTGGACATATCCTTTCACGACCAATCTTGCTTTGTGCTTTATTACATCACCACTAGAATTCCTCTTCAGCTTATACACCCATTTGAGACCAATTGGCTTGCATCCAGCTGGCAGCTCCACAAGAGTCCAAGTTCTATTTTCTCAATGGACTCGATCTCCTTGTCCATAGTGTCTACCCAGACTTGTTGCTCTGCAGCTTCATAGTAGCAGGTTGGTTCCTCCATCCCCACGAGTAAGGCCTCCTCCTTTATGTCCTCTCCTTCAAGCTCCACCTATTGAGAATCTCTCATGATGTCATCAATGTGCCTATAATGGATAGGTCCATCGTTTATGCCACCTGATGAATCTATGATTCATCGCCTTTATTCTTTCATTTTGGCTAAAATCCTTGGTAAAATGCATGTAAATATTCATTAATTCTCATTAATTAACATTCTAACCATATTTGTTAATATTATATATTTAACACTTATTTTATCCAAAATAAAATAACAAAGAAAAGAAAGAAGGTTATAGATATGTAATATATACAGATTGAATCTAACCCAAGACGAGGTCAATATTGATGTGGTCTACAAAATAAATAAGTAGGGGGAGATAAGAATCCTAATTTATTAAAAAATATCAGTAAATCAAGACCACCGATATACATTTACAAATTTTTCACCTTGTAAATATTTCACCTATTTTATTTGTCATCAAGATCATTTCAAATCAAAATATATTCTTCATAAAATTGTTTATAATAATATATATTAATTTATAAAAAAATATCAAAAAATATCAAAAAATATTTAATGGATATATAATTAATTGTGATGAACCAAAAAAGTCATAAAAGTCGACTTCCAAGGTTCATAACTATTTACAGAAAATTCTAAATTGACCAAACTCACTTTTAAACTTCATTTTATAAGTAATATTATTTATTAAAAATATCAAAACAATATTCAAATAAAACATGTGAGTTTTGGTGTTTGGGCCCCTTTATCTATATGTATTATATGTATAATCTTCCCTATTTTCTATTTAATTATTCTTAATTCCTTTTGACTTAATTATTTTTCTAATGTGTTCTAAAACTCAGTAAAAAAATATAAAATATAATTGAAAATAAAGTGCCCATAAATTCTGAAGCCACGAAGCCGTGACCCTAAACTTCCGAACTTCATAGCTCGGCCATATGGACTCCGAATTGGGCACACACACTTTTAAAGTTCATTTTATAGAATTATCTATCAAATGAAATCGATTTCACTAAAATCGGAGTCAATATGTAAAAAGTGGATTTTGGGATCCTATTGATATAAATTACACAATGTATCTTAATTTTATTGTATTTAATGTATGTCATTTCTTATATTTATATACTTCATTAATATTTTATTATTAAATTAAAATAAATAAAAGAATTGTTTATTTATTTATTTACTTAATTTTTATTTAAATACTAATTTATTTATTTATTTATTTATTATTTAATTATATATTTTACTATTTAATTAATTATTTATTTAACTACTTATTTATTTAAATACCAATTTATTTACTTATTTATTTATATATTTTAATATTTAATTATTTAATTTCTTATTTATTTAATCATTTGTTTAATTTTTTATTTGATTTAATTACTAATTAATTATTATTAATTATTTACTTTAAATAATTATTTTATTAATTATTTTATTTTACTCCTTTTCTCTCTCTCCTCATACATCCCTCTTTCCCCGCTTCCTCTTCCTCGTACCCGCCTCCTTCCTCTTCCGCTCGTTGCCCTTCTCCTCCGCCAATAGCTCCAACGACGAGGCAGATGATCCTTCATCTAACGGCCCGCCGATGACTACAGCCATCGACACCGCCAAGTGAACTCGCCTGACGACGTGGCCTCCACGCCACATCCCCTATAAATAGGACCCGACCCCCATCATTCTCATCCATCCGCCATTACTCCTCCTTCAGTCTAGAGCTCCGAGAGCTAGTTGTTGAGGGTGACATCCTCCATCGGCCTTTTCGTTGAGCGAAAATGAGATTAAAGAAATTGGCAAGATCGTTGTTTCCTTGGTGAGGATCCGTTGAGGTTCGCCCCATCCATCCACTCACTTTCTCTATTTGTGTGAGACCGAATCTTCGACTTCGAGTCGATTTAACGAAAATTGCAGATGCAACAACGAACCACTTGGAGTCAGCTCATCTGGAGAAGATCAAATATGAAGCATGGATCACATGGAGATTGATCTGCAACCTCCAATCAACATTGCTGGATACTGAGCATAAATCTGACACCTTGATTTGAACTGTCGCTCAAAGTCTTGCAACTGCCGAGAAGACTATCATCTTCATCGAAGCACAGCGCTTCTTCCTTGATCTTTGATTGGAGATGAATTTGAAGCGGCATCGCCATAATCTGCTTCGTGTCGGAGTAGTAATCTTCCTCGCAACCAATGAAACCACCAGTGATGACGAACACCCTCGAATCTCCGAAGATCTGGAGAGCTGCCATTGCCTGCGAGACAATTCTGGAAGAACAGGTCCTTTGTTCCAACCTTCCAATCGGATAACATTTATGCCCAAGAGAGAGCCATATTTAGGGCTTTTTGCCCTGACCGCATGATTAAAAGCAAATCAGACAGATGAGATAGTGTTACATGTCGGGTCCAGGGCATACGCGCCGACCCATCGACTAGGGCTAGCATGCGCTGAGTGCGTGTGTTGGGATATTTTTGGTGAAAATTGCGAACACGTACCCCCCCCCCCCCCCGTGATTCTATTATTTACGAGCAAGTCCCTGACCTGTTAGTTGCTCACGTGCGTGTGACATTGGACCGTTTTACATGCAAGCTCCCTACATTTCTTCCTTTTACACGCGAGCCCTCGTATTTCTGGTTAATCACAAAAATACTCATATGCTGTGTAAATTATATACATACTGAATACATAATAAATAAAATGCATAATATAAAAATTAAAAATATGTATTAATATAATATATTTTAGATATACGGTATCAAGTCATATTTTGTAAAAAAATTAAAAAAATAATATTTTCTAGTTTTAATTAATATTTAAAAATACTTAAAAAATACACAAACTTATAAAATACATAAAAATTATAAAAATACTTATAAAAATTACCTACAGTATATTTTACTATATTTTACATAACAAATCAAAAACAAAATAAAAATTGAACATTTTAATAAATAAAAATTATAAATACAGAAAACCACAAAAATACTTAACTAATTCAATAAAAATCGTATAAATATGTATAATACCTTGTTTGAAAGGTATTTTTATCTACTTTTTGATAAAAAAAATAAAAATATTCTCTTACTTTCTACTATCTTTAAAAATAAAAAATAAATCTCAGATTTCAACAAAAAATAGTTTTCATCTTCAAAAATAAAATAAAAATTACAAAATATTTTCTAAAATTACATAAAAATTATAAAATACTTAAACACATAAAAACTTCAAAATAAAAAAATGAAATATAAAACATATACCTATATTTTTATGTAGGTATATAAAATCATAAAAATAAAATAAAAATCCAAAACATCTCTAAAAAAATAAAAATTAGGAAACCCATATACCTTAGATTCTCTATTATTTTACCTTTGATAGTTTGCCTCCCTGAGTTCGATACTCTCGTACTATCACTATACACGTATAGTTTATGAATATAAATAAGATAAAAATAAATTTTCTTTGAATCCCATCTGACCGATACAATGATGATAGTTTCTCTTTCTAAAACTATCAGATCCGACGAGTATTTCATATGGCACCGTTACCGAGGAGATAGTGCTAGGGTAGATTTTAGATCCTTAGGTTTTATGGTTTCTTTTCTCCTTTTCGTCATCTCATTTTTTACTTTATGTCTTTTTTCTGAGTTTTGTTGCAGAAGTTGAGCTGTGCGAGACAGAACTGAGGAGCTAATTTTTGTTACTTTTTGTATTCCCTTTGTAAAAAATGAAGGGCACTTGCCCGTTTCTGCTTTTTGTAGAGGGGCCCCTTAAGGGCATCCTGACTTGTACCTTGCCTTTCTTTCTCAAGGTATGTTTCATCAGGTGTCATGCACTCGGTGGAATAGGGCACCCGCCGCGGTTTTCCTCGCATTTTTGTCATCTTTCTGCATATTTTTGAGGCTAGGTGCTTGGATATGGGTTTTTCATTTTTTTTATTTGAGCGTCTGTAGTTATATCTAGAGATGTGTAACCGGGTATTCCATTCATTTAGGATAAAAAGAAAAAAATACATTAGACGTTATTATGAAAAATATCCAAAAAAAGTGATAACTGAAAAATAAAATCGGGACTACTAATTTTATCTGACTTTAAAACTAAACGTAAAGGTATCCACTTGTTTCTGGGAGAGAAATCCCCACGATGGTTTGCAGGTACTCTCTAGATTTGTGAGTGAGAGACGACCCTAAAGGTTAGATCCAGAGCTCAGATTTTTCTCAAGACTATTAATTCTACAATTGGTTAGCTACTTCTCAATGAGGACTCTTGGGTAGTCAGAAACGATCTGGGTTTCCTTAGTAGAGTGGGAGGTTTAGATGACACTGCGTAAGGCTCCGACCTTAAGCAACGAGTAGCTAGAAAAGGTATTTACTTACTCCCATACTAGTCGTACGGACTAGGGACAGTCTTCTGGGAAATTCAGGTACATATCTACTCCTATAATCAGTTGATAAGACTGCATTGCCACCTAACTCTAAAACTGAAAAGATTAACGACCAACATTTCTTGGTCATCACCGAGTTGAGTTGGTGAAATCTGGGTTTGCTTTGTGATTAATTTCATGGTGTGAGTCCAATCTCTAAGTTTCTAGCAGTCACTCGTCGTCTGCGTCTTGTCATCTAGAGTCAGCTTTTCATTTTTCTTGAGACGTGATGATGGGTAGACAATCTCTTAGGATGACTCTTACGACACCGCTTCCATGCACGCCTACCCGTTCATCTAGGTCGCTTCGAGACATCTCGTGTTTCGAACCTGAGTTGAGTCCTTTTTCATTCTCCGAGAGTGACTCTGACCTTGGAGAGTCTTCTCTTTTGTTTCTCGTATTTCTTCGTCATCTTCTTTGTCTCCTTCTACCCCTTTTCTTCGTTTCCATTGACTCAGCCTTCGATTATACTTGTGGCAGCTTAGCAGAGAATTGAGACCCATGAGCTAGTTTTAGATTAGATAAGAGATTCTGGTCCACGAGTTGCTGAGATAAGAGTGTAGATTAAGCAGCTTGCATCACATTCAGAGCTGAGTCAGTTTCTACATCGTGGTTACCAACTTTTCTGATTGCTTCAGACTTCGTATCATTGCTGTCAAAGTTTCATGGAAAGCAGCACGAGGAGCCGTATAGCATATTTTTGAGTTTGAGGAGATATGCGGTACGAGATTCTATTCAAACATTACGTCTGAGGATGCTATGATGAAGACCTTTCCCTTATCACTTAAGGATGGATCCTCGAGATGTTTCTGATGTTTGGGAGAGGAGAAAGCTAGTTTGGGTACTTTACGAGCTGCCTTTCTTAGGAGATTTTACCCTATTAGCCGAGCCAATTTCATGTGGTATGTCATCAGATATTTTTCACATGATCCCCACGAGCCATTATAGGATATGTTTCTCAACTTTCAGATTCTTTTAAGGAGATTCCCGGATCTCCAAAGATGAGCTAGTTCAGATCTTCTATCAGGGGATGACAGCAGAACAACAGGCATTGGTCGATACCTCGTGTGGTGGTTCATACCGCAGTCTTAATGAGGATTCTTTTTGGACTCCTCTTGGAGAGATATCTGATGTTAAGGCGACAAACGAGGGAGATGCCATACCAACTAGATGCAATCCACCTCATGATGATTTAGGGATCGCACATCAGGCAGTTGATGTGGATATTGAGGCAATACCGAGGATGGACATTGAGACATTAGCAAAGTTTTCTTGCCTTCAGAAACAGATACATATTCCATTGAGTTTTCAGCAGGAGTATGAGTTGGTTTTGTGCTTTCCAATTCAGGAGTTTTGGATACCTATTCTCAAGTATTCCGTGGTACCGAGCAAGAACCCACATTGTTTCAGCCGACTTATCAACCGATTCAGTTTCCATATCATGACCAGTGTCATGAGCAGCACCTCAGGAGCATTTCACCTCAGATTCATTTGATTATTTTGAACGTCTTCAGCAGCCCGAGATGTATGTGGGACTCACTTTGATATTCTGGATATAGATGGTTCCACATTCGATCATTTCATCCATTTAATTCATGAGCAGAATGCCTTTCGTAAGGAGCAGATGGACGCATTCAGAGATTTTATCACCAGCATTGTCACAGAGAAGAGATCAGTTTCAGATATTCCTATTTCATTTGAGTTGTTGAGTTCTATTCCTTCCAGTCTCCATGATGTTCAAAGACAGCCTGCAGTTGCTGAGACATTTAGGAGCAAGGAGCCTATAGTAGGCAACGACGCAAGTGTACATTTAGATTCTGAGTCTCTTCATAGTGAAGGCACAAAATCACGAAAAATGGTAAAAAGAGAAAATCCAGAACTAATAATAAAGACAAGACTCCAGACTCGCCTACTAGATCTTTATCTTCAGTTCTTCATGGAGCAAGTCCCGATTTAGCAAAAATATTTTCCTCTCCTTCTTCTTCTGATCCTTCGAGTGTACATACGACTGAGGAGGATGTACATATGCCCTTTCCAAATTGTCTAAACCTAGGGAAGGAGAAAAATTATAAAATCCCAAAAAGAACCAATAGTCGAAGTTCACGAAGGAGATGCTAGACAAAATTCAGATTAAACTCACTCTTTCAGAGGCATTGGTCAACATTCCCCTTCTTCAGAAATGTCTGAAGCAGCATACCACACCTAGAAGAAAGAAAATGTGTAATCATTATTCAGATAAACAAGTGTTGACCATTGCCACTTGTTACGCCATCGAGCATACATCTCCCAAAAAGAAAAAGAAAGACATGGGAGCACCATTTGTCAGTTGTCAGATTTCAGATAATGAGTTCGAGCACACTTTGTTGGACATAGGTTCATCAGTGAATATTTTACCCTTTCATCTTATTGAAACACTTTATTTAGGGCCTCTCAAGCGAGCCAAAATGATTCTTCAGTTTCCAGATAGATCGGTCAAGAGGTTGAAGGGTATACTTCATGACGTTCTCGTGGTGGTACAAGGCACATAATTCACTGTGGATTTTATTCTCTTAGATTCTGACTCCTCAGTACCATCACAGGATGTTGCCATTATACTTAGTCGGCCTTTCTGCGTGCAGCTAAGGCTGTTATTGATTATGGGATAGATAGTGTTACTTTTCCTCCAAGCAGCACAGTGTCAAGCTCTGACCCGATAGAAACTCTGCTATCATACGAGTGTGCTACAAGACCATCAGATACAGAAACATGTGGGATTACAACTGAGAATAAACATGATCCTAACCCTTATGATTCTACATAGACCCGAGATTTCCTCTCCATAGAGGAAAACTTGGAGAGCACAACCTTTGGTGATCCACGTACACACGTTTGGAGATGTGTTGACGAGATTCGTAGTATCTATGTCATTGAGATGAAACCGATGGTGGCACGTACTCCGAAGGTTGAACCTGTTTCGATTTTAGACACTTTGGTCGAGCCTTCTAGTTGTGAGATTAGTGAACCCTCTTTTCACGTAGATTCAGATAAGGGTTTTGTTGATGAGGATATTGATCAAATTGTAGCAGAGTTTGACCTCTTTCTTGCATCTACTTCAGATACAACACCAATGTCTCTACAGTCACACCGAGATGAGGATACTGTGTTAGAGGATGAGTCTTCATCTTCTTGTCTCAGTGCCAAAGATGGCAGTGATTCAGAGATCGTGGTGCGGCATTCAGAGCTCAGTTCTGTCCATCTTTTCGGACATCTGGGCCGCTCCTCACTGGTCGACACAGGTCAGGGATCATCCGACTCAGATATGGATATCTGTGAGGATGACCCTGATGTCGACATGTCTCTTGTACATTCTAATGTTCCTAGGTCACACAAGAAGGCCACAATTCAGCTTTCTTGAGCATGTACAGTTCGTTTTAACTTGTTCATTCTGTTTCATCTTGTGCATACGTGTTTTCAATTTTATTCATTCTTTCTTTTGTTTTTGCCTTACACCCCTAGGTACCGCTTAGGATTTTTGCTATACTTAGGATGTACTTTATCCTAAGCATGGGGGGTGTAGACATTGTGTTTTTCATATCATTATGTTCTATTACCCATGTTGTTACTTATACTTAGGATGTGTGTTACCCTAAGCATGGGGGGTAATATTGCTCGTGACATTTTTGATTGTTTCCATCTGCTCTCTTGCTTGTCCCTTAATAGCTGATATTCTTCTCTATACTTAGGGATATTTTCTCCTAAGTATGGGGGGACAAGTCGAGTCGTTGATTGTGTACACTCTTTTGACCTCGAACATCTTTGTTTTTTAGTATGTTATCCTTGAGATTATTTGATCCTAAGTATAGAGGGGATGATTGACTTCTATTCTTTTATTCGTTATTCGAGTCATTGTAGTATAGCATTCTTTTCACCAATCTATACTTATCTCGAGTTATGTCTTCCTTTGTAGCTTCTTTGGTCCCTATGAGGACATAATTCATGCTAAGTATAGGGGTGTTGTATTTATATTCTATATATACTTTAGAAGCCATAACTCGTACTTTATTGTATTTTTAATAATATGGCTCTAAAATTATGGGTATATATTTTGGATTTTTAAAAGCCAATAAGAAACTATAAATATGATTTAAAAGAGAGTTGTCTTAAAATTTTGTATATAAAAAGTGTTGTAAAATACTTGGATAAAATTCTTAAGTATATAAAAGTTGTAAATAAAATTCTTTTGTATAAATATATAATCTTATATATAAAATATGTATAAAATTCTTTGTAAAATATACATAATTCGTGTGAATTGATTTGAGCCACTAACTCCATAAAAAATTACTAAAAAATTAAAAGTTTTAAAATTCAATAAAAAAGCAAAATTTTTTAAAAATCACATAAAAAGCTTAATCAGAAAAATTCACTTCATAAAAAATTGATACATTCATTAGCATTTTTCAGAACAAGTGTGATTCTTGAACCAAATGGATCTAAGTCTGAGATATGGATCTTGGTTTAGGTCTTAATCCACTTAATTCTAAAGGGACTTTATTAAGAACTGGAATTAAGAATCTTCAGGTCTTTTTGATTTAATTCTTTGGATTCCATGAGACCGTGTTCGGAATTCAACTTAAACTTTCCTAAATAGGGCACTTGGTGTCATCCATTTAACTCTTATCCATTTGAACAAATTTTGAACTCATGCACTCTACACTTAGCTCAACTTGCATGGGGTTGCGAAGGGCAGTCCATTTTGGTGGTGCATTTTCATCCTTGTCTAGTAGTGCAGACGTCTAAAGATGGGAGTGTGGGGTTGAAATAAAGCTTCGGGTGAGGGAAGGATATTGGCGCAATTTTTTCCAAGGCCCAAAAAATGACGGAAATAAAAGATTCTATAACCATCATGGCAGAAAAGATCAATGCAGTGCAACAATCATTTTCTACTAAAAAGAAGCCAAATATACCAAATGCAGACATGATCATAATGGTCCAAGCTTTAGAAAGCCTGCATATTTTAGTGGAGACTTGGTTAAACTGGCCAGGCTTCACAAGGAGATGTGACTACACTGGTCACACTCCAATTCTCTTTCCATTCTTCTTAGTTCTCTCTCTACTCGATTGTGGACACAGTACAACCTGACCTGAGAAGGTAATACCCTGTCCTTGAGGATCGAGTAGCTGGATGAGGGCCCAATGGGAGTGTATTACTGGGATGGGCAGTTTCTTCGCTTCTTTAAGCAGGAAGAGTTAATACATTTCACGCACAATACAAATTGATTTCAAAGCCAAATAGTTTGTGTGATGGATGGGTGATTTGAGCTGGTTGTTGAGGTGAACTTGGATAGGGATTTGTGGAACTTGAGGGTTGCTGAGACTTAAATCCTAATTTTAATAAGATCCTAACAAACTATTAATCCAAAAGCATATTCCAAGTTCTTTATTTTGAGTAAAGTAAAATTTGGTTCAATGAAACAAGCATGTTCTAAGTTCTTTTATTTTCCTTTTTCCTTTTTCTTTCTGCTTGCACTTATTTATAGAATAAGTGTTTGCTAAGGGACTAGCAAAGGTAAAGTATAGGAGAATGATGAATCTATGATTTTACCTTTATTCTTTCATTTTGGCTAAACTCCTTGGTAAAATACATATAAATATTCACTAATTCTCACTAATTAACATTCTAACCACATTTGTTAATATTATATATATTTATTTATTTAACACTTATGTTATCTAAAATAAAATAATAAAGAGAAAAAGAAAAAAAGAAAAGAAAAGAAGGATGTAGATATGTAATATACACATCCTAACCACGAGACCAGGTCAATATTGACTTGGTCGACAAAAAAATAAGTAAGGGGAGATAAGGATCCTAATTTATAAAAATGTCAGAAAAACAAGACCACAAATATACATTTGCATATTTTTCACCTTGTAAATATTTCACCTCTTTTATTTATCAACAAGATCATTTCAAATTCTTCACGAAAGTTGTTTATAATAATATATTAATTTATGAAAATATCAAAAAAATATTTAATGGATATATAATTAATTATGATGAACCGAAAAAGCCGTAAAAGATGAATTCAAAGATTCATAATTATTTATAGAAAACTCCACGTTAACCAAACTCACTTTTAGACTTAGTTTTATAACTAATACTACTTATTAAAAATATCAAAAAAATATTCCAATAAAATGTCTGAGTTTTGGCGTTTGGACCCCTTTGTCTATATGTATTGTATATATAATCTTCCCTAATTTCTATTTAATTATTCTTAACTGTGTTTGACTTAAGTCTTTTTCTAGTGTGTTTCTAAAAATCAGTACAAAATATAAAAATATAACTTAAAATAAAATGCCAATAAATCCCGAAGCCACAAAGCGGTGACCCTAAACTTCCAAACTTCATAACTCGGCCACATGGACTCCGAATTGGGTGTACCTACTTTTAAAGTTCATTTTATAGAATTATCTATCAAATGAAATTGATTTCACTAAAATCGGAGTTAATATGCAAAAATGGATTTTGGAACGATATTGGTATAAATTACACAATGTATCTTAATTTTATTGTATTTAGTATATACCATTTCTTATATTTATATACTTCATTAATATTTTATTATTAAATAAAAATAAATAAATAACTATTTATTTATTTATCTGATTATTTAATTAATCATTTATTTAACTACATATTTAATTATTTAGTCATTTATTTAATTATTTTTATTTTTTTATTTATTAATTTAATTTAATTATTTAATAATTTTTTAATTTAATAAATTATTAAATTAAATTTTTAGTCCTTTTCTCTTTCCTCCCGCATCCCTCTTTCCTTGCTTCTTCTTCCCCATGCCTGCCTCCTTCCTCTTCTGCCCGCCGCCTTCTCCTTCGCCAATAGCTCCAACGGTGAGGCAGTTGGTCGTTCATCTAATGGCCCCGCCGATGACCACAACCACCGTCAGGTGACCACACCCGGTGGTGTGGCCTCCATGCCACCACCCTTATAAATAGGACCCGACACCATCATTCTAATCCATCTGCCATTACTCCTCCTTCAGCCAAAGCTCTGAGAGATAGTAGTTTAGGGTGACAGCCTCCATCGGCCTTTTTGATGAGCGAGAAGGAGATTAGAGAAATCGGCGAGATCGTTGTCGCCTTGTTGAGGATATGTCTCGTCACCGTATGTTGAGCCTCCTCTTCCGCTGGAGTCGAGGCGATGACAATCGTGGAGTATCTACTCCGTCCACAGGTGACCCGCTTCACCCTTCTCGTCTTTCAGGTTAGTTTCCTATAGACTTCTCCCTTTTATCTCTTCTATCCTTCTTTCGTTCCTTTTCTTCAAATTTAAAATCTCTTTTCATATTCAATTTTTATCTGAATCCACTTCTTCGCATTTCTCATCATCAACTGACCATCTCAGATTATTCGGATTTGATGTTTCGGTCTGTTCCCCCATCCCGTCGAGGATCGCCCAATCCATTCAGCCACTTTCGCTATTTGTGTGAGATCGAAGATTTGACTTTGAGTCGATTAAACGATAATTGCAGATGCAACAACCAACCATCAGGAGTCATCTCATCTAGAGAAGATCAGATATGAAGCATACATCATACAGAGATTGATCTGCAACCTCAAATCAAAATTATCGAAGACTTAGCACATATCCAATGCCTCGATTTGAACAGTCACTCGAAGCCTCGCAACCGTTGAGAGGACTATCATCTTCATCGAAGCACGACGTTTCTTCCTCGATCTTTGACTAGGGATGAATTTGAAGCAGCATCATTGTCTGCTTCGCATCGGAGCACCAATCCTCCTCACAACCAACGAAACCACAAGCATTGACAAACACCCTTGAGTCCATGAAGATCTGTAGAATCGTCGTCACCTGCGAGACAATTTGGAAAGAACAGGTCTTTCGTTCCAGCCTTCTGATTGGATAACATATACGCCCAAGAGAGAGCCATATTTAGGGTTTTTCGCTCTGACTACACGATTAGAAGCAAATCAAATGGACAAGATAGCGCTATGCGTTGGCTTCAGAGCATACGCACTGACCCACCGATTAGGGCAAGCACACGCTGAGCGTGCGTTGGGATATTTTTGGTGAAAATTGCGAACATGCTCCCCATGATTCCGTTATTTATGAGAAACTCCCTGACCTGCTAGCTGGACCATTTTACGTGCGAGCTCCCTGCATTTCTGCCTTTTACATGCGAGCCCTCGTATTTTTGATTAATCACAAAAATACCCCTATACTGTATAAATCCTATACATACTAAATACATAATAAATAAAATACATAAAATAAAATATGTATTAATACCGTATATTTTACTATATATAGCATAAGTCATATTTTAAAAAAATAAAAAAATAATATTTTCTATTATTAAAGAATTTCTAAAAATACTTAGAAAATACACGAACTTATAAATTACACAAAAAATAAAAAAAATATTTAAAAATCATATAAAAAATACCTACAATATATTTTACTATATTTTACATATTACATCAAAAACAAAATAAAAAATTGAACATTAAATTTAATAAAAAAATATAAATACAGAAAAATTTTAAAAATGCATAACTAATTCAATAAAAATCATATAAATACATATAATGCCTTGTTTGAAATGTATTTTTATCTATTTTTGATAAAAAAAATAAAACAAAAATATTTTCGTACTTTCTATTATTTTTAAAAAGAAAAAATAGATCCCTGATTTCAATAAAAATAGTTTTCAACTTTAAAAACCAAATAAAAATTACAAAAAATTTTCTAAAAAGACATAAAATGTATAAAATACTTAAAACACATAAAAACTTCAAAATATAAAAAGCAAATATAAAAATATAAAACCTATACTATATTTTTACATATGTATATAATATCATAAAAAATAAAATCCAGAAAATCCCTAAAACTAAATAAAAATTAGGAAACTGTTATATCTTAGATTATCTACTATTTTACCTTAGTTTTCCACAGTTTGCCTCCCTGAGTTCGACACTCACGTACTATCACTATACACATATAGTTTATGAGTATAAATAAGATAAAAATAAATAAATTTTCTGTGAATCTCATCTGATCGATATAGCGACGATAGTTTCTCTTTCTAGAACTATCAAGTCAGATGTGTTTTTCACCACCGCTACTTTTTTCTGATAGCAGTGCGGACATAGCTTCTATAGACGTGGCATGATCATCTATTGGTGACCAAGTGTCAAGGGAGTTGCTGTAATGCATGTGGCATTGGAACATGACCATATTGGTGTTACTTTGCCTACCAATGGTTGAATGTTAGGAGCTGGGGAACATTGTGTTGCTAGCGTTGGCTCGCCTATAGAGACCATTTTGAGCGGCATATAGCCACCCTCATTTGGCTTAGTGTTGTACTCCTCCTTGATGACAAAATTTGATGGATCCCCATCGCGTATTGATGAATCTCCATTTCATCGCCTTTATTCTTTCATTTTGGCCTTTAAACTCTAATAGAATGCAAAAATATCTCATTAATTTCTCAAAATAAATGTTCATTAATTTGTACCAAATACTGTATAAAATACTGCATGTGTATAGTATTTATTGCCATAATAAAAGAATAAAGGAAAGAAAAGAAAAAGAGCGAAGTTTCAAGGACATTGAAGTGACCCTAGCCACCGAGTCTCAATCATCATGATGACCTAGTCGACAAGGAATCAAGTAGGGGAGATAGGGTGGCTAATTGTACAGAAGACATAAACAAATCACTCTACAAAATGGGGCAATAATTACTTTTTGAGACATATTTTATTCTTTATTATTTACATCTTAAATAAAGAAACTTTGTACATTAAAGTTGTAGATAATAATGTATAGAAAAATATAAAATTTATTTCACACAAAAATAATATACAGTGGACATTTTGTACACAAAAAATCCTAAAATCTATACTTCACAGACCCATATCCCCCAATAAAACTCCAAATATATCAAAGTCACCTTTAATTGTATATAACTTTTAATAAGATATTTAATGAAGGTGATTTCATATTTTTTGGAGTCAAGGTGTGAAAGTTGGGTTTTGGACTCCTATTGTACAATATACCCGAATAAAATATTCATTTTATTTATTCTTTATTATTTTATTATTTTATATTTTTATAATCTTGTAAATATTATCTATAGTATATGTACATATTAAAACTGAAATAAAGCCATAAATAAGATATTCAAAAAATACTTATATAAAATACATAGATAAAATACATATACTTATACCTATATAAAATACACCTATATTTGTTTAAGAGTACATTTTATATCATAAAAATTTACTAAAAATGTATTTAAGTATATAAAAATAAGTTGTAAATATATAATAATAAAGGAAAATAATAAAATTTAAAATACAAAATAAAAATAAAAATAAAAAATATATATATAACATAGGTAAATATACCTATATATACACCCCAAAATTATCATGTAAATAAACACCTCTAAAATTAAATAAAAATATGCGTAAAATACTACATAAAATTAAAAACATTTATAAATTTATAACATAAAAATAATAAAATAATTACTATTTATTATCTATTTTCCATGGCATTTTTGCCTTGGAATTTCCTGTTGGTCCACATGGACCAACCAGACATGTCCTTTTGTTGACCTCGGTCAAATGTCGAGCTTACCCTCTTACTCCTGTTAGAGCTTCACGAGGCTGCCTCTTTGCCATTTTCTCCACGCCTCCATATTCACTCATTACCCTCTAGACCATGACCTTCCTTTAGCCCCTTCATCCCTCATCTTCGCCCGTCGTCGAATCCTATCCAATCACCGATCGATTTCACGCCGTCGTCTCTCGAAAATCACCAAAATTTCATTTATAAATACCTTAAATTCAGGGTACGTGAGGAAGGCCGCACGATAAGACACGTGGCAACCCTTGGACGGCAGGATCTCAGGCGCATAAGTGGGTAATTACATAGTCCCCCTTCACCTTTTTATAATTAGTAATTTTCCAGAAAATATTTTAAGTAGTTTAAAACTTTTGGAAAAAATTGCATGTACCTCCCTAAATTTTTCCTATATTATAATTTAGTCCTTATCAGAGTTATGTGCATGTGCATGCTTTATCTTGTGAAAAATGCATGGAAGCCCTCGCGAGTTATTGTAATAGATTTTTAGGATATAAAATTTAAATATCAGTGTTAAACTTTGGGTAAAATTGCATTGGGATCCTCACCTTTATTTATATTTGCAATTATACCCTTGTCAGGCCAACTATTTTCGTACTTTGTTTTCTAATTATTAAAAATATCTTCCATGATCTAAAAATGACCAAAAAATAGGAGTAGGTACCTTGATGAATGTTGGTTCACGCTATAAACTTATTTGCATTTTATGCCCTTTTCCTTTTTTCTAAAAATCAAAGAGTGCACAGCCAGTCCCTGTTTGTCTTAGAAAGCCAAAAAAATATATAATCATTTCGAAAAATTCCCAAAAATATATAGTAGTCTTATTTAAGCATTATTAACCTTCAGACCAAATATCACTAAAAATAGCAAAAGAAAATGCTTACAATATGAAAAAAACCCAAAATAGTTATAAAATATATAAAATTCCCAAAAGCTCCAAAAATAGTGATTTCTATTTTAAAATTTTCTTTATATTATTATCTTCATATTAAAAATAATTTAGAGAAATTCGATACTATTTAGTATTTTTCATCTACATTTTAATTTTAGCCTTTTATTTTATCCTTATTTTAGGGTATTTTTGACTTAAAAATATATAAAATTTGGCAAAATTAACTAAAAAATCACAAAAGCAGTAAAATATTATTTAACATGCAAAATATTTAATTCTATAATTTTTTGTTATTCTTAGTACTATTTATATCTATCTTTTCTATTATTATATATATACTTCTATATATCTTGTATTATATTTTAAAGAAAAGAAATTAAAAAAATAAAATATGTACCAAATATAAATAAATATATATAATTAAAAACTAAAATAATTAAAATATTTTTTCCATTAAATAAATAAAAATTAAAACCCACATTATTTGGACCAATATTATGCATAGTTATATATACACATATGCCTATATTATTTATTTATAAATAATAAAAAAGTGCTACATCGTGTGTTCCTTGTGTTCGACACCCTACTCTACTTGTCACTATACGACCATTTTTGTAGGGTTTATAATAAATTTTGATCCACACTGTATCTTTCCTGCCTTAGTTTTATTTGTGGGTTGATTGTTGATCAACTAAGGTTTCTTGTTGGTCACCACAACAGCACTGAGTCTCCGCCCTGTGTGAGACATATTCAGATCCACGATAAATCTCGATTTTTCAAATGGTGTCATTACCGGGGAGCAACAGATTGTAGCACATTTTTGTATACATAGTTGTCCATTATTTACTTGCATTTTTAACTATTTGACTGTTCTAATCCATTTTTCTTGTAAATCTTTCTTGTATGGGACCGCTTGACGAGGGCTATCTCTTAGGAGGTGGGCGCACCCGAGGCGAGCTGAGGTCGACTTTCTCTTTTTGAGCTGACTAGGGGAGAGCATGAGAGAAGAATAGGGAAGGAGGAAAAGAGCATGCTTAGCCTAGAATTTTCCATTTTTCTATGAGAGAGAGATTTAATTTCTGTAAAATCATTTGTAATAATATTGGGCACTACTCTCCACACTACACGAGGTCCAGTGCCCGGGTGTCTATTTACCTGGGGAGGGCTCGTATCAGATTTTTCGTGTTTTATCGCCTTTGTTTTATTTGTTTCCCACGATTTGAGCTTTTCATCTTTGTTTATATTTATTTTCTATGAGTGAGCCTTTAGATAGTAGGTTGCTTGACTCGGTAGCTAGGTCCAAAGCCCTAATTACATTGCATGTACCTATAGTGATACGCGCTTGAACTTAGTTAAAATTAATTGTCGGTTATTTGGACTTGAGATCGAGCATCGAGAGAAGTGGTATACAGTGCTTGCAAGATCTGTTGTGACGGACACCGATGCATTTCAGAGACCGGACTTTTGGATCTCATTTCTGAGTGATTGGCATTTGGTTCTTCCCGATAAAAGCAGCTATTGTTTAGGACGCTTTCTCGCTTTTGCATATTACCATATAATGTAATTATTTCAATTATGCCTTGCATCCCGCATGGAGAGAGCTGGGAAGCACTGTAAGTAACTCTATCTTTGCATGAATCATTAGTCACTAAGGTGAGATTTCCATCTTAGTGACGACTTGCACATCTTTTGCATCCTCTCCCCCTGTATTTATATTACTTATGACATAAAGAAAAAATACAAAAAACGGTAGGCGGCTTGCTCTGAAAAATAATAAAAATTTTGAAAACCCAAAAATTAAAAAAGGGATTGCTAAATAAATTTGACCTTAATTAAAATTCATAACAAACATTCATTGTTTGAGGTTCATAAAGACCACATTGTTTTCAGGTAAACTCCAGACTGAGTGAGGCGCAATCCGCTAAGGATAAGAGCCCAAATCTCAATCTGTGGCGCCTTGATTATCACTTAGGTTGGCGAAGTATTGGTGCTTCTATCGTATGTGACCGAGTAGGGCCTTGTCGAGCACGGTGCTCCTGCCTTGTGTGGAACATCTGACTTGGTCTGAAGGACTGAGCTTAGAACAAGCCCTCACGTGTGTGTGTGTGTGTCTCATCGGTTTGCGTCCGACAAGGTTTTTGCATGATCACGTGTTATTCTGTTGCGAGCGAGGTCTGAAGTATTGGTTTCGCCTATTGGCTTCCTTTCTCTATTTCTTTGGCTGAGTAGCCGCCCATGCACGAGATCAAGGACCTTTCAGTGCGCAGATCACAGGTTACAAAGGAGGTAGAACAAGTACGGGGCACTTTCCTGGCAGTACAGACGCTCCTATAGGGTTAGCATACTTAAGGACTAGTTATAAGATTGCTTGAAAATAACAATAAAATTGAAAAGATAAACATAGCCGAACTTTTACGGCTTCACATGTGTTGAGTGGGTGAACCTATCCTTGTTTTGTGATTGTTTGAATTAGAATTAAGTTTCAAAGATCAAATATGCACAGTGTGTGCCTTTTTCTCACTTTCTTCTCTTTGATTCCCTACTTGACCCCCTGCTCATTGAGAGCCTTCTATTGTTTTACACTCCTTTTATTTCTTGATTGACCTCTGTATCATGCTTCCAATCTCGATCTCCTCTTGACCTCAGAGATGGCGACACAGGGATGGCTCAGTCGGGACCCCACCGACACCAACATCGATTCCATATGCCCGTCACCTCCAATGATTCACGGTGATTCCCAAGAACCCATTTCAGACTCTGTGAACTAATCTCTAACTCCCCATCTTCTCTAATAAATCGGGACCACTCTCGTCCCGAAACCTTCCCATTTTGGATGGTAATTGATTTTACTCTATACACACTGCTATCCTTAATGAAATTCTGTGTTGACCTTAACATAGATTGATTTGTTACTTATGGTGCCTTTATACAGACTGATCAAGGCATTACTTCATCTACATATCAAGAGCCCAATCTGGAGCCAGAAATTGTGATAGAATCAGATTCAGGATTAGAAAAAGAGATGGCTCCTGGAGGAAAAGGGAAAGGACCATAGCTACCACCTCGGCCAGATCAGAGTTCGCAGCCGGATTAGAATGTAGTGAACGTTCATATCCTTGCTTCTATTCGAACAATCCAACAATAGCTTATGGATCAAGCTTTAGCATAGATTGCTTTGCAAGACATGCTTAATGACTTAAGGAGAAGAGCAGAAAACCAGGGAGGATTTGAAGAAAATCTCGAAGGTGGAGGCCTAGCATATGAGCCTAGAGTAGAGCAGCCCAAGCCAACCCTTAAAGAAACATACAATCCTGGGGTGGGACAAGTCAATGAATGGGTCCAGATTCCTGCAATCCATGCCCATTTTGAATTGAAGCCTCAGCTACTGGCGTTCCTAGCCACCTTCCGAAGAAACGCCAACGAAGAACCTTATATTCATCTAAAATAGTTCGAGCGCATCTGTGGCACAACTCACTACTCTGGTATACCTCTTGGGTAGTCAAGATGATGGTGCTTTCCTTCAGCCTTCAAGATAAAGCCCTTCATTGGGTCAATCACTTGGGGAAGGTCGTCACTACATGGGAAGAATTTAAGTCAGCCTTTTTACGTAAGTATTATCCTCGGGGGAGACTCAATCAGATGTGTACCCGCATAGAAAACTTCACCCAAGCCACTCACGAGTCCATCCATGAGGCCTAGTAGAGGTTTAGTGAGTTGCAAGAAAAGTGTTCCCATCATGAGATTCCAAGGACCAGCCTGGTCCAACATTTCTTCGGGGGACTTACAATAGAAATTCAGAAGCTGGTGGATGTCGCATGTGGTAGCTCACCATTCAACAAAGATGAGGACTTCATATGGCAGATCTTTGAAGAAATGGTAAAAGGAGAGGCCGCTCTATCATGTCCCGTGCCTATCAGCACCAACCACAGAATATTCAGAAGTCTGTGCATATGGCAGCATCACACGAGCCGGACAGGGATGAGGGCTCCAATCTGAGCAATATTCGGAGCCACCTGTCCAAAGTAGACATTATTGAGAAGCGATCACAGGACCTATAGAAACTTGCTATGATCGAACAGATAACGTAGAACATGGACAGACTAGATCAAATCGCTAAGCAGCTGGAGCTGCTGGTGAGTACAATTAGCTCCTGCAACTCTGTGCCTACATCGACCCCCACTCCATCTGAGACAAAGGAACATGCACCATCACAACCTCCTCAATCGAGTCAGCCCCAGCCAGCTGTTCAACACGTCTACTACGTGCAAGCCCTGGAGCCATCAACTCCCCAGCAGTCACCGCAGTAGTTGGTTATTTACCAATCAGAGCCCCAATACATTCTAGATCAGTTCTCCCCACCACCACCTCTTGTTGATGGGGTGAACGGTGTATGGTCGAATGATGCACAACCAACTCGTCCAGGAGGACCTCAAAAGGGTCAGATTGCTAACTCCCGCCAGTTCCCTCAATAATAAGGAGGGAGATTTGTCCAGAACAACCAGCCTCAACACCAACAACACCAGCAGTCTCCACAAGTCCATGACAATTGGAGACAGAACCAATACCAACAACCGCAGTACAGACAGTACCAACAAAACCAGCAGTATGTGGTTGTGCCTTATCAACAGCATCACCCTTCTCCTCAGTATTAGTCTCAGTATCCCAACCGGCAGTCTCAGCACCATCAGCAATACCATGGTACCTAGCACACCGAGATATTTGAGGTTGCATCTCATGTGAATCCCGCCTTGGACTGTCTGGCCCAGCTTGTCAAGGACCTTGCATATCTCAGTCAGAAGTTGGACGATTTCACCACCACCAAGACCACCATTCCTGCACAAGTGGAGGCAAACCCCAATAATTTTAAGAAGAAAGAGCAGGTAGTTTGTAAAGTTCCCACCGGTCTTACAGAGTCAGATACGCATAATTTGTTTTTATCTAATGTTGTCACTCTCAGGAGCGGTAGGACCTTGTAACCATCAGCCATGTGCAAGGGGAAGAATAAAGCAACCACGGGGGAGTCGTCGTCTTCTTTTACATCAGTCGGATCAGCAGCCAAGACGGGTGAGAAAGAAGGAGAAGGAGAAGCACCACCAAAAATCCAAAAAAATCAGTAAAAGCAAAAATGCCAAAAAGACAGCACCAACAGCAACAGTCAAAGCACCAACCCGCCATCCTCGGAGGAGACCGCACCTGTATTTGATCTGATGCCAGTCGATGGAGCCTTATGTGAAGATTTCAGAAACCCGCCTTTCCTGGATGACCCTGCTCATTTTAGTCATACACATGTACAGTCTGATGTGGGCACAAATTTTGTTGTAAATAAGAACACTATTTCTACTATTGATTTTGATTCTGTACATATTCCATTTCCAGATGCAATGGAAAAATCCAAAAAAATAAAAATTTGAAAACTACCTTATCTGACCCTAATGTGGTGGAAATTATTCAGAATCTTGTTCTTGAAATGCCTCTTCTCAAAGCCATCAAGTACATGCCTAACATCAAGAAAGGTTAAAAGGAGGAATGTACCTCAAAGAGACAGTCGTGTAAAGTTCGTGAATGAAATGTGAAGCACATTCTCACCACAGCTACAGTAAATGCAACCAACAATCTCCCAACAAAGAAGAAGGACATGGGAGCTCCTCTACTCAGATGTCAGATGTTTGACCAAGAGTTCGACTGAACTCTAATCGATAGTGGATCCTTAATCAATATGATGCCCACATCAGTGCTCAAGGAATTTGGGTTAGGACCGCTCAAGTCCATTAGAATGATTCTGCAGTTTGCAAACACATCCATTAAGCAACCTCGAGGAAACCTGGAATATGTCGTCGTCACCAATCAGGGAATGCGGTTCCCTGCAGAATTCATAGTTCCGGACATGGACACCAGTCCCTCTTCTGCATACCCCAATAATCCTTGGATGGTCATTCCTTCAAACGGCTACGGTAGTGGTAAACTATGGCACCGAACAAATAACATTCCATTCAAATAGTGATAAAGTGTCGATTGAGACGATCCAAATGTCTAAACCTTTAGCATATGCATCAGACAAGAGTGAGCCAGCAGAGTAGCAAACAGAAGACTGTGACTTTTTGGCTGAGATTCATGATAAAAATCTGTTCATGGATGACATTGAAACCCAAGTGTTCCTCTCCACAAAGGAACGCTTGGACAACACAGTCGAGTTCCCAAATGTCCGTGAAGATGAGATTCTTGTTGACTTGCCTGATGAATACATTCATGGACAGTTGTCCTTAGAAGAGCAAGAGGATGTCATTGAAAATTTCTGCGAACAAGATTCAATCATCAAAGAATTTTGTGCAGCACTGCACTTAGAGCCTACAATGCCAATGGTGGACACACAATGGATGAAAGACACAACACCATCTCCCTACATCGTAGCTGAAGTCACCACTGAGTTGAACCAATCCCCACCTGAGCTCAAAACACTTCCAGCAAACATGAAGTATGCCTTCCTTGCAGGTGCGTCGAATATGTTCCCAGGAGTCATCAAGTCACAGCTAACTGAGGAACAAGAATCCCGTCTGCTCGAGGTTCTGGAAAGAAACTGCATGGCTATAGGCTGGAAAATTTTAGATCTCCATGGGATAAACCCCTCACTATACTCGCATCACATATACCTTGAAGAAGACAGTAAGCCCTCTCGTGAATTTCAGCGTAGATTAAATCCAAACCTGTGGGAGGTTGTGATGAACGAGATAATGAAATGTTGTGATGCGGCTCAAAATGGGTGAGTCCCCTGCATGTTGTACCTAAGAAGTCAGGGATCACCATGATCAAGAATGACAAAGGAGAGGAGATCGCAACCATAATTCCAACATCATGGCACGTATGTGTAGATTATCGGCGTCTAAATTTAACGACCAAGAAAGATCATTTTCCACTCTCCTTCATCGACCAAATAGTCGAAAGACTGGCCGCGAAGGAATATTTCTATTTCTTGGATAGATACTCTAGTTATAATCAAATATCCATTGCTCCTGAAGATCAAGAGAAGACAACCTTCACCTGTCCATTTGGGACATATTCCTTCCACAGAATGCAATTCGGATTATGCAATGCTTCGATGACGTTCTAGCGGTGTATGTTGGCAGTACTTGTAGATATGGTTGAAAGTTTTCTCGAGTTCTTCATGGACGATTTCTCGATCTACGGAGGCAACTTCGCGCAATGTATCTTATCTAGATCGAGTTTGAAAAGATGTTGTGAAGTGAACCATGTGCTCTTGTGGGAGAAGAGCCATTTTATGGTAACCAAAGGTATTGTATGCTTGGCCATGTCATCTCAAAGAATGGTATGGAGGTTGATCCTGCAAAGGTGGAATTGATTTCAAAACTAGAGCCACCTACAAATTTGAAGTAGGTCAGATCATTTTTAGGGCACGTCGGTTTAAACCGATGTTACATCAAGGATTTCAACAAAATCGTCAACCCCTGACCGAGTATCTAGGCAAGGAGGCAGATTTTATTATCGATGACAGTCCTCCAGGCCTTTACTCAGTTAAAATAAATAATAACTCGGGCCCCTGTCTTTCAACCTCCAGACTGGTCTCTACCATTTGAGATCATAATTGATGCTTCTGATTATACCGTTGGGCAGTTTTAGGAGAGCGGAGAGATCATATTCCATTTGCTATTCACTATGCCAATAGAACTCTCTATGAAGCACAAAGAAACTACGTTGTCACTAAAAAAGAGTTGCTGGCAGTAGTATTTGCCCTGGAAAAATTCAGATCCCATTTGCTTTGATCCAAGGTTATAGTCTATACAAACTATTCGACCATCAAGTACTTACAAGCCAAGAAGGATGCCAAAGCACGATTAATCAAATGGATCCTTCTACTCCAAGAATTTGACCTTGAAATTCGTGATAAACCTGGAGTTCAAAAGGTGGTGGCCCATCACTTGTCAATATTTCCAGAGCCAGACACTCCTGAGTAGAGCCTATTGTCAATTACAGAGACTTTTCCATATGAAACCATATTGTCAGTCACCGTGCTCCTCTGGTTCGTTGATATTGTGAACTATCTTGTATCCAAGAAAACTCCACAAGATCGGCATAAGATGAAAAGAGACAAGTTCTTGTCGGATATCCATTTCTACTGGTGGGAGGATCCATATCTCTTTCGAGAAGGGGCAGACTGCATTTGGAGAAGATGCATTCCTCAGGAGTAAGTCCACAGTGTCCTCGAGTATTGCCACTCTCGATAATCGGGAGGACATCACTCTAGAAGAAGAACGGCGGCGAAAGTTTTACAAGGTGGCCTTCGGCAGCGGACTCTATTCAAAGATGCATAAGACTTCGTCAAGCATTGCACTAACTGTCAGAAACTGGGATGTACCATAGGAATGAGAGACACAATGACTCTGAAGTACATTCAGATTTAAAACGTGTTTGATACGTGGGGCATTGACTTCATGGGCATGTTCCCCAACAGCTGGGGATTTGAGTATATTTTGCTCATTGTCGATTATGTAAGCCGTTTGGTGGAGGCTATCCCAACCCGAACTGCTGACAGTCGTACCGTCTGCCGGTTTCTAAAAGATCACATAAATGCAAGGTTCGGGATCCCCAAAACATTGATATCTGATGGGGGTAGCCACTTCATCAACAGAGAGGTGAAGAAGCTGACATAGGAATTCTGCATAGAACATCTTGTTACCTCTCTGTACCACCCACAGTCCAATGGCATGGTCGAATGTTCAGATAGGGAGATAAAGACAATATTGCAGAAGCTCGTACGCCTCGACAAGAAGAATTGGTCGCAGTTGCTGGACTTAGTACTTTGGGCCTATCGGACCGCATACAAGTCACTACTAGGAATGTCTCCCTATCACCTAGTATACGGAAAGCCATGCCATCTGCCTGTGCAACTTATTCACAAATCATTATGGGCAATCAACATCTGTAATTTGGATTCCAAGAAGGGAGGACAGAACAGAAAGTTGGATCTGAATCAGCTCCTTAAATTTCGTGAGTATGCATATGACAACATCTTGATGTACAAAGAAAAGGTCAAGAAGTGGCATGACAAGCACATTCGCCGCAAGACCTTCGAACCAAGATAAAAAGTTTGGATGTTCGATGCAAAGCTCAAACTATACCCAAGGAAATTGAAGAGCAAGTGGACAGGGTCGTTCATAGTAAAACATGTACGTGACAATGGAAGAATAGTCATATCTGGTTTGTCAGCTGATGCACAACCATTCATGATCAACGGACAACTTCTGAAGCCTTATCTCGAACATAACACATTTCTGTCCGTGATCGATTCAATTCAGGTTGCCTTAGATGGAGAACTCACTGCCAAAGCATCTACTCAATCAGATGAGGCTAGCAAAAATATTTTTGAATAGTTAATCATTTCTTCTTTTCTTTTTTTGTTCTTTTCTTCGTTTATTCTTCCAAAAAGTCGCATTCATCCCATACATCATTTCTATACTTAGGATATTCTTCATCCTAAGTATGGGGGGATGAATGCATTCGTGTGCTCATTCGTTGATCCCCCTCTTGTTTCCTCAACTTTTGACATTCTTTCTATACTTATGGATATTTTACCTTAAGTATAGGGGGAGATAAATCGAGCCAATGAGTTATTCGTTTCCCACCCTAGACCCTCCTTGCATTGGTATATAGACTGCTATACTTAGGATTAGTTGATCCTAAGTATAGGGGGGTGACCGACTTCCTATTCTTTACTCATTGTAGTATAGACTTTTCTATACTTAGTATGAGTTATGTCTTTCTTTCTCTTCGATCTATGAGGACATAGCTCAAGCTAAGTATAGGGGGTTAATATATACTATGTATATATTTTTGCCATAACTCGTACCTTCGTATTTGCAGTAAATATGGTTAAAACATAGTAAATATATATACGAATTCATTAAATAGTGAGAGTTAAAAAAAATTGAACTAAACTACTCTTGTAAATATAAGATGCACGCCGTGTAAATATTTATTTATATTTTCCTAACCAAAATCTTTTGTTTTCAAAATACCAAAAACATTTGCAAAATCAAAAAAATCAAAAACATTTGCAAACTTTTTCAAAAATCCATAAAAAGATCAAAAGTCTAAAAAATGCATTACAAAATATTTTCCTGCATTGTTCATAGCATGAGCATTTTTTGGAATAATCTAGGTGATTGAACAAGTCGAAATAAAGTCCGAAGATTGGATCTTATTGTAGACCTTAATACACTTAATTTCAGAGGAATCCATGGAGGACTGGAATTGGAGTCACCTTGATCCATAAGATTATGTTCATGAATCAATTCAATGTGCCTAAATAGAACCCTTCATATCACCTATACGACTCTTGAGACAGTGGCTTGACTAGAAACCTCACACCTAGCACATAGCTCAACCTAGATGAACTGTTGAAAAATATTGGGGTCTAAGTCAGGATGATGCAAGGCTGCTTCCTCAAGGGTGGCTCATGAACCATTCTTGAGGATTGCCGACACATGTACTCTAACCCACTTCTTCTGATAACAATGATATCTAAAGACTGGAGATGGATTAAAATAATGCTTCGGATCAGGGATGGTCTACCGGTGTAACTTTTTCTAAGACCCCAAAACAGTGGGTGGAACAAAAGATGCTATATCCATCAGGGCACCAACAAGAATGCAGATGCTATGTAAAGTCAAAGAAAATATCCAAAGAAGCCTTCAACCAAAAATTCCACAATCATGAGCTTCAAAATAGGCCTGCTTCTTGGTGAAGATCTGGTTACACTGACCGACTTCACGTGGAAATGAAGATTACATCGGTTCATTCCCACTTCTCTACCCATTCTTCTAACCTCTTATCCTATTCAGTTGTAAAGACTGGAGGCACCTGGCCTTAGAAGGAAATATCTGATTCCACGAGGATAAGTTGTCGGAAGAGCAGACACCTTGGTAGTTCAATGGTTTTGTCTGGGAGAACTAAACAAATTCACGCATATGGTTCTATCATTTCTAGGTAGCAAGAGTATGCGACTGAGAGGATGGTTTTGACCTGGCTGTGAATTGGAAAAAATAGTCGGAGTATGGAACCTAAGGGTTGTTGTGTCACAAATCCTAACCTCTAAGTGGTCCGAACACATCATTAATCCAAGGGTCTTATCTGAGCTCCAAACTTTGACATTATTAAGACAAGTTTAAAAGTCCAAAATTATTCCAAGTTATTTATTTTTCTTTTCTTTATTTTCTTATCTTTACTTATAGGCATAAGTTTTTGCTAGGGACTAGCAAAGGCAAGTATAGGAGGTTATGAATCTCCATTTGATCACCTTTATTCTTTCATTTTGACCTTCAAACCCTACCAAAATGCATAAATATGTCAATAATTTCTCAAAATAAACATTCATTAATTTATACCAAATACTGTATAAAATACCGCATGTGTATAGTATTTATTGACAAAATAAAAGAATAAAGGAAAGAAAAGAAAAAGAATGAAGTGTCAAGGATAATGAAGTGACCCTACCCCCCCCCCCCCCTGTCTCAGTCATCATGATGACTTAGTCGACAAGGAATCAAGTAGGGGGAAATAGGGAGGCTAATTGTACAGAAGATACAACCAAATTATTCTACAAAATAGGTCAATAATTACTTTTTGAGACTTATTTTATTCTTTATTATTTAAACCTTAAATAAAGAAACTTTGTATATGAAAGTTGTAGATAATAATGTATAGAAAAATATAAAATTTATTTCACACAATAATATACAGTGTACATTTTATACACAAAATAAAATCCTAAAATCCAGACGTCACAGACCCATATCTCCCAAATAAAAACTCCAAATATATCAAAATCATATCTAAATGTACATAACATTTAATAAGCTATTTAATGAAGGTTGTTTCATATCTTTTGGAGTCAAGGTGTGAAGGTTAGGTTTTGGACCCCTATTGTACAATATACCCGAATAAAATATTCATTTTATTTTATCTTTGTTATTTTTATAGTTTTATATTTTTATAATCTTGTAAATATTATCTATAGTATATGTACATATTAAACCAAAATAATGCATAAATAAGACATTAAAATAAAATACTTATATAAAATACATAGACAAAATACCTGTAATTATACATATATAAAATACACCTATATTTATTTAAGTGTACATTTTATATCATAAAAATTTAATAAAAATGTATTTGAGTTTATAAAAATAAGTTTTAAATATATAAAATAACATAATAGTAATAAAATTAAAAAAATAAAAAATAAAAATAATATATATAACATAGGTAAATATACCTATATATACCCTAAAAATTAACTTATAAAGAAACACCTCTAAAAAATAAATAAAAATATGTGTAAAATACTACATAAAATTAGAAACATTTTTTTATTTTATAACATAAATAATAAAATCAGTTACTACTTATTATCTATTTTTCAATGTATTTTTGCCTTGGAAATTCCTAGTTGGTCCACATGGACAAACCAGGCGCGTCCTTTTGTTGACCTCAGTCAACTGTCCGGCCTCATGTCAAAGCTTTATGAGGCCGCCTCTTCTCCATTTTCTCCACGCCTCCATATTCACCCATTACCCTCGAGACCACCACCTACATGTAGCCCCATCGTCCCTCATCTTCGCCCATCACCGAATCCTCACCAACCACAAACTGATCTCACGCCATCGCCCCTCGAAAATCACCAAAATTTCAACTATAAATACGCTCCTTTGCCCATTTTTGACTTTTGATCCCTATTCTTCAAGATTTAGCCCCTCAAATCACCCCTATGAGCTTCTCCATGGTGATAACATGGTAGAGCTCATGGTTTGCAGCGAGGAGAGCAAGAAGAGGAGGCGTATCCACCCCACCGCCGAAGCTCCTGCAGTTGGTTTTGCTCCGGAGCACCAAGCTCTGTTGAGCCCTCTTTTCCGTCATTTCTAGGTAATCTTGTAGTTTAATTTCCGTTTAGTATCTTTAATTTGTAGTCCAATCAAGCGAGTAGCGCTCAACTTGAAAAGCCTCAATTCTCGGAGCTCATGCTCTAGGTCAAAATCGTAATGATCTGACCATTGATCCGCCCCGACTTCCATTCCATCTCGCTCCCCTTCACGTTCTCCACCAATTCCCCTCAGAACCCCCTTGAATCAAGCCCTGATTCAAGGACTCAGAGCTCCTTCTGCCACCCTCGTTGGAGCTCCCCCTTTCATTCCATATCCCCTATTATTTCGAGTAAACCCTGGGTCGAGGAGATAGCCCTCGCACCAAGGAGTATTTTGGTTGCGACTGGCAGGACCGATGAAGCCCCTGGGACCTCAACGATCATCTGGAGCTGCTCCAGGTGACTCAACCTCGACGAAGCACTTCGAGCCTCCTCGCCTTCCTTGGACACTGTAAACGCATGTAGAGTAAGCCCAGCTACATGTTGGGCTTGTCGGAGGAGAGAACGACCGTCGGAGCGCAGAGGAACGACGGATCAAAGCTCGTCAGGGACATGTTCTTGCTTGTTCTTGGAAAGGCCCTCCTCGCTGTTCTATCAAGAACAACAACCCAGATCTAATCTGGACCGTTGATTATCCGCGAAGGGGTATGTGAGGAAGGACGCACGATCATATACGTGGCGACCCCTGGACGGCTGGATCTCAGGCGCATAAGTAGGTAAATTGCATAGCCCCCTCTACCTTTCTGTAATCAGTAAATGGTCCTGTAAATATTTTAAGTAGTTTAAAAACTTTTGGACAAATTGCACGTAGCCCCCTGAATTTTCTGTATATTGCAATTTAATCCATGTAAGTGTCACGTGCATGCGCACGCTTTATCTTGTGAAAATTGCAAGGAAGCCCTTGCAAGTTATTGTAATAGTTTTTTAGGATATAAATTGTAAATATCAGTGTTAAATTTTGGGTAAAATTGCATTGGGACCCCTCGCCTTAAATTATATTACAATTATACCCCTACTAGGCCAACTATTTTTGTGCTTTGTTTCCTATTTATTAAAAATAACTTCCATGCTCTAAAAATCACCAGAAAAATAGGAGTAGGTACCTAGATGCATGTTGGTTGACTATATAAATTTACATTACATTTTATGCCCTTTTCCTATTTTCTATAAATCAAATAGTGCACGGTCAGTACCTGTTTATCTTAAAAAGCCAAAAAATATAAAATTATTTGAAAAATTCCCAAAAGAAATTTAATAGTCTTATTTAAGTATTATTAACAGACTAGAAATCACTAAAAATAGCAAAAGAAAATGCTTAAAAATTGAAAAAACCCCAAAACCTTTATAAAAATTTATAAAATTCCTAAAAGATCCAAAAATAGTGATTTATATTTTATAATTTTCTTTTTATTATTATCTTTATAATAAAATTAATTTGGAGAAATTTTGATATTGTTGGTATTTTTCATCTCCATTTTAATTTCAATCTTTTATTTTATCATTGTTTTAGGGTATTTTTGACTTTAAAATATATAAAAAATTAGCAAAATTAATTAAAAATCACAAAAGCAGTAAAAAAATATTTACAACCCAAAAATATTAATGTTGTAATTTTTGGTTATTTTTATTACTATTTATATATATATCTTATCTATTATTGTATATATACTTCTTTATATCTTGTATTATATATTTTAAAAGAAAAAGAAATGAAAAATATAA
This sequence comes from Ottelia alismoides, assembly GCA_037367405.1. Taxonomy (NCBI): domain Eukaryota; kingdom Viridiplantae; phylum Streptophyta; class Magnoliopsida; order Alismatales; family Hydrocharitaceae; genus Ottelia; species Ottelia alismoides. The sequence continues at coordinate 480,871 of JAZKJV010007870.1, read as the reverse complement.
AAATATAAAAGATTTATATAAAGATATATAATTAAAAACAAAAAAAAAACAAAAATAATTTTTTATTAATTAAATAAAATCAAAACCCATATTTTTTGGACCAATATTGTGCATAACTATATATACGCATAAACCTATATTATTTATTCACTATACGACCATTTTCATAGGGTGTATAATAAATTTTGATCTCCACGGTATCTTTCCTGCATTAGTTTTATTTGTGGGTTGGTTGTTGATCAACTGAGGTTTCTTGTGGGTTGCCACAGCGACACTGAGTCTCCGTCCTGTGTGAGACATATTCAGACCTGCGATAAATCTCTATTTTTCACTTGTACCTGTATTCCCTTTCACTCCACATTTTCTTCAAATTTTACATCACAACTTTCATGAATTTTACCACGATTTGGATCAAATAGGCGGTGAGCCTTACAACCATTCTCAATGCCAAGATACACCATTAGCGGGCTTCAGCCATCAAGTTTCTTCAGATGTGGTGTCATCACCTTTGTGTGAGATGTGAGGTGAGCCAGATGTGGCGTCCTTCCATTCCAAGCCTCGAAGGGAATGTGCTCCCACAAGGCCTTTATTGGCAAGCAGTTCAATAGGTACATCGTGTGCCGCACCGCCTCCCCCCAAAGTCTTCTAGGTACGTTCATACTTTTAAGAAGAGACATCGGCATTCCCATCACGACCTTGTTCCTCTGTTCCACCACACAATCTTGTTGTGGTAAATATGGTGTGGTGAGGTGCCACAAAATACCTTATTACCCACATACCTTTGCAAACTCGGCAAACATGAATTCCCCCCCCCCCTACGATCAGTTCTGAGCATCTTCACACAACGTCGGCTCGTGTTTTCGGCATGGGATTTGAACTTCATGAACATGGAGCACGTTGATTCTTTGTTTAAATGATGTAGAACCACATCCATTGAGGATAATCATCAATAATTAACATGAAGTAATTATTTCCTACAGGGTTGATGGTAAGCCTGCAAAGATCAACATGCAGGAGCTCGAGTGGCTCATTTGCTTTGTAATGTGATGTTATCGGGAATGAATGTCGCGATTTGCCTCCAAACATCCTTGGCATATTTGGTTTGGATGCAATTAGTGGTACCCCCACTGCCATCTCCTTATCGACGAGTAGCTTCATGGCATTGAAGTTGACATGCCCAAGTCTAGCATGCCAAAACCATGTTGAATCTTCAAGAGTTATTAGAAGGCACACCGCTTTCTCCAGATACAATTCAATTTGATAAAGGCGACGTATAGTGTGCCTTACCTTCATGAGTAGTTGCACAGAGCTCTTGTCAAAGACCTGCAAAGATTCCTCGTCCATGATCACCATGTGACCGATCTCGGTGAGTTGTCCAAGACTCACTATATTGCTACGAAGTATTGATATATAATATACTTATTGTAGCAGCAGTTGATCACTATTCTTGCAACCGAACAAGATTGAGCCCTTTCCCTTGATTTGCACCATTGAGCTGTCGTTGAATTTGACATTGCTTGTAACATTCTCGTCTAGTTAATGGAACTTAGACTTGTTGTCGGTCATGTGGTTGCTTGCCCCGCTGTCCAAGTACCAAACGTGATAGGGGCCACCCATGTCCTTCGTGCCATGCATCTCTGACTTCATCTTTTTCTTCATTCAACATGATGGCTCCCTCATGCTCCTCCCTCATCTCCTTTGACACCACGTGTAGCAGGGCTGACTCAATGTCGGCATGCATGAGGTTGCCTCCTCTTCCTTCTTCGGCGCTCTACATTCTGATGCAAAATGGACCATTTTGTTGCAGTTGAAGCAATGGAGTGGCCATTATCATGGTCACCTCCGCTGGAGCCACCAGTGCCTCTTTTGTGTGACAATCCATCACGGTTTCCCATACTGCATCCTCTGTCGCATTCGCATCCACCCCGACCATGGTTGCTTTTATATGAAAATGTTTGGGATTTACCTTTGTTTCTGTGCGTGTGTGTGTGTGTGTGTTTGTGCTATACTTAGGATGTACTATATCCTAAGTATTGGGGAGGTGAATAACTTGAGTTTTTCCATTTTCGCTCTATTTCATCACTCACTTTGTTGCCTATACTTAGGGATTCTTTACCTTAAGTATAGGGGGTGATGTTGTTCATTCCGTGTCTTTTGTGTTTTTATTTTCTTTTATTTCTTTTGATCTCTTGCTTGTCCTACAACTTGTTGATATTCTCTTTCTATACTTAGGGGTCTTTTACCCTATGTATAGGGGAGGATGAGTCTAGTCGTTGACTTTGTTCATTCTTTTCCTCGGTTTTTTCCATTTGTACATTATCATATACTTAGGATTATTTGATCCTAAATATGGGAGGATCACTAACTTCTATTATTTCCGTCTATTCTTTAAGTCCTTGTATAGAATTCTTTTGACTTTTCTATACTTAGCACGAGTTATATCTTCCTTTGTAGCTCTTTGGTCGCTATGAGGACATAGTTTGAGCTAAGTATAGGGGTGTTGTATATATTGTATATATACTTTACCATAACTCATACTTTTAATAATAATATGGTTATTATTATTTAAAAAATGTTTGAAAAATAATTTGTAAAATGATTTGATAAAATATTTGTAAAAATGTTTGCAAAAAGTGTTTTGTAAATTATTTCGTAAAACCTTTTGTAAAATGTTCGTAAAAATGTTTGTAAATATTTTTGTCAAACTATTTTTGTACAAATCATTCAAATTTATTTGTAAAAATGTTTTGTTTGTAAAATGCTTATAAATTATTTTCAGTATCAAAATTATGTATATTGTGTTGAAAGCAAAATGTTTGCAAAAATATGTTTGTAAAAAATTGTCTATAAAATCTTTGTAAAAAAATGTTTGCAAAATTTGTTTTGTAAAATATTTTGTAAAAACTTTTATAAAAATGTTTTAAAAAATTTAATCAAACTATTTTTGTACAAATCTTTGAAAACTTGTTAGTAAAAATCTTTTGTTTGTAAAATATTTATAAATTATTTTATATATCAAAAGTATGTATAGAGTACAAAATGTTTGAAAATCTTTGAAAGCAAAATGTTTACAAAAACCTGTTTATAAATTTGTCTGTAAATGATTTGTAAAATGTTTGTAAAATAGTTTGCAAAAACATTTGAAAAACTTTTTGAAAAATAATTGCAAAATATTTTGAAAAATGCTTGAAAATATTTTGTAAAATGTTAGAAATTATTTCGTAAAATATTTTGAAGAGGATTATACAATATTTGTAAAATTATTTTATCACGTGGGTTATAAATTATGGGATGTATATATTTGTAAAATCCATGTGTGTATAAAACCTTAATATCTTACCCTCATGTGAATAAAATTCTTTGTTGTATATGAAATTATTTTATAAAACATGTATATAAAACTTATGAATAAAACACTCTTGTAAAATCTTGTATAAAATTTGTATAATACTTGTGTGTATACGTGTTTATATTCAATCTACTAACACGTTTTTCTTTCTAAAACAATGTTTAAAATTATAAAAAAATTGTTAAAAAAATGTTTTGTATATATTTCTTGCATTTGCATGTATATTTTTCAGAATGATATTGACATTTAAACTAGTCTGGAATAAAGTTAAAGAATGGAGCTTGGACCTTAATCCACTTAATTTCATAGGAACCTTCTAGAAAATGGAATTGATATTTTTCATGTCTATAGAATTAATTCTTTGGGAACCACAAGACTTAGTTCAGTGTCGCCTTGACTGCCTAAGTAGAGTACTTCGGAGCACAGGCATGATTCTTGTCGATAATGACATATCTTGCATACCTGCACATACATCTTTCTCACCTCAGTTGAAGTGGTAGAGGGATGGATTTGCCGGCATGAGACATAAGCCAATGGAAACATCGGAAGTCACACATTTGTGGCCATTGTACCCCAACCTGGTCTTGTAGCGACGAGGTCTAATGACAAAATGTTGTGGGTTGCAATAAAGCTTCGAAAGAGGGATAGTTGGTTCAATAGGAAAAACTCCTTATGTACATGATCTACCCTTGTATATATTAAAAAAAAGGTACAAAAATCAAAAACTCCAAAAAAGTGGATAGTCCTGATTGAAAATAAAATACCTGCTAGGGTATGTACATTTGTATAGTCAAATAAGCAAGCTTGAGCTTCAAGTCAGATATTTATGAGCTCGTGGCTGGATGACTTGGCTACACTAGCCAGGCATCCTAGGATAGGTAGCTACACCGGCTACCGTCCATTCTTCTCTCCACCTCCTCTTTTTGAGCTGGTTGCACTCGAACTTAGAAGGGAATACCCCACTTCTCGAGGAAAGAGTTATTGGATAGGGAAATTAGGGTCACCATGTTGGAGAAGACTGACTTTTACCGCTTCAGTCGAGGAGAGATAAATATCACTCACATTGTACAAGAAAGATTCATAGTCATAAGAGTTTGTGTATGAGTTGAATTATCCTGACCTGGTTATTGAGCAGACTTAAGTAGAGTTGTGTGGTTTCTAAAGGTTGTTGAGTGTCAGTTCGTTTCTCAATTAAGGTTCCGCCCAAACTAATAATCCAAAGGTCTGACCGAGCTCCATACTTTGATATAATGAAGATAAGTTTATACTCAATATTGTTCTAAGTTCTTTATTTTTCCCTTATTCTTTTTTCTTTTAGTTACTTATTCTTCAAATAAGTATTTGTTAAGGGACTAGAAAAGGTAAAGCATAGGAGGAGGATGAATCTGCATTTCATCATCTTTATTCATTTATTTTAGCATAAAATCCCTTATAGAACACATGTAAATATCAATAAATCCATACTTTTACTAGACCAAACTCTTGTGTAAATATTTTATATTTATCACTATTTTAATCTAAAATAAATAAAGAAAGAAATAAAGGAAAATAAAGAAAATAAAGACTATATATATAGTAGATACATGATGACTCTAACCTCGAGAGAAGGTCAAGACTTGACCTGATCGACAAGGAATAAAGTAGGGGGAGATAAGGCCCAAAATACCAAAAATTCCAAAAAAAAATCATTTTATCACTTGTATATATTCATAATATGTATAATATTATTTATAATATACATTATTTTCCTTAATTTATTTACACCTAGGGTCTTTTTAAATTAAATTGTTTTCTTCTTGAAATTTATGCATAAAATCTCTGTAAATAATAAAAGTAATTGCAATAAAAATATGTGTGTAATGTGTAAATAACAGAGCTCTCAAAAGTTGAAAAGCTCAATTTACAAGATAAATATCTTCTCCACCAAAACTCTAAATTCATCAAACTAACTTTCATTATACTCAAAATAAAATAATCTTTCAAATGGATGTAGTTTCATAAAACTCAAAGTTAAGGTATGAAATTTGGCTAACTGGGGTATTATTGTATATAATAGCTATGTATACTCTATATATTATTTTTTTCCATTTTCTTGGATATATTTATAAATATTGTATTTTTAATTGATTGTAAATATTGTATTCGACTTTTATAAAATACAAATAAAAATCAAAAAATCAACAAAAATAAATCATGTATATATTGTATAGGTATCACTATGTATATATTGTACATATACCTAATTATTAAAACTAATAAATTAGTTCCTAAAAATCAAATAAAAGTACCATTAAAACCCTTGTAAAATAATATAAATTAATAAAACATTAACTTATGTATATATCTATATAAATAATTAATTGAAAAATAAATCCTTGTATATATAGGTATACATACCTATAAATAACACCTTTTATTTATTTTAACCCTTGTAAATACTTTATTTAATTAATTAAAAATCACTTAAATTAACTTTATTTTACACTTACCATTTTCTATTTACATCATTTAATTATATAAATTCATTTTTGATTTTTAACTGATTAATTTAACCATTTATTGGATTTTTCTAGTTTTCCCTAACTTTTCCTTTTCCTGCGTGTGTTCCAATCGGTTGGCCTGGGTCGGTTGACCCGTGTCAACTTTCCAGTCCATCGGCTAACTCCGCTCGCGTTCCACCCATCTTTCTCCCAATTTCCCAATGCACCTCTCTCATTAACCTACCTCAATTCCTTCACCAATTCTTTCGTCCATTCACTCTTCTCCATCGCCAGCGCATTCAACCCATCGATCTCACCTTGATTCGCTCCGATTTCAAAATCAAAAGCTCGTCGGACTTCACTGCTATAAATATTTCCAAAACACCTCTGTCGCAGGTTCGATCTGATTTTCCCCAATCTTTTCCCCGAGCTTGAGTTCTGGAGAGTCGACCAGTGACAGGGGTTGATTCCCTTCGAGTGGGAGTGTGAGAAGTTGAGTGAAGACTGTGATCCAACTACACTGCCGGAGTCCTCCGTCACGTTCCGCCTCTCTGTCGCAGTCGCAGATCGAGGCAATTTCTTCTCTGCCATTTAACTCCTAGTGTACACATAGGTTCATGCCTTAGATTTGTTTTTTGTTGTTTTGCTTTTAATTATTATATTTAGACAAATCGGATCATCACTTTCAACCTCTGATCCGCAAGATTGGAGGTGTTCCGATCACTCTTGTTGATCTCCAGCTACACCAACAAACTCACCTCAATTATCTCCATCTCTTTCACTGTTCCTCATATCATCACGGATATGAGGATTAGCTCCAGCACTGACCACCCTCGTCGGATCTCTCATCCATTCACCATTTGCATGTCTTCTTGTGTTAATAAACTTTGTCGGAGCTTCGTCTCCGAGCAAGGAGTTCATTGCAGGGAATAGGAGCAAGCTTGGGAGCGAATCAATCCATCTTGAGGTCCACCTGGAGCTCTTCACTGATCGGCCTCCATATAGCATATCCATCACTACCTACTGCCTTTGAGCCACTAGATCAAGAGAAGAGGGTTGCAAGAAGCTAAAGCACCCATCTGGAGCGGGATCAGGTGGGCATTGAGCGAGCTTTGCTCGATCGAACTTCACCATAAGTCGCCTTCAAACTTGTTCTTCCAAAAGCTTTCAGCATCGCACGATCAAGAACACATCTCCAGTCTTAATCTCGACCGTTCATTTTCCCCCAAAGTTGCATCGTGGATCGAAGTTCCAGATAAGATCCTAGTCGCTCGAGCACGCTTCATCGTCAGGCCCCCGATCACTCTCCAGACGAATCGCAGACTTAGATCATTCCACGTGGATTAATGGTATATTTGTGCCCAAACCCTATTTTTTTCTTTTGAAAATAAGTCCACACTGGAAACGTGTCTGTTTGTCCTTTACTGTACAATTGCATTACTTACCATGGTATTTATTTTATTTGCTAATTATCATGTTAAAATACGGCATGTGCTTCGCATGTGAGTTTTGGGTTATTTGCAATAAAAAGTTTGCATTCTATTTGTTATTACTCAGACCATGAAAATAAATTAATTGCATTTTGTTCCTGTTCAACGAGGCGCATGTACAGTCGCACGCGTATTTTTGGAAATTTTGCACAGTTAACCCTCGCCTTTATTTATTCGTTAATATTTAGTCTATAAATTAGAAATATTTGCATATATATACATTTAAACCTGCATATATTTTGCATGATAAAAATAAAAAAATAGAAAAATGTTTTTAAAAATTCTGCAAAAATCATGTTAGAGTTCTGTTAATTAGATCATGCATCCATAATTTTCATTTTGCATTTTTTATCCTTTTTATTGTTTTAAAAAATCAAAAAACAACATAAAAATCCCCTATTTGCATTTAAAATCAATAAAAAAATAAAAAACCTTTGCCACATATTCTAAAAAAATCATGGTTTCTTCTATGTTCTGTACCATTTTCGCATTTTTATTCCTTACAAAAACCAAAAAAATCATAAAATACTCAAAATCATAAAAACATGCATAGAAATTCGAGAAAATTCCAAAAAAAATTATAAAATACCTTTCTGGAAAATATAAAAAGTTATCTTTCTTTCTTTATATATTTCATTTATTTTTGATCTTATTTGTTATTTAAAAATTCAAAAACATCTATGTTTAATTCTGTTAGCCATATCCTCTATTTTTTATTTATTTAAAAGCCTTAAAAATTTTGGAAAATTCTGGAAAAATCACAAAACATTAAAAAATTCTGAAAATATTTGAATTTTTGTGTATTTTCACCACTTTGTAAAAATCCAAAAGTTGTCTCTTTTTTTCTTCTTATGGATTTCTTTTATTCTTTTTATTTTCTTTTGTTTTTATAAAATTAAAAACATTTTCAAAAGTTAAAAATTCATAAAAAAATATAATATCATAAAAATCAAATAAAATTTATAAAATTAAAACTCTGTAAAAAACGAAAACAAAAAAACCAAGACTAGTGTTCATAGATTTCCGTTGTTTCTTTTCATTGATTTTTCATTGAATTGAATAACCCTCGGGATTTTTGTCGCCTACCTGAGTTCGACCATGTACGTTATACTGGTAAATTAAATAGCATATTTTTCTTGCTACATTTTCTTCATTTATTTTAGCTTGAGAATCAAATAGATTTTTGTTGAGGGATTTTTAGGGTTGCAATGACACTGCAGATAAATTCATTTATTTAAAACCTTGATTTCCTTGCTCGACAATAAGCTCACCATATCAACACAATCTCCAATCATGTAGTGCCCAAAACTTCGAAGTCTATGAGAGGTGAGGGAAGTCACTTGGACTAATCTCCGACATGGAATATAAGGAATAGGACTTAATCTAATCAAAAGAAATAAAACTAATCTAATCAGAAGAAATGAATCTTTCTGGCATAATAAATTTTGCTAAACTACACTACTACTTTACTTCTCTTCTTTATTACTTATCATTCGCTAATCTTCATCCTATGATTTCTGGAAACCCAATAAGTATCGATGAGCCATCGCAAGGACCTTAATCATCTAGTCAGACAACCAATAGTAGTAGCTTATAATATAAGGTAATTAGTAGTTCTTTAGTGTCATTTTCCCAAGGCCCTAAATGTCGGTTTCGGTCACCATTTCGGTGACCGATTGAAACGAAATTTTGATCGAAATTCGAACGAAATTTTGGTCATTTCGATCATTTTTTGTACTAGGGCCCATATATTTCGGTCATTTCGGCCATTTCGATCGAATTTCGATTTCAACTGGATATCGGTATTCGACAGAATTTTGCTGAAATTTGAGGCCATGCATTTTCCTTCATCTTGATGTACATGTAAAAGAATATGATGGGATATGTTTTCTATGTAATCCTTATTTTGTTGAATGGAAAACTGTGAGGTGTTTTCTCTATGTAGCATTTTATTGCAGTTTATTTCTGAATATTAGTTGTTATTATTAGATAAAGCTATTGTTGAATAACCAGATCTGGTAAATAGGAGGATGACCTGGAATCGAGGTCGTGACAGATTGGTATCAGAGCCCTATTACTCCAATAGCACATTCAGTAATTAATAGCTATTAGTGGTATTCATAAACTATGGATATATTAAGATCCTTCGATCTTAATAATTGACTGCAAAAATATTACCATTCACAAACTTATGTCCTTAATGTACATGATGCTAGGTAGAATAAAAACTAATCAATTGCCTTGATTTATCTCAGGATCTTGGGAGATTAGGACTTGGATAGTCAAATGGCTGCAATAATGGCAATGCTCCAAGAGATGGAGAAAAGGTAGCAGGCATTAGAGAGAAGACTAAATGCCCAAACTGAGAGACCTGATGCCTCTAGACCTGTGGATGTTATGAGGGTTCTGTTCACCTTTCCGAAGAAGAATCTAGTTACCATCCTTCCACTAAGTCTTCTCCTACCCCAGTTGAAGGAGCAATGGAGAAGGCTCTTCTTAGACACTAAAAATTACTTGACAACTGTCGAAAGAGAAAGATTCCTCAATTTAAAGGCATAGAGACACATGTTGAGGCGGAACTATGGCTTGATGATATCAGTAGGATGTTGAGAATAATACATGCACCAGCAGATACTTGGGTGCACTTTGCTGACTACTCTCGAGCAATCTATGCAAGGTGAAGGTGGGGAGCTATTTTCAAGAAATTAGTAGATCGTGTTCCATGGGATACCTTTGAAGAAAGGTTCCGAGTACACTTTTCCCCTCTCATTGGGAATAATCGAAGAGGAGGGAGTTAGCTTCTCTGACCCGGGGTTCTAAGACTATTTGAGGTTATCATATTTACTTTACCGAGCTACTACATTACTCCCCAGCTTTAGAAGCTTCACCATAGGAGTGCCTTACCAAATTTGTCAGAAGGCTTCAAGGAGATCTTAGAGAGAAGTTTGCAGGTTTTAAAGCCACCAATATAGATGAAGCAAAGGACATCGCCTCTCATGTTGAGATGGAAAGGGATGAAAATCGCCAAAGAAGAAGCTTCCACTTTACTGGTGGACCATTAAAACATAAGGTGGATTATAACCGTAGAGACTGACGCTATCATCCAGTTGTCTCCAGTATAAGCTCGTCACAGAACTTGAGCTAGGATCAATTAGGAAGAGTTGGTTCCTTTGGACCTCCACTATACCCTCGTAACACAGCAATAGGAGCTAGTACCTCTATAGTTGAGACTTCAGCTCAGATTGAAACATGTACGTGTTATTATTATCATCAAAAAGGGTACTTTAAGAAAGATTGTCCACAACTGAGAGGATATGGGCTCAAGCCAACCCCAACTAATAGTGTAGCATCCATCCCGAGCACTGGAGCAACACGTGGAGGAAGGAAGGGTAGAGGTCAATGCTCACACGGATCATACCGTATGCAGCAACCACCACAGAGCATTGCAGGCTCTAGCTTGCATGTTCCTAATGGGCAGCTTAATGCAATCACTAAAGAACAATCTTAGAATTTAGGCACGATCGTACGATGTACCATAACTATCATGGGTCTTTATGTGCATGCCTTGTGTGATTCTGGTACTTCGCATTCATTCGTGGCTCGACGTCTATTGCCCATTTTGTAAGATTCCTATAGAAGTACGAAACCCTTATCTTATTAAGGGATCAGGAGATCAAGTATTTATAATTCAAGAGATCTTAGAGGACTGCATGGTATAGATTGCAGGACATCAGTTACCTGTTTATCTGTTGCTTATTGAAATGGATGATTTTGACCTCATCCTTGGGATGGACTGGTTGGAAATGTATCATGCATGCCATGATTGTTTCCAGAAGATAGTAACCTTTCACCTTCCTAACTCTATAGAATTCTACTTCAGAGAAAATACTTCTAATAAGGAAGTCATATATAGCTCTGCTATGAAGGCACAATGATTGTTATTTCATGGATGTTAAGGCTATTTGGCATATGTATCAACCACCAAAAGAACGGAGTGAATGATAGAAGATGTACCTATAGTATGTGAATTTCCTAATATTTTTTCAGATAAACTTGCATGGATTACCACTTGAGAAAGAGATTGAATTTGAAATCTTTCTTGTACCTGATACTCAGTCAATCTCTATTCCACCATATTGTATGGCACTAGTTGAGTTATGTGAATTAAAGGTACAACTACAAGAACTCCTAGATAAAGGGTTCATTCGCCCTAGTATTTCACCATGGGATGCACCGGTGCTTTTTATGCGAAAGAAAGATGGTTCATTACAACTATGCATTGACTATTGACCGTTAAATAAAAGTACCATAAATAATAGCTATCTTTTGCCACGAATAGATGACCTATTTGATCAGTTACAATATTCCATCTCGAATATTGATCTAAGATCTCGATACCATCAGTTAAGAATTAGAGACTCAGATATTCCTAAAACGGTCTTTCGTACTAGATACGGACATTACGAGTTCTTAGTCATGCCTTTTGTACTGACAAATGCACCAACAACCTTTATGGATCTTATGAATAGAGTATTCAGTCAGTTCTTAGATGACTTTTTGGTAGTATTTATTGATGATGTACTCATCTATTCTAAGAACAAGCAACGACATGAACAACATCTTAGACAGGAACTGGAGACACTAAGGAAGAAGTATAGCAAGTATGATTTTTCGTTAACTGAAGTATCCTTTTAGGCTGTATCATTTTTGGGGAAGGTATATCTATTGATCTTGCAAAGATTAATGTGATGATGAGTTGGGAGCGCCCAAAGATTGTAATAAAAATACGAACTTTTCTGGGGCTAGCCAGGTATTATAGAAGGTTCATGAAAGGTTTTTCACGAATAGCTTTGCCTTTAACTAGGTTAACTCGGAAAGAGGTACTGTTTGTATAGTCATAAAGGAATGTTTAACTGTTGCACACATCCTTACTTTACCCTCGGACACTGAGTGCTTCATTGTATACACATATGCATCTAAGGAAGGACTTGGGGTAGTGCGCATGCAACAAGAAAAGGTGGAGACACTACCTTTATGGCATCATTTTTGAGATCATGCTTAAGATCATATAGTAGTATAATTCATATAGTTTGTGTGAATTAATATAGTCCATATAAATTAATATAGTCCATATAGTAGTATAATTCATGCTTAATATCATGAAGTTTGTGTGAAATTAAGCATTTAATCTAAATTAGTATAGTCCATATAGTAGTATAATTCATGCTAAATACCAATCTGATCTAGAAATCGGGATCCGGAAACCCGATAAAGGCAACCGATCCACAGTCGGATATAGAAATCCGGATCCGGAAACCCTACAAACGCAAGAACTGGGCGCACGATCCGTATATGCAGCCGCACAGCCTGCATATACAGACCGCATATGCGCAATGGCTGCATAATAAGGGGCTTCAGGAAATCAGTGCGCTAGAGTCCCCACACAGGCATATGCGGCCGCATATGCGGCCGCTCGAACCGATTTCGTGAACACTGGTGTTGAGAGAAACCGTGATCTTGAGTAAAGCCATGGGAGAAAACCATGGATTCTAAACCATGGTTTTCAGGGTTTAAGAGCCAATAAATCCCCCTCCCCCCCATTCTTTACAACATTCATTCCATCCACCACCACCCCGAGGTTAGGGTTGAGAGGTTAAGAGAAGGGGAGGGAGGTAGGGAAGAAGTGCTTGCGAAGCGCTGTCGAGGAGAAGAGGAGAAAGAGGATGGCCTGCTCCTCTCATCGACGGCTACGAGTAGGAGGTAAGTGAGTCTGTCTTGATTTAGGTTTCAACTTCTCTCAATGTTATTTTCCTTTTCAATGTTAGTATCAGCATATAAGGGAGGTATATGAGCATAGTGATGAATCTCGGATTCATCACTCTAAGTCTCATTTATTAAGCTCAATTCCCTCAAAATCATCATCATTTCTGCATTTATTCTGCATAATTAGCATTCATGCATGTTTTAATAAGAGTTGCATTTTATCCATTATGTTTGCACAAAATAAGAAGCCAAAAATCTCAGCCAAATTTGACCTGTAAATAGCCTAATTTTCCAGATTTTTAACTCCTTCATGCTAACTCCGAATGATCCAAAACTACCTCCACTGTGCACATATCACTAACAAGAATAAATGAAAATTACAAAAAAAATCACTAACCCTGATAAGTGGACCAAAAACCCAAACCCTAGTTTCAGGATTTTTGGACTAAAAGACCCATATCTTCCCCATCCAGTGTCTGATTTGATTGCACTCACTTTTGAACTAATGTACATCCAATTACCTTCAAAACTAGACTAAGTTCAAGTGAATCAGAGCTCGTATGCGAAAGTTGGGTTGTGGGCCTCTTTTGTACGTTGTATATTTGAGCTATTTTTTACCTGATATTTTATGTACATATTTTCTTTATTAATAAAATCCAAAAAAATTAGATTTAGGTGTATTTATTTATCATTGATTTTTCCATATTTTTCCAGAATTTTTATCTGGTTTAAAAATGACAAAAAATATAGAAAACCCAAAAATCTAGGTATTCTATGTACATAGGATACCCCAAAAATATCACTTCATGCATTTGATCGATTTTGGTTTTAATTTCTTCATGAAAGTTGTAGATCTCATCGAGACGAGCATTTTTTGTGAAGGAACTTTTTCGATCCGAGGTCGTTTACTATTTCTTTTTTATTTAAGCCTCTGCACGTGCGTCGCACGTGCCTCCCAGGCACGTGCTCCGCACGTGCCCCGTCCCTCTCTCCAACCAACCCGCCACGTGTCGCTACCGGGGCCGTTCGATCTTGCTTGATCGACCGGCACCTGTGCATCTTCTCCAACCCCCCCCCCCCCAATCCTCGCAACCGTCGCCCTCCCGCACCTGCCCTCTCAATCGCCGCTCCTCAAACCTCGTAACAGCCGCTCCGCCAACGGCCTCCGCAACCTCCTCTGCATCTCGCGCTGCTTGTCGCTCGCCCCTTCTCCTATTTAAGAAGAACCCCCCCCCTCGCCCTCCACGATCATCTGCCGCTTGCGCTTCAACGAAGGTGACAGCTTCGCGAGGGCCTCGCCGGCGAGATCCGAGGGTGCTCACCGCCCCTCGTCGCAGCCCACGACACCTCCACCACCGCACTGCTGCCCAGCTCCGGTCTCCCCTACCGTCGAGCCAACGCTTCATTGACTCCATCTCCGACACCTCCAACGCCATCGCCTCCGTCAACGTCAACTTCAACCGCATCATCAACATCCCCGTCGTGGCCTTCACGCCGGTAGACCATTCAGAAGGTCTCCACCCGCCGCAGCTCCCCGGCAAAGACATCGATCGCTGGACCTTCGCAAGCCTCTCCACCTTGGTCCATCTTCTCCGACGAGCCACTATTCCACCGCCTTTATTAAGCCTCGACCGCCCCTCAACCGCTCCGCCTCGCTTCAGCCATCGCCAGGCGGAGGGCCCGAGACCCCATCACATGCGAGGCACGTGCGTGGGGGACGTCAGCGGGCATCAGCCCTCGGCCGCAGGGTAATTTGCATAAAACCCCCCAAAGATCCTGATATTTACTCATCCACCCCCAGCCGACCAGGGCTCACGTGCATCGCACGTGACCTTTGGTAATTTTGCAAGAAGCGCCCCTCTGAAGATTGGTAATTCAAATTAGGTCCCCCTGCACTTTCTCTATTTATTTATATTTATTTTATTGCACTTATACCCTTGTGTTCCTCAGTGATTTCGGACCTCTACATGATATTTATTTATTATTCAAAAAATAACATGATGTCTCTCATTTAATTCTCTACGTGTTGACATATTCTGGTCTTTTTTATGATCATTGGTTTATTAATAATTAATTGTTTTGTGGAAAACTGTGAATTTTACCCATTTCTTGTTATTAAATTTGCTATTGATTAACCATTACTTTAAAAATTCCCCAAAAATCACATATCGTAGAGTTAATTATGCTTAATATTGTATCCAAAAAGATTTACATTTGCATGCATAAGTTGCCCTGTAAAAATCATTTTGCATATTTCAGTATTTGATTTTTAATAGGTATTAGATCTTACATTTCAAGCTTTAGGATTTTTTTAGGTCTATTACCTAGTGATAGATCTTAGATAATTTTATCCCTTGAAAATAAGTAGGTTTAATATTTATTATAATAAATATTGAAAATCATTTTGTTTGTATTTAAAAATTCATAAAATATTCATATTGCATCCAAAAATTCCAAAAACAATATAGTGCATTCATTTCATCATAATTTATATTGTGGCCAAGTTTCGTATTTTTCGGGCATCATTTGAACATAATTTGCATTTTAGTCCCTAAAATAGGCCGAAATTGCATCTTGCACCCTTATTTGCATTAAAAATTCAAAAAAAAGACCGCCTCGAAAATCATGCAAGAATCTTGATAGACATAATTCTAGGTTGTTCCTTTGCCTCCTTGTGATCGACCTTGGGACTTGCCCAAGTAAAATAAACATAAAACCACTTGATTAAAATTGACAAATAATTTTTGTGGTTATTTCTTGACCAATTCCGATCGCCGCCTACAACGAACGACAAACCATATTTCTAGAACGAATAAACAAAAACATCTCTTTTAAAGCCACGATATCTGGATCCGTCAAATGGCGCCATTGCCGGGGAGGCAAATGGCTTAGTTTTATGCTTTGAAAATTTTTGTTCAGTTTTCCGCATTCGGGTAGTCTGACCCCCGAATGTTTCACTGTAAATTCCATTTTATTTCCTACATATATTTTTCAGTATTTATTTCACTTATTTTATTTTGATTATTTTCTGAGTCGCTCTCTTAAACAAATCTCTCTTATTTTTCTTGCGAGGTACCTGGCGCACGTGGAGCGGTTTTTCAAGAAACCGATGCATCTTCATCGACATCCGAAAAGCCGCAATTAATTTAAGATCGAGTCGAGTCATGAGAGAGCGTAGAGTCTAGGTTTTTAAATTCTGTAATTTTAGTTCTGTAATTAATTGGTCATTTACAGCAGTGTCCGTTTGGACTCTCGTGTGTGTAAAAAGACTTTGAACTCTTCTTGTGGTGTGTCGTGGCCTGTTTCGCTCTCCGGTGAGGGTGGGGCCCGACTTGAGTGGCGATTAGGATAGACCTACACATATGGCTCTCATAGCATTTATATTTTTGATTGTGCTCGTAGGATCTAAGGCCACACTGCACATTAACTGAGACGCACATAGATCGTTCAATTTAGCCAAAATTTAACTCAATTCTTTCCCGCTAATAGAACTTTCTGCTTAGGTGCGGTTTTTCATCGGCTTGCATTCATTTAGAATAATTTTTCAATTCTGTCTAGCATCCCACATGGAGATTGCAAGGATTCACTGTAAGTCTTCTAACCGAGCATTCATCATAGTTTTCCATGTGCATCGGTTTTTCCGAATTTCTCCCTCTTGTTTTATCACATAATTCTAAAGGAAATTGGGACTGGACGGTAGACGTGTATTTGTGCTCATTTAAATTCTTCAGTGATCACCCAATTAAAATTGGGACTACTAAATATAGCCGATCTTAAGAACCCATAAAATCAAGAATTCTTGCGGGAGAGCAACCCCGACATTGTTTGATTTTATCTTGCAGCGAGGAGCGACCCGCACACTAGGATAGAGTCACGCCCTAACTCTTTTCAGACTACTATCTTGGGTTTGTCGTTCTCCAGTGAGGATCTCTCCGGTAGTCGGTAAAGCGGCCCGTGACGTCCTTAACAGATTGAATTGATCAGGTAACCGGTAAATGGTTCGTAATTCATACTGGCTGGGAAAGATCTAATTTGGGATAGGCCAGTCTCCTGAGAGCATTGGGTTCCTAACAGCTCGCTTTAACCGCTCTGATATATTGTATTATCACCAAACTCTAAAATTGAAAAGATAATAGCCAAACTCTTACGACTTTATTGTGTGAGTTGGTGGAGCTGGGGTTTGATTTGTCTTTGCATTGGTGTACGTGAACCGATTTCGAAGATCAATAGCCGCACATTTTGATAAAATTTCTCTTGACTATCCCGTGTAATCATCTCTCTCCTTTCTTGTTTTAAACCTCATCATGGAACTCCTGTCCAATAACTCTTGCAAGCCCAAACCATCATTTCTTTCAGCTCTTTCAAAAATGACCGAACATGTATCTGAAAATCAATCAGAGCTATACTATGAAAATGAATTTGTCTCGGTTAGGCCCAAATCAACTAAAACCTCTTCTTTCAATAATCCTCCAACATTTGCGGGAGACTTTCACCTGCGGATGAATTCAGCCTCCTCATTGAATTTCTACTCGAATCATCCGACCACACATGAACAGTCTTATTCTCGGATTCTCGTTGATGAGCCATTTCAAGATCAAAATACCTTTGAGTCTCATGACTGGCCGAGAAACCAAACCCAGATGGAAAGACTCGCACTTAATGATCATCGGCGTTGGATTGACCATGACAAACCCTTTTTAGACATGATACTCATACAGAGGACTGGACTGACCACATAGAAACACGTAAACCCTGTATGCTGACTCCACAATATCAAGGTCTGACCACTCATGATCAAAGGATAGAACTCTACTCAGACCAGCTACACATGCCTAGACCATATGAGCAGCCTCCTTTCATAATTTTTGAGGAGAAATTTTCAGAAAATAATGATCATATGTTGGATATTCCAAGAAACTCTCCTCTCAGCACAAACGAGAAAATGGAAGATGAAATTATCCAACACACACCGACTGCTCCCATGATTGATCATGAATAGAATTTTGAGGATGATATTTCGAGGATAAATAAGAGATTCAATTCAATAGAGGATAGATTTCAAAAATTTCCCGACCGATTAATTTCACTCTATGGGAGCTCGGACATAAAAATGAATGAAGAAATGATTGGATCTCATTTTGACAATTTTGAGGATGTTCAAAAACCTATGGATGATTCTGTAAATGTCACTTCTGCTTATTATTCCCCTAGACATGACTATGCATCTGACTCCTTATCATAACATCAAAGCCCCTACTTATCGACGGAAGAAACCACATTACCACATCACACACAAAATACCAAAAAAATCGGAATATTTGAAAATCAAGAAAAAAATCAAAAAACTCAAAAAATACATAAAAAGTGAAACTGGAGAAGATCTGAAGAATTTGGATCCTGCTGTACGGGAAGCACTAGGAAAGAAATTGATTTTTGAACTTCCCTTTCTACAGGCCATTGAACACTTCCCCGATCTTAAAAGATTTGTAATGGACAAATTAACTATGAAAAAGTCGGGCGGGATTAGAACAAAGACCGAAAGACATATCTTGTCAATGGCCTCCTCCTTGGTGTTGAGGAGAAAAACCAAGAGCCGCATAGTGAAGCGGTTGCCCAGATTTGACTGTGAAATCAAAGACACGATTTTCACCCATGCTCGGATTGATGACGATTCACCGATCAATATCCTCCCGACCTCTGTATTTCATGAACTCAAACTCAGACCGATTCGGAAGATATGAAAGATTGTTCAATTGGTTGATCGATCAATAAAGCGGCCAAGAGGAATCATTTCTGTCATCATGACATTCCAAGGTGCTCCGCCCAAAGTAGAATTCACGATCATTGATATTGAGCATCAAGGAGAATTCACCCAGTCTCCAATCATTCTTGGAAAGCCGTTCTTAGCATTGTCTAAGGCAATCATTGATTGTGAGACTCGGGAAATCAATTTCACAACATTGGAAGCACTTAGATCTGACCCTGTCTTTGAGGAACCATGATCTTCCGAGGCAACCCACGAAGTCCCCGACAACCGTAACCATGAAGCGGTAGAAGAGCCCTATCCCGCAGCCACACCTGAGATAGTGGTTGTTGATGAGACTATTGGTTTAGAGACTCTCCCGCCTGCTCCATTCCCATTTGCTCTCACCATGGAGAACCGAGTATATGAATCATATGATCTGGAGACTTATGCATGGTTGCACCCTGGGTCGACCTATCCTGACTACCTTGATCACATCAACTCGACACAGGAATGCTCCAACATCAAATCAATTGAAAACGAACATGCAGAGATTCTCCCCAATATTTTAATTCCTGCAGATCTCAAAATAGACAAATCCTTCTACTACGATCCTGAAACATATGCATGGTCGCACCCTAGAGCAACATTCTCTAAATATCTGGACCAAATCATCACAAATCAAGAGTGCACCAACATTCTGAAGACCAAGAACAAACACGCATGATGAAAACTGACTAAGGAGAATTCTAATGGCTATTCATCTGGATACTCAAGTGAACCGACACCTTCACGAAATAAGAAAAAGAAAGTCACCTTTAACCTTTCAGAAGAGGAATCAGCTGATGATCCCTCATCAGGTCCGGAAAAGGTAGTCTACATTAGTGAAGTCTGTTCGGCAGCTCTAAAGCCATATCTTCGCAAGGATCCAAAATTCAATTCTCGTTGGACAACTCTCGTTCCTAACTACTACTCATCCAAAGCTGATGCTCCTGCCCTCTTCAAGTACACTGGAATTATTTCGTATAAGCTGACTGAGACCGGTGCTTTTGAGTATTCATCCGAGGACAAACCGCTTGACCCCAAGAAGGAACGAATTCCGAGGAAACAACTGAACAAACAAAAAGACATGAATATTTGGAGTATGTCCACTTTCGAATACTACTCCTCTGAGGATAATTCCGATGATGGATATCTTTCATCTAACTCAAACACTTCATCCATTATCCATCATGATTTTTTTGAGGATGACACTGATAATAGTTGGGAATCATATGCTTCATCTCCATCTCGTTATTCCGATCTCCCATCGCAGGCTCACAAAAAGATCAGCCGAAAACCGCCTTAATCATCGGCTACCCACCCTCCCTCCCGACCACATCGGCCTCCTGGTACAGCTTCTTCCTCTACTTAGGCCAAGGCCTAGGTATAGGGGGGACCGATGACATCTGTATATACCATCCTTCTCCTTCTCCCGATCACTTCACTTCCACCCTTCTTCTATACTTAGGCTGACCAGAGCCTAATTATAGGGGGAACCGACATCCACCTGAATATACTCTCCTCATTCACATATCCTGACCGCTTCATTTTTCCTTTTCATTTTTTTCACTCCCTTACGCTTAGCCCGAGCTATGTCTTCTTTCCGCTTCTTGTGCTCTGAGGACACATCACTCGCTAAGTATAGGGAGTCTGTGTATATACTTCGTATATATTTTACCCATATCTCATACTTTCGCGTAAGTCTATATGTATTTACGGGGTGGGTAACTAACTTGAAAAAAACAACACCAAAAATAAAGAAAAAGAGTTTTGCTACTAACACTAACCTTGCCCAAAATGTTTTAAAAAAATTGACTTCTTATTTCATTTTTGCATAAAAAAGTGTCTGCATTTTACACACCTGCACTTCATCCAGCATCGCATTCATTTGCATCTGTGAAAAGTCATCGGGTTATGAACCGAGTTGTGAGCAGAAACCGAGAATGGTTTGGACTTGACCTTAATCCACCTAATTTTCAGAGGAACTTCATCGAGAAATAGTATTTTAAGAGCTTCAGGTCTTTTGACTTAATTCTTTAAGTTCCACATGACAATGTACAACACTTGACTCTTAGTGTCTAACCCGGTCTCTTCATTCTGGGTACAACTCTGGAATAGGGAATTAATTTGTACTCTCGCACTATGCACTTAGCTCAACTCAGACGGGATGTTGGAAGACTGTGTGAGTCTCTTTTCTGGTAGCGTAGAAATCCAAAGATCGGAGTACGGGTTGAAATAAAGCTTCGGAAAAGGGATGGAAGGCTGGGCACAATTTTTTCTAAGACCCCAAAAAATGTACGGAACAAAAAAATCTATATCCGTAGGGGCACAACAAGATCCAAGCAGAACCACCAAAAATTCCAAATACAAAGAAGCATTCTACCAAATAAAAATCTGACCAAAAAGGTCCAAGTTTCAAGAAACTTGCGCATCTTGGTGGAGACTCGGCTACATTGTCCATCTTCACTAGGAGAGGTGACTACACTAGCCACCCTTTAGTTCTTTTCCCCTTCTTCTATCTTCTCCCCCCAATTCGATTGTGAACACAGCACGACAGACCTTAGAAGGAAATACCTGACTCCCCGAGGACGAGTTACTGGAGAGGAGAGGAGCATGGTAGTCTGGCATTCTGGATGGGAATAGCTAAAACCCTTCACACACATGAGTCAGTTGTTCAATGTTCATAGGGTATACTTTGGGAAGTGGATTGATCTAAGATGACTTCTGAGCCGAAACTGTGACAATGATGTGTAGAACTTGAGGGCTGTTGATTTTAACATTCTAAGTCTCACAGAAGATCCGCCACACTATTAATCCAAAGGTCGAGTTTAGTTTCATTTTCACCTTCAGCTCATGGTCTTGGTATGGAACCCAATCTCATTTCACCTCATGGCATTTCTTTTTTGATGCTCAGGGACGAGCATGGTTTAAGTATAGGGGGATGATGAATCTCAGATTCATCACTCTAAGTTTCATTTATTAAGCTCAATTCCCCTCAAAATCATCAGCATTTCTGCATTTATTCTGCATAATTAGCATTCATGCATGTTTTCATAAGAGTTACATTTTATCCATTATGTTTGCACAAAATAAGAAGCCAAAAATCTCAGCCAAATTTGACCTGTAAATAGCCTAATTTTCCGGATTTTTAACTCCTTCAAGCTAACTCCGAATGATCCAAAACCACCTCCACTGTGCACATATCACTAACAAGAATAAATGAAAAATACAAAAAAATCACTAACCCTGATAAGTGGACCAAAACCCAAACCCTAGTTTCAGGATTTTCGGACTAAAAGACTCATATCTTCCCCATCCAGTGTCTGATTTGATCCTACTCACTTTTGAACTAATGTACATTCAATTACCTTCAAAACAAGATCAAGCTCAAGTGAATCAGAGCCCGCATGCAAAAGTTAGGTTGTGGGCCTCTTTTATACGTTGTATATTTGAGCTATTTTTGACCTGATATTTTATGTACATGTTTTCTTTATTAATAAAAATCCAAAAAAATAGATTTAGGTGTCTTTATTTATCTTTTATTTTTGCATATTTTTCCGGATTTTTTATCTGGTTTAAAAATGACAAAAAATATAGAAAACCCAAAAATCTAGGTATTCTATGTACATGGGATACCCCAAAAATATCACTTCATGCATTTGATCGATTTTTTGGTTTTGATGTCTTCAGGAAAGTTGTAGATCTCATCGAGATGAGCACTTTTTGTGAAGGACTTTTTCGATCTAAGGTCGTTTACTATTTCTTTTTTATTTTACAAAATCTTTTTATGCAGATTTTTCTGGTGCTGACACGTGGCCGCCCCTGGGGCCGCCACGTATCAGCGGTTTTTGGCCTCTTTATTTATTCGTTTTTAATAAAAAAATTATTAAAGCCTCCGCACGTGCCTTGCCCCTCTCTCCAACCAACCCGCCACGTGTTGCTACCGGGGTCGTTCGATCCCGCTTGATCGAATGGCACCTGTGCATCTTCTCCAACCCCCCCCCCCAATCCTCGCAATCGTCGCCCTCCCGCACCTGCCCTCCGCAACCGCCGCTCCTCAAACCTCGCAACAGCCGCTACGCCAACGGCCTCCGCAACCTCCGCATCTCGCGCCGCCTGCCGCTCGCCCCTTCTCCTATTTAAGAAGAACCCCCCCCCCCCCCCCCCCCCCCCGACCTCCACGATCATCCGCCGCTTGCGCTTCAACGAAGGTGACAGCTTCGTGAGGGCCCAGCCGGCGAAATCCGGGGGCGCTCACTGCCCCTCGTCGCAACCCACGATGCCTCCACCGCCGCATTGCTGCTCAGCTCCAGTCTCCCCTACCGTCGAGCCAACGCTTCATCGACTCCATCTCCGAGACCTCCAACGCCATCGCCTCTGTCTACGTCAACTTCAGTCGCTTCATCGACGTCCCCGCCGTGGCCTTCACGCCGGGAGACCATTCAGAAGGTCTCCACCCACCGCAGCTCCCCAGCAAAGCCATCGATCGCTAGACCTTCACAAGCCTCTTCGCCTTGGTCCATCTTCTCCGACGAGCCACTACTCCACCGCCTGGGCTGAGCCTCGATCGCCTCTCAACCGCTCCACCTCGCTTCAGCCATCGCCGGGCGGAGGGCCCGAGACCCCATCACGTGCGAGGCACGTGCGTGGGGGACGTCAGCGGGCATCAGCCCCCAGGTCACGTGCTCCGCACGTGATCGCGGGGTAATTTGCATAAAACCCCTCGAAGATCATGATATTTACGCATCCACCCCCAGCCGACCAGGGCTCACGTGCATCGCACGTGACCTTTGGTAATTTTGCAAGAAGCGCCCCTCTGAAGATAGGTAATTCAAATTAGGTCCCCGTTGCACTTTCCCTATTTATTTATATTTATTTTATTGCACTTATACTCCTGTGTTCCCCACAATGACATGGAGACGGCGACGATCTCTCTAGGGTTTCAGATTGGACGACCACCTAGAGAGAGATGGCATGAGATGAGAGAGATGTTATGAGAATGTGTAAAGAGGAGCAAGGGGTGTCTCTCCTTTTTATAATATTTTGGGAGTCCATTGATCCAAGTCCATGGACAACACAAATCCAATAGTTCACATTGATTTGTGTTTCTTTCAATGGACATGATTTTGTTGTTCAAAACACAACAATATTTAATTTAATTTAATTTAATTTATTGAATAATAATTATTATATGTTAATTTAAATTAAATAATTTTTCTTTGGAGAAATAGGAAAGAGGTAAGCCTCCTTCCATAAGAGGAGTGGGTGGCAACCGTATTCCTTATAGGTATCCACGTAATAAAGAAAGATGTCATACATGCAATTGTTAAATTTATCACAAAACAATACTTATCCACGTAAGGACTTATTTGTGAATAAAGAAAGATAGAGGATAAGGGTGCAATTTACCCTTTAAGTGGCATGGCTCCTTGGATGGTTCAGATGCGCTGGCAGTATGATCTGACAATAACGAATGAATCTTGAGTGAAGGGTGAAGATTATATCTTGACACTTGAATCCACAGTCAGCTTTTGGGGGCTTATCGATGGTCTAGATCAAATCTGGAGGAGGCATTCTTGATCTGAAGACCCTGAGGTGATTTGGACGAACTGGGATTAATGTGAGCTCTTACGAACTTGATCAGGCTGAATTTCAGACATCGCTCAACTGATATGCTTCAAATAATACTCAGAAGGTAGCCTAAGTAATTTCTCTCCATTGGGATTGCTCAGATCTGCAAGTGGTTGGTTAGATTTTGATCTAAATGGGCATGGATCTAGCGGCTTCAGGTTTCTTTGGTGAAACTTGAATCATCACAAATCGCCCAAATCTGAGCCTCATGAGACCTGCAAAGAAAACTATGCTCAGAAGTGGAAGTCCAACAGGAGTTATTGCATGAAAACCATGAAGGTTAAGGGGGGAAACTGAGATGGTTCAGGATCTGTAGAATAGGGGATTCATTCCTAATCAAATCGATCTAATCTGAGGATCGAATCTGTGATCTGATAGTGTAAGGAGAATGAAGAAATGGGAGGCGAGCCAATTGAGGCAAAAGTCAAGTCAATTTGATGAAAGATTAGATCATAACAAGGATTAAAGCCTAATGCTCTGATCTATACTATTGTTGGAAACTAAAACAAACTAATTGAAACCATGCAGAATTGAACCTAAATCTATGATATGGAAAGAAATGTGAAACTAAATCACCTATAGCTAGGCCGCGATGGGTCGTTGATGGACCTAGAAACTGAGCACAGTGGTGCTCCGCTAAGAAATCTTCACTAGCAAAGATCACGCCTTCAGCTATGTTCTTCTCTCTCCTGATCGCAGGAGAAGGGAGTTGTCACCTTCACCTTTCACCGAAGCTCGATCTTAGGGAAGAACATTGGCCAAAATACAGATCAAATTCTTGGTTTAGTGGAAGGGTGGATATTTATAGTGTTGGTTCAGGTGAGTTTGAAATTTGAAAAGGGGCGAGATCGAATACATTCTGGTAAGATCTGAGGTGATGACATGGATGAGATTTGAATAGGCGAAAGTATCAGAAAAAGGAGGGGGACGGGTTATAGATTAGAGAGCATGGGAAAATTGGATGAAGTAATAGTGGCGCGAGGTTAGCATGGGAAAAAGGACATGAATGAGGAGTTGACCCGGGTCAACAGGCCAGGTTTGGCCAATCAGAGTGAGCCACATATGTAGACAAAATTGGAATAACGACAAAATAGTTAATAAAAGTTAAATAAATCAATAAAAAATAGAAAACGAATTTATTTAGTTACATAATGTAAATAGAAAATGTTAAGAATAATTTAAAGTTAATTTTAGTGATTTTTAGTTAATTAAATAATACATTTATAGGGGCTAAAATAAATAAAATGCTATTATTTACAGGTATATATACATATATACATAGCAACATGATTTTAATTAATTATTCAACACAAATATATAATGTAATATTTTATTTATATACAACATTTTACAAGGGTTTTAATGGTATTTTTATTTGATTTTAAGAATTATCTTATTAGGTTGAATAATTATGTATAAGTACATTATATATATGGTGGCATGTATACAATATATACATGATTTTATTTTTATTGATTTAGGATTTTGTATTTATTTTTGTATTTTATATGAGTCAGTATAATATTTACAATTAGTTAAAAATACAATATTTACAAGCATGCACAAGAAAACAAGTAACTAAATAATATACAAAGTGTATATAGGTATAATATACAATAATACCTCAATTTGCCACACTTCACACCTTATCTCTTAATTTTATGAAATCACCTCCACTTTAAAGATAATTTAATTTGGAGTACAATGAGAGTGAGTTTGATTAATTTGGAGTTCAGGTGGATGAAATATTGATTTTGGTAGTTTGTAATTTTATGGCTCTTGGAGAATGATATTACTTGCACAATATACAGATTTTTATTGCAATTATTTTTATTATTTTACAAAAGAATTTTATGTACAATCTTTAAGAAGAAATAGTTTTTATTTACAAAGAATTTGGCATTGAATAATGAAATAATTGTGTATTATTGACAATAATGTACAAGTGATGAATAATTATGAGTGGCAAGTGTATTTTCTGGGATTTTTGGTGTTTTTGTCCTTATCTCCCCTACTTTATTCCTGTCTATCAGGTCAAGTTTTGACCTTCTCTCGGGGTTTTATTCAACCTGTACCTATTACATATATACTGTCTTGTATTTACTTTATTTTTCCTTTATTTATTTTTTTATTTAAGGTTAAAACAGTTATAAATATACAATATTTACACGAGGATGTTGGTGAGTAAGAAGATGGATTTATGGATATATACATGTGTTTTATAAGGGATTTTAAGCTAAAATAAATGAATAAATATGATGAAATGCATAGTCATTACCCCCCTATGCTTTACTTTGCTAGTCCCTTAGTAAACACTTATTTGAAAGAATAACTGAATAAAAGAAAAAGAGAAAAAAGGAAAAATAGAGAACTTAGATCAACATCGAGTATTGAACTTATATTCATAAAATTGAAGTATGGAGCTCGGTTAGATCTTTGGATTATTAATGTGATAGAACCTTAATGGGAAATGTACTTAAAACCAAACAACGCTCAAGTTCCACAAGACTCCTATTCAAGCCGCCTCAACAGTCAGGTTAGAACAAGTATACATACACAAATTCTTATGATTATGAATCTTTACTTGTATGGTCTAAGGGAAATATAACTCCTCACCTCAAAAAGTGGCAAAGAAACAACCTCCCTCAACAAGGTAACTGTAGTCCCCTGATATAGCAACTGTTTCGTTGAGGAGCGGTGACATTTCGTTCTTTATTCAAGTGCAACCGGTTCAAGGAGAGGATATCAAGAAAGGAATGGACGACAGCCAGTGTAGCTACCTGTCCTTAGATGCATGACCAGTGTAGTCAAGTCATCCAGCAGCGAGCTTACAAAAATCTAACTTTGAATCTCACCTTTGTTTTTTGACTATACTTATATATACATTCCGGCTTATATTTTACTTTTCAATCAGGCTTGTCCACTTTTGGAGATTTTGCATTGTTTTTTTAAATATATACAATGGGGCAGCATATACATAAGGAGATTTTCCTTTTGAGTTAGAAGAATATCTCTCTTTTAAAGCATTATTACAACCGCACATCATCCTGTCTTTGGCCTCAATGCCACTAGACCAGGTTGAGATGCACTACCCTTCCTAGAGGAAGACATACATTCCCACTAGTTACACACCCTTGTGCTACCCCCAAGCCAAAGGGTTCTACCCCCTCACCACCTCATCCATGAAGAACTACGTGTAGAGTACTTATTCAAGTTAAGCCACGGTCTAAAAGAATCATACGTATGCTGTTAAATATTCTACTTAGACTAGTCTTGTGGACTCAAAGAATTCAGTCGCTAGGACTGACAAAGTCTCAACTTCAGTTCTTATAAGGTTCCTCTCAAATTAAGTGGATTAAGGTCTAACTAAGCTCCATTCTTCAATTTTATTCTAGACTAGTTTAAATGTCAATACTATTCTGAAAAATTCACATGCAAATGCATGAAGTTTATATAAAAACACCTTTTTTTGAAAGAAAGAAAAATCTTTTTGAAAAAGTTTTCAAAGGGTTTTGCATATTTTTATGGTTTTAAAGAATTTATTATTATTATTTTTAATTTTAGTGAAAGAAAAAGGGTTTGTAAAATATATACAAGTATATAAAAGAAATATATAAATTTTATACAATATTTTACAAGAGGATGTTATATACAAGTTTTATAACATAGTTTTATATACAATAAAGAATTTTATTTACAGGATCGAAGGTGATCAAAGTTTATACACACATACACATGAATTTTAGTATTTATACACATCCCATTTATATCCCACGTGACAAGACAATATATAGAAAATTATTTTTCAGTCACACTTTTATAGACATTTTAATTAAGAAAAGTACAAGTTATGGATAAACTGTATATATAATATATACGATACCCCCTTATACTTAGCTCGAACTATGTCCTCATAGTGATCAAAGAGCTACAAAGGAAGACAAAACTAGTGCTAAGCATAGAAAAGTAAAAAGAATACTATACAACAACGACTCAAAGAATAGACGAAGAGAATAGAAGTCGGTGATCCCCCCTATACTTAGGTCAAATAATCCTAAATATTGAAGATTGTACAAATGGCGAAAATCAAGGGAAAGAATGAAAAACTCAACGACTCAGCTTTTCCTCCCCTATACTTATGATAAAAGATCCCTAAGTATAGAAAATGAATATACACAAGTTGAAGGACAAGAGAGAGATTCGAAGAAAAGTAAAGAAAATAAAAAACACACACGAAAAGATAGTATGAACAACTGATGAATGTGTGATTCATCACTCTAAAAGTCGAAAATAAAGCTTTGTTCCTGAGTAATTAGATGCATCTCCATTTATTGTGCAATATTCGCATTCATGCATTTCGAATTAATGTTCACATTTTAGCATATGCATATTTGCATTAAATAATGAGCCAAATTCACTTGTACATATTCACTTGTATAATAGCTAACTTCACCTATTTGTATTTATTTTATACTAACTCTAAATCCAATAAAGTCAACTCTATAGTGTATATATTACTAATACTATTAAGGAAAAATATCAAAAAAGTACTAACTTAAAAAACTGACCAATAAAACCCATTCCCAGTTTGAGACTAATGACCGTAAAATATGAATATCTCTCTCATACAGTCTCCTATAGACCTTTACTCACTTTTGAATTAATGTACATTAAATTACCTTCAAAACAAGACCAAATTCAAAAGCATTAGAGTTCGTATATGAAACTTGGGTTTTGGGGCCCTATTGTATATTGTACATATTGACCAAACTACCCTTAATTTTGTCATTTTATTTTCTTATTTATTATATCCAAAAAAAATAGATCAAGTTGTAAATATTTCTTTCATATTTGTTTCCAATTTTATTTTTATTTTTCTCTTATTTAAAAATGACAAACAAATATGCAAAACAAAATGTAGTATTTTATACCAATAAGATACCCCTAAAAATACTTTTTGTACAGATGACTTCTTTTGATTTTCAATCCTTCACAAAAGTTGTAGATCTCGCCGAGACAAGCAATGTTCTTGTTAACCACTTTTTGATTTGACCCCTTTTGTTGTATCTTTTTTTATTTTTCTTTTAATTTAATTTTCAATTTTTCTAGGAGCGACATGTGGTAGCTCTTGGAGCGGCCACGTGTCACCCCCATTTTTATTTTTATTTTGTTTTTACATTATTTATTACTTAATATTTATTTACTTTGTTTTTATTTCTTTATTACTTTAATTATTAATTATTTTAATTATGATTATTTGAATTATTTACTCTAATTATTTTATTTATCTTTATTTTAATTATAATAATTATTTATTATTTATATATTTAGTTTGATTTTAATTCTTATTATTTTTTTCCACGTGGCCACTCCCCCACACGCCACATGGCTCACTCATGTTTCTCTCTCTTCCCTCTTTCTCTCTCTCCTCTCCCGCGCTTCTCTCCCTCTATCTTTCTCTCTCTTTACGCCCATCAATCGCCCGTTATTCCTTTTTTGACTCTGCCCTCACTATATCTCTCCAACTCTCCCTACCCCGCATTTCTATCCCATTCTCCTCTCCCGCTTTCTCCCATGCATGTCCACCATGTTCAACCGACTTTCCTCATCTCGACCACTCTCTCCCTCTCTCTATCTGCGCAACACTCCCATGCAACCCACATACATTTTCTCTCTTTCTTTATCACTCTCTCTCTAATTCTCATGTTACCTCTCTCCATTTCTCTTCCCCTCATGCACCTCTTCCCCCACTTCATACACGTCCCCATCTCCCCTCTTCCTTGACCTTGCATGTGCGCCACCATAAATACGTCACCCCCTCGCTGAGATACCCCATCCGTCATTACTGAGCAAAGAGAGGATGAGATCCAGCATCCGTAAGGTGACAGTTGAGGACTTCACCGTTGAGCAACGACACCTCATCTTTTGGGCGAGATCCGACGAGCTCCCTCATCGTTTCTGTGATCAGTCCGTCTCAACCAAGCTCTGAATCCTTCGTCCTCTTTATTGAGCGAAGACCATGGGACTTGATGGTCCTCCCAGATGACTCATCCATTCCACACCTCCAAGTATACTTCATCATCTCTTACTTCCTATGCTCCTCTCATCTCTGTTCCTTCTTCTTTCTTGCAATTACTCCTTTCATTCCTTCCTCCTTCAATCTACTGACCGCCACCTTACATGGTCATCACCGACCCAGTATGCTCTCAATGCTTCGACTCTGCCTCCATCGTTCACTAGTCAAACACCGCCGCGCACCCGCGTGCTCCTTTTCCCTCTCTAGCAGCCCTCATGAACCGCCAATCAAACGTGCCCCTAGGCCTCGCCACCACCTTGAGGCACGTGCAACCTTAGCCATCAACCACCTGCCACACCTCTGGAGCTGTAGGCGACCTGCTCGTTGACGAAACTAATGTCGTGCACCTTGCCTCTCGCAGGGAGTGCATGCCACCTCCGCACTCCGACGCGCCACCACGGCCTCCAGACGTAGACCGTACCCTTCTCATTGGACCGCCTTCGCACACCGCCCACCGCTTGCTCAACTGCCATCTACAGAGCTCACCAGCCTTCACCGTCGCCTAGAGAGTCACTCTATACACCTCCTGGGACCGTCCACCCTCCACGCAGTCACCCACTACCTTTGCCTCATTGGCAGACCCTTTACTGCACACCACACCTCCACCAACTGCTGCAGCAGACCACACACGCACTCCACTGCTTGGAGCTCTCTAGATGCGATTTAACCTAGGCCCCTCACGTGAGGTGCATGTAGGCCATGTGTCAATTGCAGAAGGCCCCTACCTGAATGGGAGTAACATACAAGTTTCTTTCAAGTAGACACGTGCCTGGAGGAGATTTTTCAACCAAACCCCTGGAATTCCCACAAAATACACCACCACCCCTGCCAGCAGTGACCACGTGCGGCGCACGTGCGTCGTGGAGAAAATACGTCCAAGCCCTCAGAGGATCTGGTAATTAAAGCACTCCTATGTGTTATTTTTTATATATTTTTTTCTATTTTACATAAATACCCATGTGTTTCGACATTCATTTGAACAATCATTTCATATCAATTTTTATTCCAAAAATATCATGTTGTAGAGCAACTCATATTTTTATCTAATGAACAGTTATTTACTTTTTTGTGATCAGTGGATAATTTATTAAAACAATTTTGGTGGAAACTTGTCAAGTTTACCCACTATCTGATTTGAAATTGATGTTTATTTATTATCTTATCTAAAAAATCCCAAAAATTCACATTAGTAGATTATAGGTTGTTTTACATTGTGCCTAAATTTATCTCACTTGCACGCATATCGAGGTCAAAATAAATGAAATGGTGATTCTAGTAATATATTAGTCTTTTTAGGAACTAAAATTTATTCTGGATATCTCTCATATTGACCTATATCTAGGATAAATTATTTTTTTGGAAAATATAGGCGTTTGGTATTTATTAAAATTAACGTACTCAAAATCAACTATTCTGCATTATTTAATTCATAATTCGTTCATAGTGCATCCAAAAATTCTAAAAAAAATTATCGTAGCCTAATTCATCATATTTCATATTTTGGCCAAGTTTGAGGATTTTGGACTTAATTTTATCGTAAATTGCATTTTAGCCCTCAAACTTTGTTAAAATTGTAATCACTCATTTATTACTTTTAAAAATACCAAAAAATGTCTCTCTATAAACCTAACCTCTAGATCATATTTAAATCAATCTAAGAAGACAATAGCCTCCTTGAGTTTGACCTTGGGTTTGCCTAAGTGAAAAAAATTAACTTCTCACTTTAATTGGACAAATAATTAAAATTGCAGTTTTTTGATTAATACGAATTTGCTCGACTACAATGAACAAATCAATATTAATTCCAACAAATTAACTATGGTAATTATAGGTTCATCAAAATGGGATCGTTGCTAGGGAGGCATGACTTAGGTTAATTTTTAGAAATTTTGATTTTAGGCTTTCCACTCCCGCGTAGTCTGACCCCCAATTTTTCTTGTGTATATTTCTCTACTTATTTTCTGCATTTAATTTTTCGCTTTATTTTATTTTATTTTATTGAGTCTATCTCTCAAACCACCATCTTGTTTTTATGTGAGGGACCCGATGCGATGGAGCAGCCGCTTAGGTGGCCGAACATATCAGAAGCTTCGGAGGCTGGCATTTTTTGGGAAAATACCCGATTAAAGGAATCACATAAATTTAAGATCTAGTCCAATCGTGAGAGAGAGTGAGTGTAGAGTTCTTAGGATTTCATTTTCTATATTTTATTTTATTGCAAAATTTCCAACGGATTCTGTTCGAAATCTCACGTGTGTACACATACATGGACATTATTTTGGGGTGTGTCGGGCATGTTTCTCTCTCTGATGAGGGTGGGGCCTGACTTGAGTGGCGAAATTAGGATAGGCACCTGATAGTTTAAATTACAAATTTCTATGTGCCATTCGTAGTTTAGGCCACACATCTTGGAAAATTCACATCTTCTATGATCTTTAATGATATGCACATAGCAACGTACTACTTAGCCAACTCAAACTCAGTTCTTCCCCGCTAATAGTATATTGCCTAGGTGTGGTTTTCTTGATCTAGATGCATTTAGTGTAAATTTTAAAAATCCAGTTATGCGTAACACATGAAGATTGCTGGAAGTCACTTTTGGTATACCTTCTTATGTGCATGCATCATTCTTTAATATTTGCATACTAATTTCTAACTCCTCCCTTGTTTTATAACTTAGGATTTAAAAGGAAATTGGGACTGGATGGTAGATGTGTTTGTGTTTCAAATTAATTTTCAAGTGATAACCTAATTTAAAATTGGGACTGAATTGAGTAGGTTGATTAAATAAAATTGGAATAAAAAGAACCTACTTTTATCGGTGCATAAAGCCCTCATTGTCTGATTTACTTGCAAGTGAGTGAGTGAGAGAGAGAGAGATGACACTAGGATAGAGCCAAGCCAGGATTTTCATATTGACAACCGGTTCTACAATATCTTCATTCTTAAATCCTTTACTAATGAAGCCCACATTATTGATTCAGACCCTAAAGAATATTCAAGTAAAATGCCTCCGAAAAAGAAAGAAGAGGAAGAAGAAGAACGGGGGGACCCCATAAGGATGATACTTACCAGACTAGCTGCACCTGAGAAGAAACAGGACCTACTCCAAGATCCGTTTGGAAAGCTCAATGTTGGGGTGGAACCACCAATGGATGCGGCATACAACCCCGGACATTACATAATGTAGAATTATCAGAGTTCAAATGAACCAGAACTAGATTTTGAGTTTAAGCCGCAGTTCCTGAACCTATTGCCACATTTTGATGGGAATGCTTCTGAGGAACCATATGCTTTCCTAAGGGACATGGAGCTCATCTGCCCTAACCTTAGGCATCCTAAGGTTAGCTAGGATTATATTGGGCTCACAACCCTTCCCTTTGTCTTGGGTGGCAAAACTGACTATTGGGAGAATAATTTGGGAATTGTAGTCAACTCCTATGCTCAGTTCAAGGACCTGTTTCTAAATAAGTTCTACCCCCCTAAGTTGGACTAACATGATGAGGACACACATCACTAGCTTTCCAGCTACCCCATGAAGTCTTTTATGACGCTTGGGAGAGATATAAGGACATCCTGCAGAAATGTCCTTGTCATGGTCTAGATGACAACATCTTGATCCAGTCATTCTTCACCAATCTCAACTCTGAGATACAAGATTTAGTGAGCGTTTCCTGTGGAGGCAGCAATACTTCACGTAGGCGGATACTGTCTGGAGGGTATTCGAGTAGATGGCTGAGACTAGCAGCTCACAGACTGTCAGCAGGGCATACACACAGTCCCCCAGTTCACTCTCATCTGGAAGGGGAAAGACAGTTGTAGTTGATCTCTCTCAGGATGTAATCTCTAGCACGGGACTCCTCATGGACAGACATATAGTAGTCGAGAGGATATACAAGAGGATTGATGAATTGGACCGGAGCGTCTCCAAAATTCCCAAACAGATGGAGGAGTTGATAGAGAAAGTATCTAATAGAAAAATACCTGCTGTGACTGCACTCGCTACTCTTGTATACCGAGTTCACCATGTTCAGGAGAAGCTGTTGTCAGGGCAACTCCAACTGTGGGAGCAAGACACTTCCTACACCCACTCGTCCCAGCAGCAACCCCCATCCATAGAGACAGTCTTGGAGGAGCCTCCACCAGTTTGGGAGGTGAATGGAGTATGGTATACTCAGGACCCTACCAAGCAGGAAAGTACAGGGGACTGACAGACTTATCAGCATCACCTGACCTTTCACAACACCACATTTAGCACTGTACCACCTCCTTCACATCAGAGCCTTGTCTATCAACCACCCCATCAGCAGCGGCAACACTACTACTAGTACGAACGATAGGGCTAGTACCAGGTGGGCCACTAAGGCTCGCAATTCCAGCAAACGCCCCAACCCCAACAGTAGAAGAGGTCGTACCCAGGCCTGTAGGGCCAGTCTTCTCGTTCTTCTTCTCAGCCTTTCCCACTTCCTTCTCAGTCTAGTCCCACAGACTCACAATTCCAGCAGATACTCGATACTTTTTGTTCCTGTTAGAACGGAATTCATGATTTATGGGTTGATGTCAATCGCTTGTCAAGAATGAGAGACGAGTTGTGTGCACCCTCTACCTCAATCCCAACCCAAGTTTAGGCTAACTCTAATAGCTTGAACCGTTCTAGTTCTTAGCAACAACTTGGTCAGGTATACTATTCAGCATCTCTTAGATCTGAACATGAGATTCTTTCATGCGATGAAGCTAACCATATGTCACATAGGAGCGAAAGGACAATGATCGTACCTAACCAAGCAAGAGATGCAAGGAGGGTCCTCTCTGGAGCTCTATCTGAAGAGCCTTCAGAGGACAAGGCAGAGAGGCTACACATTCAGAGGCCCCATAAGCAACATCCGAGGATCCTTTCTTAAGAGCTGAGAGGAGAAGAAGAGTACGAATGCAACATCAACAACATGGAGATATCTTGGATGCTATGGAGGACCTTGCAACTCCGGTTGTGGCAGATACCACTATATCTTCTTTTCCGCAACCTTTAGTAGATAATTTTGATTTCGATCCCATGTTGCATCAAAAATATTCATGTACGAAAAACTTTGTTTCAGTTAATTCCAAGAATGATCTTTTAGTTCATGATTCAGATTTTTCATCTTTTGTTCCCATTCCTCATATCCCTTTCCCCCGTGCTCTTATGGGAGGAAAGAGCATCAGAAAGATTCAGAAGGATGACCCTGACATGGAATGATTTTGTAAGGAGAATATCACAGTCAAAGTTCCATTTGATGAGTACGTGGCTAACCATACTGCATTTCAAAAATACCTTAAGGTGAGATGCACATCTACTAGGGTTTGCAGGAAGAAACCGAACAATTATTTGAAGACTCATGTCTTGTCAGTAGTCATAACCTATTGTCTCAAGAATCAGCAATTACCAAGGAAGAAAAGAGACATGGGTGCTCACTACGTGGAGAGTCATATCGATGGCATTGCATTTGCACGTACTCTCTTATATAACGGTTCTTCAATCAACTTACTTCCCTTAGTATTATATCAAAAATTGGAGTTAGGACCACTTCTCAAATCCAGAGGTCTACTGCAATTCGCAGATCGTTGAATGAAAAGACCTAAGGAGGAGATAAAGAACGTCGTTATCTCGATTGAGGGGTAGACTATAAGGTTGACTTCACAGTCTTAGACGTGGAGACCCCCAATCATTGGAGAGAATCTCATATCATTTTCGGGTGACCATTCCTTAGGACCGTTGGAGCAGCTTTCAACTATGGTACATGCATGATGAAGTTCCATTCTCTGAATGGAGAGGTGGACCTTAAGATGAATTAAATGAAATGTTAGCAACCCGATTCGAAGAATAGTACAGAGTATTCATCTTCAGAGGTAGATTGCAGAATGATCAGTACCGTTGGGATTTTGATGCCATTTTTCGGGTGTTGCCTGATCTTATGAGAGATGCGTCCACCCTCGGAACAATCATGGGACATAGATGATGAGTCGGATGCAGCTTTGGCCGAATTACCGCATTTCTTTGGCAATCCGACTCTCACTACTTCTGAGTTGGTGGCAAGTACTACACAGCTTAGACTACCTCCATGCAGCACACAACTAGATTCAGACTCAATTCATACCTATCTGCTTGATGACACCACATTTCCAGAACTGAAGTCCCTTCCTCCTACATTGAAGTATGCCTTTTCTTGCAAGATCCAAAGAGAGATATCCTATTATCATTAGCTCAGACTTGACTTTAGATCAGGAATCTAAGTTGTTAGAGGTTTTAGAGAGGAATCACAAAGCAATAGGCTAGACAGTGTCAGATGTCGTGGGGATCAACCCTGCTCTCTGCTCGCATCACATTTTCACTGATCATAATGTGAGACCTTCCTATGAGTTCTAGAGGAGACTTAACCCCAATCGATGGGAAGTAATGAAGAATGAGATAGAGAAATGGTGGAAGGTAGGTTTATATACCCTATTTCTCACTCCAAGTTGGTGGCCCCGCTTCATGTTGTCCTGAAGAATTCAAGAATCCAAATGGTCACCAATGAGGAGGGGGTGGAGATTGTGACACGAGTACCCACGTTGTGGTGCGTCTGTCACAAATATAGGTGCTTGAATGCCACGACCAAGAAAGACCACTTTCCCTTGCAATTCATCAATCATATCTTGGAGTGACTTGCAGGGAAATCATTCTTCTATTTTCCTGGCGGATATTCATGCTACAACTAGGTAGACATAACCCTTGAGGACAAGGAAAAGGCCATATTCACATGTACATTAACCGCTTACGTGTTTAGGTGCATGCCATTCAGGCTCTACTATGCCCCAGGCACTTTTCAACGGTGCATGATCGCCGTATTTGCCGAGATGGTGGGAGATTTCCTAGAAGTGTTCATGGATGACTTCTCGATTCATGGTGATTCATATGATACATGTTTAGAGCACTTAGACCGAGTCCCCAAGTGGTGTAGGGATGTGATTCTGGTACTCTCTTGGGAAAAGAGTTACTTTATGGTGATGAAGGGTATCATGTTGGGGCATGTCATCTCCAAAAGGGGAATGGAGGTTGACCTTGCCAAGGTAGAGGTGATCAAGAAATTCGATCCACCTACCAACGTGAAGTTAGTGCGGTCATTCCTAGGGCATGTTTGATTTTATAGGATATTTACTCAATACATTTTGAAGATTGCCCGCTCACTGGGTGAGCTCTTACGGAAAGACACAAAGTTCATTGTAGATCACAAGTGTCTGGAGGTCTTTGAGCTCTTGAAGATGAAATTTTGTGCCTCGCCTACCCTAGAAGCCCTGACTAGTCTCTCCCCGTTGAGATCATGACTAACGCTTCAGATTTCACTATAGGAGCTATGTTAGGACAACGATGAGAAGAGATCCCGTTAGCGATCCACTATGCGCGAAGTATTAGACCCTATACAGAAGAACTATACCGTGATTGAAATGGAAATGCTCGTTGTAGTATGGACCCTTGAGAAGTTCATGTCGCATGTTTTGGTCTCTAAGGTGGCACACACTGATCACATATCCATTCGATATTTAATGGAAAAAAAGGACAAGAAGGAATGTCTTCTTAGGTGTATTTTGTTCCTCCAAGAGTTTAATTTGGAGATAAAAAATAAACCTGTAGCGAAGAATGTTGTGGCTAATCACCTTTCTCAGATTTAACTTAAGGATTCTCCTGATTTTGAGCACATTAGAGAGACATTTCCAGATGAGTCAATTTGTGTTATTGACTCACTCCCTTGGTATGCCAACATGGTAAGCTTTCATGTCTCAAAGCAAGTTCCCCAAGGTTGGAGTAGGAGCAACATTGATCGACGGAAATCAGATTCGAGGAGTGAGGAATCTGAAATCCGCGACTTTAAAAGTTGTTTTTATCTTCGTGCGTGAAAATAATTAATGTCGTTCGTTGTTGGCGGCGATCGGAAACAGTCAAGAAATAACCACAAATTTTTAATCAATTTTAATCCAGTGATTTTATGTTTATTTTACTTGGGCAAGTCCCAAGGTCGATCACAAGGAGGCAAAGGAACAACCTAGAGATATGTCTATCCAATTTCGTGTTCGGTTTTCAAGGCGGTCCTTTTTTCTGGAATTTTCAATGCAAGAAAGGGATGCACGATGCAAATTCGGCCTATTTTAGGGACTAAAATGTAAAATTCAATCAAACAGTGTCCGAAAAATATGAAACTTGGCCGAGATAATAATTATGACAAAATGAGTGTACTGTATTTTTTCGGAATTTTTGGATGCAATATGGATTTTTTATGAATTTTTAAATGCAAATAGAATGAATTTCAATATTTAATTATAATAAATATTAAACCTACTTATTTTCGAGGATCAAAATTATCTAAAATCTATCACTAGATGATTGACCTCAGAAAAATCCTAAAGCTCGAAAATGTGGGGTTTAATACCTATTAAAAATTAAATAGTGAAATGTGCAAAATGATTTTTATAACGCAAATTATGAATGCAAATGCAAATCTTTTTGGGC
Source organism: Ottelia alismoides (assembly GCA_037367405.1). NCBI lineage: Eukaryota > Viridiplantae > Streptophyta > Magnoliopsida > Alismatales > Hydrocharitaceae > Ottelia > Ottelia alismoides. The sequence goes on along the minus strand of JAZKJV010007870.1, from coordinate 441,779 downwards.
ACAATGTCAAGCACAATAATCTCTACAATGTACGATTTTTTGGGGATTTTTAGAGCTATGGTTAATCAACTATGAATTTCAGAGCATAAGATGGGCAAAATATGCAAATTTCTACAGAACAATTAATTATTAATCAACCACTGATCATGAAAATACCCACAATAAGTCAATGTGTAGAGAATTATATGAGGAACATCATGCAGATTTTTAATAAATAAAATGATGTCTAGAAGAGGTTCAAAAACTAAGGGAATACAGGGGTATGAATGCAAATATAGTAAATAAAATAAATAAAGAAAAAGTGCAGTGGGGGGGCTTTGTGTAATTACCAAGAAACAGAGGGTGAATTCTGCAAAATGTCCAAGGGGCACGTGCGTGGCACGTGCCCTTGGTGTAAAGGACTGATGTGCGAATTAGTGAACCTCTGGGGGGTCTCCAACAATTTGACCCCTGGTCACATGCGAAGCACGTGACCTGGGGTGGCGTGGGGATAACGTCGTCCCCTCCCGTCACGTACCTCGCACGCGGGGAGGGCCTCGGGCTAGCCGCCCGGTGGCACGGCGGAGGCGCATGGCCGAGGCTCGCCGGCCAAAGCGGGAGCGAGTGCACGGCAGGGGGCGGAGAAGGCGAACGGTGCTGAGCAGAGGAGGAGCTTCACGGCTAAGAGGGAGGGCAGAGCAATCGTACTCCTGCGGCAGGTGACGAAGAAGAACCCCGACGGCTGCTGGTGGAGTCGGAGGAGCGCGCGCGGATGGCAGTCGATGAAGCTCGATGCAGGTGGCGAAGTTGCTGGAGTCTGGAGTTGAGGGTCGATGCCCAGCAGCATTGTTGTCGACGACGATGGCCAGAGAAGATGGCAGTGGAGTCAGAACGGAGGCGCTGTAGATGAAGGCGGTGGAGCGGTGTCGAGGTGGAGTTGTCGAAGAAGCGTTGGAGTTGGCGTGGGCGGCCGGAGGTGCTTCTGTGAATTCGATGGGGATGATGCTGCGTCGGAGAAGAAGACGTAGGCGGTGGAGCAGCGGAGTTGTCGAAGGTAGTCAGCTCTACGAGAGACTCAGAGCGGTTGCAGGTCATCGGGGGGTGGGACCCTTCGTCTGCAACGGCCACCAGCGGCGGCCGGACCTCACCGGAGAGGTTACCCAGAGGTGTTGTCACCACTGCGGGCATGCAAATCAACGGATAGAGAGGACGGACGAGGCGAGGTCCTTTAGATAGAGAGAAGGGCCGAGCGGGAGATCCGACGGTGGTTGCGAGAAAAGGGAGAGGGGCGGCGGTCGAGATTGGGGGCGGCAGTTGGCCGTTGTGCGGCGCGGGGGAGGCGGTTGCAAAGAGTGCGGTGGCCGTTGCGGAAGACGCGGAGGGGTGGAGCGGTCAAAGGGGCGCAGGAGGACGATGGTCAAGGGCCGTCCGATCGGCCGAGATCGGACGGCCTGGATCATGACACGTGGCTGGGTTGGTTAAGGAGAGAGGCTGCGGGGTGCACGTGCAGGGCGCGTGCGGGGGGTGGCACGTGTGCTGTACGTGCGTGGTTTTTTTAATTTTTAATTTTTTTTATAAAAACAAATATTAAAAAGCCCGAAACCGACTTACACGTGGCGGCCTCTGGGGCTGCCACGTGTCAGCACCGGAAAAATCAAAGACAAAATCTTTTGTAAAATCGATAAAAAAATAGCAAATGACCTCAGATCGAAAAAATTCCTTCACAAAAAATGCTCGTCTCGACGAGATCTACAACTTTTATGAAGACATCAAAACCAAAATCGGTCAAATATAAAAAGTTAATTTTTGGGGTATCACATGTACATGGTATACCTTGATTTTTGGGTTTTCTATTTTTTTGTCATTTTTAAACAAGATAAAAATCCGGAAAAATTTAGAGAAATCAAAGATAAATAAAAGACCTCTAAATCTAATTTTTTTGGTATTTTTATTGATAAAGAAAATATATACATAAAATACAAGCTCAAAAGCCGCTAAAATATACAATGTACAAAAGAGGCCCAAAATCCAACTTTCACATATGAGCTCCGATTCACTTGAACTTGGTATTGTTTTGAAGGTAATTGAATGTGCATTAGTTGAAAAGTGAGTAGGATCAGATCGGACATTGCATAGGGAAGATATGGGGCTTTTAGTCTGAAAATCCTGAAACTAGGGTTTGAGTTTTTGGTCCACTTACCTAGGTTAATTATTTTTTTGTATTTTTTATTTATTCTTGTTAGTGATGTGTACACAGTGGAGGTGGTTTTGGGTTATGCGGTGTCAGCATGGAGGAGTTAAAAATATGAGAAATTAGGCAATTTACAGATCAACTGTGGCTTGGATTTTTGGCTTCTTATTTTATGCAGAAATTAATGCTAAAATGCAGTTCTTATGAAATCATGCATGAGTGCTAATTATACAGAATAAATGCTGAAATGCTATTGATTTTGAGGGATCTGAGCTTAATTAATGAGACTTAGAGTGATGAATCCGAGATTCATCATCCCCCTATACTTAAACCATGCTCGTCCTTGAGCATCAAAAAGAAATACCATGAAGTGAAATGAGACTGGGTTCCATACCAAGATCATGAACTGAAGGTGAAAGTGAAACTAAACCCGACCTTTGGATTAATAATGTGTCGGAACTTCGGTGAGACTTAGAATTTTAAAATCAACAACCCTCAAGTTCTACACATCATTGTCACAGGTTTGGCTCAGAAGTCATCTTAGATCAATCCTCTTCCCAAAGTATACCCTATGAACATTGAACAACCGACTCATGTGTGTGAAGGTCTTTAGCTCTTCCCATTCAGAATGCTGGACTACCATGCTCCTCTCCTCTCCAGTAACTCGTCCTCGGGGAGTCAGGTATTTCCTTCTAAGGTCTATCGCGCTGTGTTCACAATCGAATGAGGGAGAAGATAGAAGAAAGAGAAAAGAACTGGAGGGTGGCCAGTGTAGTCACCTCTCCTTGTGAAGATGGCCAGTGTAGCCGAGTCTCCACCAAGATCTGCACGTTTCTTGAAGCTTGGACCTTTTTGGTCGGATTTGATTTGGTAGAATGCTTATTTGTATTTGGAATTTTGATGGTCCTGCTTGGATCTTGTTGTGCCCCTACGGATATAGCATCTTTTTATTCCGTACATTTTTTTGGGGTCTTAGAAAAAATTGTGCCCAGCCTTCCATCCATTTTTCGAAGCTTTATTTCAACCCGTACTCCGGTCTTTAGATTTCCACGCTAACAGAAAAGAGACTCACACAGTCTTCCAACATCCCATCTGGGTTGAGCTAAGTGCATAGTGCGAGAGTGCGAATTAGTTCCCTATTCCAGAATTGTACCCAGAATGAAGAGACTAGGTTAGACACTAAGAGTCAAACGTTGTACATTGTCATGTGGAACTTAAGGAATTAAGTCAAAAAAACCTGAAGCTCTTAAAATCCTATTTCTCGGTGAAGTTCCTATGAAAATTAGGTGGATTAAGGTCAAGTCCAGACCACTCTCGGTTTCTACTCATAACTCGGTTCAGAAACCAATGACTTTTCACAGATGCAAATGCATGTGATGTTGGATGAAGTGCAGGTGTGTGCAATGCAGACACATTTTTTTGAATTTTTTTTGTTTTTTTTATTTTATGCAAGGGATTTTTTTATGAAGAAAATGGAATAAGAAGCCTTCTTCTTTTCTTTTCTTTTCTTTTTCAAAAAATTTGGGCACGGTTAGTGTTAGTAGAAAAACCTTTTTTTTGTTTGTTTTTTTTTCAAGTTAGTACCCACGCCGTAAATACATATAGACTTACACGAAAGTACGAGATATGGGTAAAATATATACAAAGTATATATACAGACCCCCCTATACATAGCGAGTGCTGTGTCCTCAGAGCATAAGAAGCGGAAGACATAGCTCGGGCTAAGAGTAAGGGAGTGGAAAAAAATGAAAAGAAAAGCGGTCAGGAAATGAGGAGAGTATATACAGATGGGTGTTGGTTCCCCCTATACTTAGGCTCTGATCAGCCTAAGTATGGAAGAATGGTGGAAATGGAGCGATCAAGTGTTAGGAGAGGAATGATATATACAGATGGCATCGGTCCCCCCCATACTTAGGCCTTGGCCTAAGTAGAGGAAGAAGATGTACAAGGAGACCGATGTGGTCGGGAGGGAGGGTGGGTAGCCAATGATTAAGGCGGTTTTCGGCTGATCTTCTTGTGAGCCTGTGGTGGGGGATCGTAATGATGAGATGGAGATGAAGCATATGATTCCCAGCTATGATCAGCGTCATCCTCAGAAAAATCATGATGGATAATAGATGAAGTGTTTGAGTCAGATGAAAGATATCCATCATCAGAGTTATCCTCAGAGGAGTAGTAATTGAAAGTGGACATACTCTAAGTATTCTGGTCTTTTTGTTTCTTCAGTTGTTTCTTCTGACTTCGTTCCTTCTTGGGGTCAATCGGTTTGTCCTCAGATGAATACTCAGAAGCACTGGTCTCAGTCAGCTCATATGAAATAATTCCAGTGTACATGAAGAGTGCATGAGCATCAGCTTTGGATGAGTAGTAGTTAGGAACGGGAGTTGTCCAACGAGAATTGAGTTTTGGATCCTTGCGAAGATATGGCTTTAGGGCTGCCGAACAGACTTCACTCATCTAGACCATCTTTTCCGAACCTGATGAGGGATCGTCAACTGATTCCTCTTCCGAAAGGTCAAAGTTGACTCTCTTTTTATTTCGTCGTGAAGGTGTCGGTTCACTTGAGTATCCAAATGAATAGCCATTAAAATTATCCTTGGTTGGTGCTTGGTCTGCGTGCTTGTTCTTAGTCTCCCGAATGTTTGAGCACTCTCGATTTGGGATGATTTGGTCAAGATATTCAGAGAATGTTGCTCCAGGGTGTGACCATTCATATGTCTCAGGATCGTAGTAGAAAGATTTGTCTATTTTGAGATCCGCGGGAATTAAAATACTGGGGAGAGTCTCTGCATGTTCTTTCTCAATTGATTCGATGTTGGCGCATTCCTGTGTCGAGTTGATGTAATCCATGTAGTCAGAGTAGGTTGACCCAGGGTGTGCCCATGCATAAGTCTCCAGATCATATGATTCATATACATGATTCTCCATGGTCAAAGCAGTTGGGAATGGAGCAGGGGGTGATTTTCTAAACCAATAGTCTCATCAACAACCGCTATCTCAGGTGTGGCTGCGGGGTAGGGCTCTTCTACCGCTTCATGGTTACGGTTGTCGGGGACTTCATGGGTTGCCTCAGAAGATCGTGGTTCCTCAAAGATATGGTCAGATTTAAGTGCTTCCAATGCTGTGAAATTGATTTCCCGAGTCTCACAATCAATACTCGCCGTGGCCAATGCCAAGAATGGCTTTCCGAGAATGATTGGAGACTGGGTGAATTCTCCTTGATGCTCAATATTAATGATCGTGAATTCTACTTTGAGCAGAGCACCTTCGAATTTCATGATGACAGAAATGATTCCTCTCGATCGCTTTATCGATCCGCTAATTGAATAATCTCTCGCTTCTTCCTAATCGGTCCGAGTTTGAGTTCATGAAATACAGAGGTCGGGAGGATATTAATCGGTGAATCACCATCAATCCGAGCATGGGTGAAAATTGTGTCTTTGATTTCGCAATCAAATCTGGGCAACCGCTTCACTATGCGGCTCTTGGTTTTTCTCCTCAACACCAAGGAGGAGGCCATTGACAATATATGTCTCTCGGTCTTGGTTCTAATCATGCCCGACTTTTTCATAGTTAATTTTTCCGTTAAAAATCTTTTATGGTCGGGGAAGTGTTCAATGGCCTGTAGAAAGGGAAATTCAAAAATCAATTTCTTTCCTAGTGCTTCCCGTACAGTCGGATCCAAATTCCTCAGATCGTCTTCAGTCTTAATTTTTATGAAATTTTCTGAATTTTCAATTTTTTTGTGGTTTTCAAATATTTCCATTTTTTTGGTATTTTCTGGGTGGTGTGGGGGTGTAGGGTGTTCTTTAGATGAAAAGGGGCTCTGGTGTTCAGGGTGAGGGTCAACGACATAGTCATTTTCAGAATCATTCCTAGGTCCCTGAATATCCTCAAAATTTTCAAACTCAGATCCAATCCTTTCCTCATTTATTTTAATGTCCGATCCACCATAGAATGCGATTACTTGATCGGTGAATTTTTGAAATCTATCCTCCATCAATTCGAATCTTGTTTTTATCCTCAAAATATCATCCTCAAAATTCTGTTAATGATAAATAATGGGCGCATTCGGTGTGCGTTCGATAATTTCATCTTCCATTTTCTCATTTGTGCTGAGAGGAGAATTTCTTGGAATATCCAATATATGATCATTAATTTCTGAAAATCTCTCCCCAAAAATAATGGAAGGAGACTGCTCAAATGGTCCAGACATGTGGAGTTGGTCTGAATAGAGTTTGTTCCTTCGATCTTGAGTGGTCGGATCTTGGTAGGGTGGAGTCAGCATACAGGGTTCCTATGTTTCTATGTAGTCAGTACAATCCTCTGTATGATCGTCATGTCTGAAGAGGGGGTTGTCATGGTCAATCCAAGCTATTGATCGTTCATTAGTGTTCCAGGGTATGGTTAATGAAATAGGTGAAGAAGTGTTCAATTCAATCATGTGGTGATCATCTCCTATGAACGAAGGATTGACATTTACCGAATAAGAAGGATGAATTGTATGATCGGCGTAGAGAGGGTTTATGATGTATGTAGAAGTAGAGACCTCGGTTGGTTGTTGATTTGTCATGTCCGAAAACAAGGGATTGTCATTCATGAAGCAAATCGGATTGGTAAAAAGAGATGGTGGTTGAGAGTCTCTTGGAGGACTGCTAACTATAGCCGATCTTAATAACCCATAAAATCAAGAAATTCTGTGGGAGAGCAACCCTGACCTTGGATGTTTTTATTTTTTTTGAGTGAGCGAGAGACGACACTTAAGGATAGAGCCCAAATCCGAAATCTCAGCTCGCTAAATTTTTGCCAAGGTTGATTTATCACCAACTAAAATCGAAAAGATAATAGCCGAACTCTTACGACTTCATTGTGTGCGTTGGTGAACGCGTGATTTGAATTGTGTTTGCATTGGTGTGCGTGAACCGATTTCAAGATCAATAGCCACACATTTGATTTTTATTGACTATCCCGTGCAATCATCTCTCCTCTTTTCTTGATAATGGAACTCTTGTCCAAAAACTCTCGCAGATCCAACCCCCCATTCCTTTAAAAAATGACCGAGAATCCATCAGAATTATACTATGAAAACGAATTCTTGTCGATTATAGATCACTGAATAATTTAAATGAGCACAAATACATGTCTACCGTCCAGTCCCAATTTCCTTTAGATTTATGTGATAAAACAAGAGGGAGGAATTCGGGAAAAGCCGATGCACGCGGAAAATTATGATGGATGCTCAGTTACAAGACTTATAGTGAATCCTCGCAATCTTCATGTGGAATGCTAGACAGAATTGAAAAATTACTCTAAATGTATGCAAGCCGATGAAAAACCGCACCTAAGTAGAAAGTTCTATTAGCGGGGAAGAATTGAGTTAAATTTGGCTAAGTTGAACGATCTATGTGCGTCTTGATTAGTGTGAAGTGTGGCTTAAGATCCTACGAGCACAATCAAAAAATAAAAATGCTCTGAGAGCCGTATGTGCAGGTCTATCCTAGTCGCCACTCAAGTCGGGCCCCACCCTCACCGGAGAGTGAAACAGGCCACGACACACCACAAATAGAGTTCAAGGTCTTTTTACACACGCGAGTGTCCAAACGGACACCTCTATAAATGAGCAGAATTTAAAATTTGCATAAATTAAAAACCTAGATTCTACGCTCTCTCACGACTCGACTCGATCTTAAATTAATTGCGGTTTCTTCGGATGTCGGTGAAGATGCGTTGGTTTCTTGAAAAATCGCTCCACGTACGCCGGGTACCTCGCAAGAAAAATAAGAGAGAAAATGTCAGAGAGTCATTCAATAAATAATCAAAAATAAAATAAAAGAAATAAATGCTGAAAAATAAATGCAGGAAATAAAATGGAATTTACAATGACAAATTCGGGGGTCAGATTACCCGAATGCGGAAAACCGAATGAAAAAATGTCAAAACAAAAATCTAAGCCGTTTGCCTCATTAATTAATCAAGTCATGGGCTCGACGGGAAATGTCCTAGAGCTTGGCAGTACGGTGTAGGAGAAGCTCGTCATCGGCTGCAGCGGTGTCGGTTGAAGGCGGCACCGGATCTCGTCGCAGGATGATGCCGGAGCTGTCACCTCCGAGCGTCCTCATCTATCGGCGGATAGGGAAGTTGGACGAGGCGAGGTCCTTTAAATAGAGAGAGGGGCCGAGCAGGAGATCCGGCGGTGGTTGCGAGAAAAGGGAGAGGGGCGGCGGCCGAGATTGGGGGCGGCAGTTGGCCGTTGCGCGACGCAGGGAAGGCGGTTGCGAAGAGTGCGGCGGCCGTTGCGGAAGACACGGAGGGGCGGAGCGGTCAAAGGGGCGCAGGAGGACGATGGTCAAGGGCCGTCCAATCGGCCGAGATCAGACGGCCTGGATCATGACACGTGGCTGGGTCGGTTAAGGAGAGAGGCTGCGGGGTGCACGTGCAGTGCGCGTGCGGGGGGTGGCACGTGCACTGCACGTGCATGGTTTTTTTATTTTTTTTATAAAAACGAATATTAAAAAGCCCGAAACCGACTGACACATGGCGGCCTCTGGGGCTGCCACGTGTCAGCACCAGAAAAATCATAGACAAAATCTTTTGTAAAATAGATAAAAAATAGCAAATGACCTCAGATCAAAAAAGTTTCTTCATAAAAAATGCTCGTCTCGACGAGAACTACAACTTTTATGAAGACATCAAAACCAAAATCGGTCAAATGTAAAAAGTGAATTTTTGGGGTATTTTATGTACATGGAATACCTTGATTTTTGGGTTTTCTAATTTTTTGTCATTTTTAAACATAATAAAAATCCAGAAAAATATAGAGAAATCAAATATAAATAAAATACATCTAAATCTAATTTTTTTTGGATTTTTATTGATAAAAAAAATATATACATAAAATACAAGGTCAAAAGCCGCTAAAATATACAATGTACAAAGAGGCCCAAAACCCAACTTTCACATACAAGCTCCGATTCACTTGAACTTGGTCTTGTTTTGAAGGTAATTAAATGTGCATTAGTTCAAAAGTGAGTAGGATCAGATCGGACACTGGATGGGGAAGATATGGGGCTTTTAGTCTGAAAATCCTGAAACTAGGGTTTGAGTTTTTGGTCCACTTACCTAGGTTAATTTTTTTTTAATTTTTTTTATTCTTGTTAGTGATGTATACACAGTGGAGGTGGTTTTGGGTTATGTGGTGTCAGCATGGAGGAGTTAAAAATCTGAGAAATTAGGCTATTTACAGGTCAATTGTGGCTTGGATTTTTGGTTTCTTATTTTATGCAGAAATTAATGCTAAAATGCAATTCTTATGAAATCATGCATGAGTGCTAATTATACAGAATAAATGCCGAAATGCTATTGATTTTGAGGGATCTGAGCTTAATTAATTAGAGTTAGAGTGATGAATCCGAGATTCATCAAGGAGATGCCACTGGGACGATCTGTTCCTTTTCTTTGAAGGACTGGTTGTGTTTGGAGAAGGTATATTCCTCGGAAGGAATACTAGAGTGCCCTCACGTATTGTCATTCTCTTGAGGCTGGAGGACACCATTCGAGGAAGAGAACCGCTCACAAGGTACTCCAATGCAGATTATATTGGCCGACCCTATTCAGAGATGCTATTGATTTTGCTCTGTCATGCCTATTTTGTCAGAGGATGGGAGGGAGTGTTACTTAGAGAGATGAGATACCAACGTAACCCGTGATCATTTGTGATGTATTTGATGCATGCGACATATAATTTATGGGTCCCATTCCTAAAAGCCAAGGACACAAGTACATCTTATTGACGGTTGACTATCTATCTAGGTGGGTGGAGACTATCCCAACCCGAACCATAGAAAAGAAGACTGTCTATAAGTTTGTGAGAGATCATATTATTTCCAGGTTTGGGGTTCCAAAAGTTTTGATATCAGATGGGGGTAACCACTTCGTGAATCCAGATGTGAGATCTTTAGCCAAGGACTATGGGTTTGAACATAGAGTCACTAGTCCTTACCACCCACAGACCAATAACATGGAAGAGGTTCCCATAAAGAGATGAAGAGTATTTTGTAGAAGTTGGTTCTTCCCGATAGGAAGAACTGGTTCCAGATCTCAGACCAAGTTCTCTGGGTCTATAGGACAACCTACAAGACACCATTGGGAACTTCACCATTCATAATGATCTATGGCAAGCATGCCATTTACCCGCAGAGCTGATTCCCAAATCTAAATGGGCAATTAAGAAAAATCATTGGAGTTATCACCGAGGGAAGCTTTGTCGAGACTTGAACATGAGCGAGCTTGTGGAAATACAAAACATGGCATATGAAAACAATTTGATTTTTTGATTTATAACGATAAAGTAAAGAGATGGCATGATCAACATATTAGGTGTAAAGACTTTGTCCTTAGGCAAAAGGTATGGTTGTTTAATGCTTGGTTAAAGATGTCCCATGGGAAGCTCAAATCTAAGTAGACGGGTCCTTTTGTTGTCAAGAAAGTGCATGGGATTGGAAGAGTATAGATAGCTAATCTCAGAGATGGTGCATAATCCCATGTGGTGAATGTACAACTGTTGAAGCATTTTGTAGATTCTAACGAGCAATTGGTCCAAGTCGAGGTCATCAACTTTATGCAGAATGAGCACAGAGCATACTAATCAGATTACTCTCCATGAAGATGCAACATCAAGATTCATCCACTCGTGAACATTCTCCCTTCTCTGTATATTCTCCAGACCTCATCGGTTCTCACACTCACTCATGTCCTAGACTTAGTGTTTCTAAAGCCTAAGTATAGGGGGGGACCGATGCCCGTAGTATATATACTCATCCATTTCTCCTCTAGACCTCGTCCGCCCCACTTTTTTTCTTCTTCTACACTTAGGCTCAAAGAGCCTAAGTATATGGGGGTTGATTGACTTCTATACTTTTTGTTATTTTATCTCTCCTATGCTTGGCATGAGTTCTATCTTTTCTTCGCTTCTCGTGCTCTGAGGACATAACACATGCTATGTGTACATGGGTGTATATTACATATATACTTTACCCATAGCTCGTACTTTCGCATATTTTTGTATATATTATGCAATAATTACAGGATGGGTAAAATTGATAAAAAAAACTTTTTGTAAAATACATGTATACTTGTATAATACGTATATTGTATAATGCTTGTATAATTTTATAAAATTCCTGTAAAATTTGTTGTAAAATAGGCGGTATACCAGATTGTAAAAAATAAAACAAAAAACAATAAATAATAAAAATAATACAAGCTTCTTATTTACTCTTGCATATCATCCTTTCATTTCAAAAACGTGTCTTGCACTTCATTAATCTACATTGCATGTCATTTGCATTTCATCTGCATATCTGGCACATGCGAAGTGAAAAGTTAATGGTTTATGAACCAAGTTATGAGAAGAAGTCGAGGATGGATTTGATTTGAACTTATTCTACCTAACTTCAGAGGAACCTTATAAGAACCGGAGTTAAGATTTTTTAGGTCGAGTGACTTAATTCTTTGAGTCCGCAAGTCTATGTTCACATGTGATCTTGATTGGTCTAAATAGAATATTTAGTACACATGCACGATTCTCTTAGATAGTGACCTAACTTGGACAAGCACCACACATGTAGCTCTTCATTGATGAAGTGGTAAGGAGGTAGAATCCTTTGGCTTGGAGTAGCACACGGGTGGAATCATCCGTCCTCCTATAGGGAGGATAGTTCATCTCAACCTAGTCTAGTGGCATCGACGTCTAACGATAGGATGTTGTGGGTTGCAATAATGCTTCAAAAGAGGGATAGTCTACTGGCTCAAGAGGAAAAACTCCTGATGTACATGCTGCACCTTGTATATAGTTCCAAAAAAAAGAAAGAAAAAAAAGACAACACCAAAAAATGGGGCATTCCTGATTGAAAATAAAATGCCTGCTGCAGTAAGTATATTTTTACAGTCAAGGCATATGCTTTAATTTCTCATTCTAAGGAAGCCTACAGCTGGAGACTTGGCTACACTGGTCATGCTCCATGGATATGTGACTACACTGGTCACCGTCCATTCTCTTCTCAACCCCCTCTTCTTGACTCAGTTGCACTTGAACTTAGAAGGGAATACCCCACTTCTCGAGGAAAGAGTTGCTAGATCGAGGAATTAGAGTTACCTTGTTAGAGGAGGTTGCTTCTTTGCCATTTCTGATGTGGAGAGCTATATTTCACATACGCAGTACAAGTAAGATTCATAGTCATCAGAATTTGCGTATGAGGATTTGTCTTGACCTAACTGTTGAGGCGACTTGAATAGACACTTGTGGAACTTAAAGGCTATTAGGTCTTAAATTTAGATCCCAATAAGGTTCCTTCACATTGTTAATCCAAAGGTCGAATAGAGCTCCATTTTCACCTTTTTGTTCATGACCTTTGTATGGAAACCAAAATCAATTCACTTTTGCATTCCATTTCAGTTGCTTAGGAACGACCAAGGTTTAAGTATAGGGGATTGATAAATATGTGATTCATCACTCTAAAAGTCAAAAATAGAGCTTTGTTCCTGAATAATTAGATGCATATCTCCATTTATTATGCATTATTCACATTCATGCATTTAGAATTAACGTTTGCAATTTAGCATGCATATTTGCATTAAATAAGGAACCAAATTCACTTGTACATATTCACCTATATATTATCTAAATTAATAATTTTTATTTATTTTATACTAACTCTAAATCAAATATAGTCAACTCAATATCGTATATTTTACTAACACTAGTAAAGGTAAAATATCGAAAAAATATTAACTTGAAAAATTGACTAATAAAACCCAAACCCTAGTTTGAGACTAAGGACCTTAAAATATGAATATATCTCTCATATAGTCTCCTTTGGATCCCTACTCAATTTTGAATTAATGTAAATTCGATTACCTTCAAAAGAAGACCTATTCAAAAGAATCGAGTTCGTATGTGAAACTTGGCTTTTTGGCCCTTATTGTATATTGTACATATTGACCAAACTACCATCTATTTTATCATTTTTTTATTAATAATTATATCCAAAAAATAGATTAAGTTGTAAGTATTCCTTTCATTTTTTTCCAATTTTATATTGATTTTTATCTTATTTAAAAATGACAAAAAATATGTAAAAGATAAAGATGCGGTATTTTATACCTATAATAAACCCCTAAAAATATTTTTTGTACAGATGACTTCTTTTGATTTTCGATCCTTCCTGAAAGTTGTAGATCTCATCGAAAAGAGTAACTTTTATGTTGACCACTTTTTTATTGGATCCCTTTTGTTATTTATTTTTCTTTTGATTTAATTTTCATTTTTTTAGGAGCGACACGTGGTGGCTCCTGGAGCCGCCATGTGTCACCCCCATTTTTAATTTTATTTTAATTTAACTATATTTTTTATTTATTATTTATTTACTTTATCGTTATTTATTTATTACTTTAATTACTAATTATTTTTATTGTGATATTTAAATTATTTACTCTAATAATTTTATTTATCTTTATTTTAATTATTTTAATTATTTTAGTTATTTATTATTTATTTACGTAGTTTGATTTTAATTTTTATTGTTTTTTTGCCATGTGGCTGCACCCCCGCGCACCACGTGGCTCACTCCATTTCTCTCTCTTCCCTTTTCACTCCCTCCTATCCTGCACGTCTCTCTCCCCCCCTCTCTATCTGTTCCCGTCAACCACCCATTCTTCCATTTTTTACTCCACCCTCACTCTATCCCTCTAACTCCGCCTACCCCGCATTTTTATTCCATTCTCCCCTCTCTTTTTCTTACATGCACGTCCACCATGTTCAACCAAATCCCCTCATCTTGGCCACTCTCTCCCTCTCTCTATATGTGTAACACTCCCATGCAACCCACATCCCTTTTCTCTCTTTCTTTCTCCCTCTCTTTAGCTCTCGTGTTACCTCTCTCCATTTCTCTTTCCATCACATGCCTCTTCCCCCACTTCATGCACGTCGCCCTCTCCCACTTCCTTTACCTTGTATGAGTGCCACCATAAATATGTTACCCCCTCACCGAGATACCACATCTGCTATTAGCGAGCGAAGAGAGGCCAAGCTTCGACATCCTTAAGGGGATAGTTGAGAACTTCACGATCTAGCGACGACACCCTGTCTTCCATGCAAGATCAATGAGCCCCCTCATTGTTGTTGCGATCCTTCTGCTGCAGCCAAGCTCTGAAGCCTTCGTTCTCTTAATCGAGCAAAGACCAAGGGCCTTACAGGTCCTCTCCCAAATGACTCATCCATTCCCCACCTCCAGGTATACTTCCTCGTCTCTTCCTTCATATGCTCCTCTTATTTTTGTTCCTTTGTCCTTCTTGCCTTTCCTCCTTTCATTCCTTTCTCCTTCAATCTACTAACCACCACCTCGCACAGTCATCATCGACCCACTCCACCTTCAACGCTTCGACTCTGCCTCTACCACTCACGCCCCCGCGTACTCCCCTTCCCTCGTTAGTAGCCCTCACAAACTGCCAATCAGTCGTGCCCCTTGGCCTCGCCACTGCCTCGAGGCATGCGCAGCCTCATCCATCAACCATAAACCATGACTCTGGAGTTGGAGGTGACCTGCTCGACGCTGACATCCGCACCACACACCTTCACCTCCAGCAGTGAGTGCCTGCCACCTCCGCACCACAACACGACACCACTGATCTCCAAACACATACCATACAGTCCTCATTGGACCACCTTCGCACGCCGCCCACTGCTCGCTCCACCGCCATCTGTGGAGCTCACCAGCCTTCACCGCCATATGGAGAGGCACCCCAACCACCTCTTGCAGCTGTCTACCCTCCGCGAGGTCACCTGCCACTTTTGCCTCACCGGTCGACCCTTCACCGCGTGCCACGCCTCCACTAGCTGTTGCACTGGACCACACACGCACACCATCGCTAGGAGCTCTCTAGATACCTCTTAACTCAGGACCCTCACGTGAGGTGCACGTGGGACTTGGGTCAATTGCAGAAGGTCCTCCAGCCTACTTGGGAATAATTTCCAAATTTCTTTCAAGCAAGCACACGCTTTGCACGTGCCCTGGTGGAGATTTTTCAACCAAACCCCTAGAATTCCCACAAAGTTCATCGCCACCCCTTCCAGCTGTGACCATGTGTGGCACACGTACATCGTGGAGAAATTACGTGCAAGCCCCTAAAGGATATGGTAATTAAAGAAGAGCCGATGTGCGCTATTTTTCAAATTTTTTTATTTTCTATTTGGCATAAATACCCCTCTATTTGGAGATTCATTTGAACGAGCATTTCATATCATTTTTTATTCCAAAAATAACATGTTGTAGAACGATCATTTTCTATCTAATGAGCAGTTATTTACATTTTTATGATCAGTGAATTATTTATTAAAATTAATTTGGTGGAAACTTGTGAAGTTTACCCACTTTATGCTTTAAAATTTATATTTAATTATTCTCTGATTTTAAAATTTCCAAAAATTCACATTACCTAGATTATCGGTGTTTTACATTGTGCCCAAATTTCATCTCATTTGCATGCATATCGCGGTCAAAACAAATGAAATGTTGACTCTAGTGGTTATTTTTTAATTAATTCTATACTTAGTATTTTTAGGAAATAAAATTGCTCTGGATATCTCTCTAATAGACCTATCTACGACAAATTAATTTCTGGAAAAAATTGAAGTTTGGTATTTATTAAAATCAATTAATTCAAAATTACCTAGTCTACATTATTTAATTTATAATTAAGTCATAGTGCATCCAAAAATTCCCAAAAATTATTGTAGACTAATTTCATCGTATTTCACTTTCTGGCCATGTTCGAGGATTTCAGGAATTAGTTTGATTGTAAATTGCATTTTAGCCCCTAAACTTTGTCAAAATTGCATTTCACTCGTTTATTGCATTTAAAAATATCAAGAAATTGTCTCTCTAAAAACCTAAGCTCTAGATCATCTTTAAATCAATCTAAGGATAAAGTGGCCACCTTCAGTTCGACCTTGGGCTTGCCCAAGTAAAAAAATTAACCGCTCACTTTAATTAAAAAAATAATTTAATTTACAGTTTTTGATTAATCCAAATTAGCCTGACTGCAACGAACAAATCAATGTTAATTCCCAAAAATTAACTGGGGTAAAGACGAGCTCATCAAAAACATTACTCCCACTATACTTAGGGTAAGGGATTCCTAAGTATAAGAAACAACTAGAGTGATGAACGTGATGAATATGAACAACTCAAGTCATTCACCTCCCCTATACTTAGGATAGAGTACATCCTAAGTATAGCACACACACGAAAAAGAGGTGAATGATAAAATGGAAAAAGAAAGGATAAAACGAAAGGCTATATACAAGAGAAAAACTGCTCATGTATCAAACACAAAAGATGTGAAAGAGTCATCATCTGATACCACACAAAGAGAATCAACCATGGACAAGAATGTATCGTGATCTAGATATTGGTTAAGCAAGTATCCGTTCGTGACAAATGGATGTGCGTAAGATGATGACTCAGATAAGACAATACTACCATTGTTACACATAACTCTCACAATGAACGGTCCTGACCATTTGCTTTTCAATTTTTCTCGAAATAACTTCAATTTAATGTCAAACAACCATACTTTTTAATCATAGGAGAATGTCTTTCTTCTAATGCGTCTATCATGTCAATGCTTGACTTTCTCCTTGTACATGAGTGAGTTGTCATATGCAAAATCTCTGAATTGCAACAATCTATTCATATCCAATTTCCTGCTCTTTCCTACTTCATTATAATCAAGATTACATACACAGAGTGCCCATAAAGATTTGTGAATTAATTCCACTAGAAGGTGGCAAGGCTTTCCGTACACCAATCTGTAGGGAGACATACCCAATGGTGATGTGTATGCCATCCGATAAGCCCATAGAACTGAGTCAAGCATATGGGACTAGTTCTTACTATTTGGATGTACACGCTTTTGCAATATATTCTTGATCTTCCTACTTGAAATTTCAGCCAAGCCATTAGTCTGTGGGTGGTGAGGAGACGCAACCCTACTCATTGGTGTACTCCTTCACAATCTTTGTGACTTCTCTATTTATGAAATGGATTCCCCCATCTGAGATAATTATCTTGGGAATTCCGAACTGCACAATAATATGGTCCAATAGAAAGGAGCACACCATACTAATATCAATGTCTCAGGTGGGGATAGCCTCTACCCATCGACTAACGTAATCCACGGTAAGCAGGATGTACTGATATCCTTGACTGTCAGGAAATGGGCCTATGAAGTCTATGCCCCAAGTATAAAAAACATTAGAAATCTGTACATATCTCAGCGGCATGGTATCTATGGAACCAATGGTTTCTCCCATTTTCTGATAGTCATTACAATTTCGAACATACTCTGTTGCATCCATAAATAATGTTGCCCACCTTAGGCCACTCTGTAAAACCTTTGCTAATATGCACTTCCTCGTATAATGCCCACCAGATTCTAGTTTATGACAATGCTCAAGTACACTAGTGTGTTCCTCCTTAGGAATGGAACTTCTCCTGATAAAATCCGTACAGTCATGAAATAGGTACGAATCCTACCATTGTTAATAATGAATCTCTAACAGGAATCTGTCTACCTTATGCTTTGGTCAATCTTGTGGAGATTTCTTGGAGATAAGATAGTTCACAATATTAGCATACCATGTGAGTGAGGTCACAGACAAAATGGTCTCATCAAGAAAGGTCTCAGAATTAGGGATCATGCTCTGTTCAGAGGTCTCTGCATCTGTAATGCGAGAAATGTGATTTTCCACAACATTCTTGACTACAGGTTCATCTTGAATCTCTAATAAAATTCTTGGAGAAGAAGGATCCATCTGATAAGGAATGATTTGGCATCCTTCTTTCCCTGTAAATATCGTATGGCAGTGTGATTCGTGTACACAATAACATGGGAACCGAGGAGGTAAGATCTGAACTTCTCTAGCCCAAACACAACTGCTAATATCTCCTTCTCTGTAACTGTATAGTTCTGCGGTGCCTCCTCCAAAATCTTGCTCGCATAGTATATAGTAAATAGTATCCCATCCATTCTCTGCCCTAAAATAGCCCCAACTACAAAATTTGATGCGTCTGTCATGATCTTGAAAGGAAGAGACCAATCAGGTGGTTGTAGGACAAGAGCACTAGTAACCATATTTTTCATCTAATGAATTGCAAGGAGGACTTTCTCATCAACAAGAAATTCAATATCCTTGCACAGAAGCTCAGTCAAAGGTCTAGCGATCTTGTTGAAGTCCATAATGAATCGCCTATAAAATCCTACATGTCCCATAAATGACCTCAACTGCTTCTAGTTCTGTGGTGGCTCAAGATTGGATATCACTTTGATCTTAGCCAGGTCAACCGCCATACCATGTTTGGAGATGACGTTGCCCAATACAATCCCATTACTTACCATAAAGTGACTCTTCTCCCATGTGAGCACTAGGTTTACCTCGCAGCAACATTGAAGGACTCGGTCTATATGAGCAAGACATGTGTCAAAACTATCCCTGTAGATCATGAAATCATCCATGAAGACCTCTAGAAATCTTTCTACCATATCAGCAAAAAACAACCAACATACACCTTTGGAATGTAGCGGGGTGTTACACAATCCAAAAGGCATTTGTCTAACGGCGTAGGTGCCAAACGGACAGGTGAAAGTACTTTTCTCATGATCATCAGGAGCGATAGCAAACTAGTTATATCTCGAGTACCCATCCAAGAAACAAAAGAACTCTTTCCCTTCTAACCTCTCTATAATCTGATCAATAAAGGGCAATGGAAAGTGATCCTTCTTGGTAGCCGACTTTAGGCGCCTGTAATCTACACATACATGCCATGGGGTAGGTATCCAGGTCGGAATCTCGTCACCACGATCATTCTTCACGATAGTAATCCCAGATTTCTTCGGGACCACATGTAAACGGTTGACCCACTTGTAATCTAAAATGGGATATATAAAACAAACATAACACCATTTTCCGATCTCTTTCATGGCAACCTCCATTAGATTTGGATTTAGATGGTGTTGACACTCACGGGAGGGTTTACAATCATCCTCTATGCATATATTATGTGAGCAAAAAGCTAGAGGAATCCCACAAAGATATGAAATATTCCATCCAATGGCCTTATGGTTTTTCTCAAGAACCTCTAGCATACGAGATTCTTGTTCATCGATCAACTAGGAGCTGAGGATGATCGGTAACATTTTGGGGGGGGATGCAAGGAAGGCATATTTCAACGTTAATGGTAAAGCCTTGACTCAAGTGGGGTCTGAATTGGCTCTGTGATGACCTCTATAATTGCATTGGTAGAAGGTATATGATTTGTACTCTATGACCTGGCTACCATGGCTACTGTCGGCTCAGCTAAAAGAATATCAGAAAGATCTTCAACAAATTATCTCTGCTTAGAAAGGAGGGGCTCATCAGGATGTTTTGTAATCTCATCAACAAAGGGTTTAGATATCTCAGCAATAATCATGAAAATGTATCTTTCATCAGTGCATATCTCAGAAAACTCAACACGTGGCTCAGATATATGTTCCTCAGAACTCACAGAAGGAGGCATGTCACCAGTAAACTTATAATAATGTTTCAAAGGAATATAAGAAGATACATCCAAAAATTCAAACTGATCTTCAGAAATCAGCTCAAATTGCCCATTAGCAAACACATCAGTATGATAAATAAGGGAACCCATCTCGACTGTGCATTCCAGAAGGTCCTTTTGGAAAAAGAACTCCCGGGTATCTATAAAATCAGTGAACAGATCTATCTCTCCAAACTCAGCATGAAAATCACAGTCGTCAAGCTTTGGTGTGACTGGCTGTCGCTCATCAGCTGTTGTCGGTGGCAGTGATGGTCTAGGATCGGAGATCATCTCAATTTAACCTTATAACCACTAGAGTGAAATATTATCTTTCCAGTAATGTAATCAATTATTGCTTCAACCGTTCAGAGGAATGGTCAACGTAGTACTATCAGACTATGGAGTAATGGTGCAGGTGTGTCCATATCCATGACAACAAAATCAACAGGGAATTTCATTCCCTACGCCGTTACAATAACATCCTCTAAAATGCTCCTCAGCCTTTTGATTGATCTATCAACGAACTGAAGGATCATCCAGGTCGATCAAAGAGGTCCTAACCCAAACTCTTTGAGTAGAGGGGATAACATAATATTAATGGAGGAACCACTATCGAGAAGATTGCGATGAAATTCTTGATCAAATATGTGGCAACGGATGTGAGGTTCCCCCTTATCTTTTTTTGGTGGGAGGTTGTTGATGGCATGAACTGTGGCTGTGGTCAAGATATGTTTTTCTATTTTCTTTCGTCTATTCTGCTTAGTCTTATGCTTTTGTGCGCGTGCTTCTTTCTTTCCCTTTTTACTGCATGCATGTACTCCATGGCCTTAAGGAGTGGCATCTCTAAAAAGATGTTCTGTAAGATCTCAACCACTCCATGATCAGATATGGTTGTTTTTAATTTTTAGATTTTATGGTTTTATTCAAGGCAGAAGGAAATGGCACAGAAGCAAAAGAAACATTCAATAGTGCATTTCAATTATTTAAAGTAGAATCCTCTTGTGTAATGGGACAACCAGAATCAGTCCTTACAATCTTGTCGAAATTATGATAAGGAAAAACAAAAATCTAAAACAGGATGGGTTGTTGCTACTGGTGAAGAGGAAGAATCCATGACTGGTGTGTTCTCCCTTGCTGATGGTGATCTACATCTGCTGAATGATGTTGAAGATGATGATGGTGAGAAAGAGGATGGTGAAACTCCATGCTCGGGTGCTGCTACATTGGTTCTCGACAATGATAGTGAAGAAGATGATCTAGAATGTGAAATTCTCTCACTAGATTGATCCTCCCATCCCAACGATTCTAGAGGCAACTACTATCTCCTACCACTCCTGAGATGAATGGTTATAGATAAACTTGTAAAATTAAGGGCCATATCTACCTTGGGTGTGGATGTATCATGGGCTACCTACTCCTTGCATTTGAAATTGTTGGCATTGGCCTTGACCTGTCCTGGAATCAATGTCTAGGGAGTTGTCAAGTCGTCAAGCCTTTGAGTGAGATCATTCATGTTCTTCATCAACAATGCCAATTGATCAAGTGTTGGATTCACCGAAGGTGCCTTAGGATGCTCAATGACAGTTGTCACTGAGACGAGAAATGATGAGGTTGTTGGTATCCATACTATTGATACTGAGGAGATGGAGGAGGAGGAGTAAAATATGCAGATTAATGCTAATAGTAAGGCTGTGGAAAATAAACAAACTATAGTTGCTGGCCGTGTCTCAATACTAGAAGTGATGTGGAGACTGATACTGAGGTTGGAACTGCTAGTGCTTGTATTGTTGTGGTCTGCCTCCCTGAAACTAGGGGGCCGGTATCTGACCCTGCTAGGAACCCAACTGGCCTAGCCCTGACGAACAGGCTGGTTGCACTCTCGGTCGAACCATATACCATTCACCTCCTGAATGATAGGGGGAGGTGGAGCCTGCACCTCAGGAATGTATGGACCTTGTTGTTGGTACAAGACAATATGTTGTAAATGCTGTAGGACCTAATCAGGGGTCTGCACGTAATAAACATGTTGAACTGTTGATGATCCTACGATACTCTGCTAGGGGAATTAGAAGAAGCCTGCTCCCGAGCAGAAGTGTCGGATGATGCACTCATGCTTTGGCATACGTTGATCGTACTCACAAGAAGTTCCAAATGCTTCATTATTTTATCTAGCTTGCCCAGGTTCTTCATCCTCTGTTCGATCACTTGGAGCTTCTCCAGCTCCTTGAATCATTTCTCAATTATATATACTTTGGATAGGTGGTTTCCAATTATGGTCATATTAGAACTGTCCACCCTATCCACTTCATGAGATGCCATTATTTTGATAGCCTTATGGCGTGGTACAGTAGTAGAAGGCACATGATGTTTCTAGAATGCCGATGATGAAGATAAAGCTACAGAGCTCTCTGCCATCTCCACGAAAATCTGGTATAGGACATCCTCGTCCTTGTTGAAGTGACTACCCCACAAGTGGCATCTACCTGTTTCTGATTCTCAGGACCTAAACCCCCAAAGAAATTTGCACATGCTTGTCTTTGGAATATCGTGATGGGGGAACTTCTCCCTTAAATCTTTAAATCTTTCCCATGCCTCATGATCAGGCTCATGTGACATCTAGGACAAGTTGTCTATCAACGATCGTATTTGGTTGAGGCATCCAAGAGGGAAATATTTGCTTAGAAAAGCAGACCTCAACTCTTTCCATGTAGTGACAACTTTTCCTAAATTATTTACCCAATAAAAGGCTTTGTCCATCATGCTGAAGGGAAAAGCTATCATCTTCACTCCCTCTAACAGGATGTTAGGATAATGGATTGTGCTGCAGATGCGATCGAATTGCTGGAGGTGTACATAAGGTTCTTCATTAATTTGTTTGTGGAATATGGAGAGAAATGGTAAGATAGTGGGCTTAAGCTCAAAATGCCCAATTGCATGAATATGAATCCTTGCATTCGTCTGTCCTGCTCCTAGATTATAAGATACCCTTAATGAGAGCTTAGCCACTGGCTCTACAGGATCATCTCCCCCATTCCCACCTCCTCCATTGTTTCTATCCTCCTTTCTCATGTCCTACCTCAATTCAAGAATCATATCCCTTAATTTTGCTTGAAAGTAAACCTGTTTTATCAACCGTGCCAGAATGGACTGAATGGAGCCTAATATGATAGTGTTGATCTCAAACTGTTCAGCCATCAAGTGCACTATTTCGGTTTCTACAAGTGTAAACTACACTAGATTAGTCTTTATGAATGATGAAGTCCCAAATGATAGTTCAATATTAAAGTCAATCTTGAATAGAGGATTGATGGATGTGGTTAATGAATCTCAGATTCATCACTCTAAATCTCATTTATTAAGCTCAAATACCTCAAAATCATCAGCATTTATGCATCTATTCAACATAATTAGCATTCATGCATGGTTTCGTAAGAATTGCATTTTAGCACTAATTTCTGCACAAATTAAGAAGGCAAAAATCCAAACCAAAATTGACATGTAAAAAGCCTAACTTCCTAGATTTTTAACTCATTCACGCTAACTCCGAATGACACAAAACCACCTCCACTGTGTACATATCACTAACAAGAATAAATGAGAAGTACAAAAAAATCACTAACCCAAACAGGTGGACCAAAAACCGAAACCCTAGTTTCAGGATTTTCGGACTAAAAACCTCATATCTTCCTCATCCAGTGTCCGTTTTAATCCTACTCACTTTTGAACTAATATACATTCAATTACCTTCAAAACAAGACTAAGTTCAAGTGATTGGGAGCTCATATGTGAACGTTGGGTTTTGGGCCTCTTTTGTACATTTTGTATCTTAGCGGTTTTTGACCTAGTATTCTATGTACATATTTAACCTATTTTAGTTTGTTTCTTTTTTGTTTGTCTTTTTGATAAAAGTTCTATTAAAATGCACAAAAATGCAAATCCAAATTAAGATTGAAAATCAAAGAAACAAATTGTGCCCAGGTCTTCAGTAACCAACTGTACAAAATTGATCTTTTTCATCTTTTATTTTATTTCTTCTTTTTCTTAATTAATAAAAATCCAAAAAATGTAGATTAAGGCGTAAATATTTATCTTTTATTTTACCATATTTTTCCGGATTTTTATCTGATATAAAAATATCATAAAAATTACAAAACCCAAAACTCAGGTTATTCTTTGTACGTGGGATATCCCAAAAATATCACTTTTTGCAATTGATCGATTTTGGTTTTGATGTCCTTATAAAAGATGTAGATCTCATCGAGACGAGCAATTTTTGTGAAGAAACTTTTTCGATCTGAGATCGTTTGCTATTTATTTTTGATTTTACAAAGTTTTTAATTCTCTGAATTTTCTGGTGCTGACACGTGGCAGCTCCTGGAGCCGCCACGTGTCAGCCATTTTTAGCATTACTTATTATACATTTTATAAAAAAAATTAAAAAATACCCGCACATGCGAGGCACGTGCCGCGTTCCCCCTCTCTCCTCATTCGCCACGCGTCCTCCCCTCAATCGCCCGATCTCGGCCGATCGGATGGCCGAGAACCCATCTTCTTCGTCAGATCCTCCTTTCTCAATTGGCCACCGCGTATCTCGCCCTGCTGCGAAATCTCCGCCGCCGCCTCCAATCGCATCCTCGTTTCCCGCAATTGATCGCCAGCTCCATCTTCGATCTGCAATCCCCCATCAAATCCCAGTTCAATCAAGGCAAGTCCAATCTCGGCCATCCCTGATTCCCTTCCTCTTCCGGTCGGCGACCTTCTTCCCTATAAAAGCAACAACGCCACACCGATGAACGCCCATCCGCCGTTAGCACCATAGTAGACCAGGGTGATAGCCCGATCATTCTACGCCGGCGAGATCCGAGGTGCTGACCGCCCCTCGTTGCAGCACCTCCTCTAGCCTTGTTGTCGTGCTCCGCCTTGGTGTCAAGCCAACGACTTCTATCTCCGCCATCTTCACCGACTTCAACGTTCGCCATTATCGACTACGACAACCATCTTCTTCGACGACTATGCCTAACAACCTCTGTCTTCGATGCCCGGAGCTCACAACCGCTAGGCTCTCGAAGCCTGGCATTTCGACCACTCCAGGAGCCACCTCCCTGCCGCAGACCACCTGGAGCTTCGTCACCAGCAAGCCCAATATCAACTCCACCGACATCTTGAGGAGCTTCGATCGTCAACGCCCTAACCGCAGAAGCTTCGTCGGCCTTCCGCAGCACCGGAGCCCGTCTCCACCGGTCGGGCTCCCTCCGCATCAATAATTGCATCACCCGCTGGGCTCATCCCCGAGGCCCCTCCCCAAGTGCGCACACGTGACGCGGAGGGGAACATTGCAGTTACATCCTTAGAAGTTCTCCTATTTCAAGAATTTCAAGGGTCACATGCTTGGCACGTGACCGCTGGTTAATTTGCAAGGCGAGCCCCTTGAAGTCCAGTTAATTACGTAGAAGTCCTGCCGACCAAGGGTCACGTCACGTGACCCCTTGGAAAATTTGCTGATACACCCCTCTGTTTATCGGTAATTACAAATAAGCACCCATTACATGTTTATTTATTTATTTAATTATAGAAACACCTATGTCTTTCCCTTTCATTCTAGACATCTACATTACATTAATTATTATCCAAAAATAGCATGATGTTTGTCGTTTAATTCTTTACACTCTAACATCTTGTGGATATTTTTGTGATCGATGGTTAATTAATAAATAATTGTTCTGTGGAAAATCGCGTATTTTACCCATTTCATGCTATGAAATTTTTATTTGATTAACCGTTGCTCTAAAATTCCTGAAAAAATCACATATGGTAGAATTAATTGTGCTTGAAATTGTTCCCAATTGCATTTGCATGCATAGATTGCCCTGTAAAAAATATTTTGCATATTTCAGTGTTTGATTTTTAATGGGTATTGAAACTAGTATTTTCGAGGTTTAGGATTTTTCTTAGATCAATCATCTAGTGATAGATCTTAGATAATTTTATTCCTTAAAAATATTTAGATTTAATATTTATTATAATTAAATATTGAAATTCATTCTGTTTGCATTTAAAAATTCTTAAAAAATTCATATTGCATCCAAAAAATCCAAAAAAATTACAGTGCATTCATTTCATCATAATTTGCATCGTGGCCAAGTTTCATATTTTTCGTACATCGTTTGAATGTAATTGACATTTTAGTCCCTAAAATAGGCCAAAAATTGCATATTGCATCCTTAATTGCATTGATAATTCCAAAAAAAGACCGCCTTGAAAACCGCGTACGAATTTTGATAGACATAATTCTATGTTGTTCCTTTGCCTCCTTGTGTTCGACCTTGGGACATTCCCAAGTAAAATAAACGCAAAACCACGAGACTAAATATTGAATAATTATTTGTGATTATTTTCTTGACTGATTCTGATTGCCGCCTACAACGAAATGACAAACAAATATTTTTTACGCACGATAAACACATCTTATTTTAACAAGCGCATTTCCGGATCGTCAGATGATGCCGTTGTTGGGGAGGCAAACGACTTAGTTTTGTGTTTTGAAAATTTTTGTTCGATTTTCCGTATTCGGATAGTCTGACCCCCCTAATTTCTCATTGTAAATTCCATTTTTTCCTGTAATCTATTCTATTTTATTTTCAGCATTTATTTTATTTTATTTTATTTTTTGTTTATTTTTGAGTCACTCTCTTACACAAGTCTCTCTTATTTTTCTTGTGAGGTACCCGATGTACGTGGAGCGGTTTTTTAGGAACCGAAGCATCTTCACCGACGTCCGAAAAAACCACAAATAAATTAAGATCGAGTCGAGTCGTGAGAGAGCGTAGAGTCTAGGTTTTTAATTTCTGCAAACTTTCAAATTTCTGTAATTAGTTGCTCATTTATAGCAGTGTCCGTTTGGACTCTCGCGTGTGTAAAAAACCCTTAAACCTTTTTTTGTGGTGTGTCGTGGCCTGTTTCACTCTCCGGTGAGGGTGGGGACCGACTTGAGTGGTGATTAGGATAGACCTGCACATACGACCTTAGAGCATTTTAGTTTTTGATTATGCTCGTAGGAATTAGGCCACACTTCACATTAATTGAGACGCACATAGATCATTCAATTTAGCCAAAATTTAACTCAATTCTTTCACTCTAATAGAACTTTCTGCTAGTGCGGTTTTTCATCGGCTTGCATTTATTTAGAATAATTTTTCAAATTCTGCATTGCATCCCACATGGAGATTGCGAGGATTCACTGTAAGTCTTCTAAATGAGCATACATCATAGTTTTTTCGCGTGCATCGGCTTTTCCCGAACTTCTCCCTCTTGTTTTGTCACATAATCTTAAAGGAAATTGGGACGAGACTATATACGTGTATTATTGTTCTCATTTAATTCTTCAGTGATCACCTAATTAAAATTGGGACTGCTAAATATAGCCGATTTCAAAATAACCCATAAAATCAAGAATTCCTGCGGGAGAGCAACCCCGACCTCGGATGCTTTTATTTTTCTGAGTGAGTGAGAGACAACACTTAAGGCTAGAGACCAAACCCGAATTTTCATATTGACTATTGATTCTACGAAAAACGATTAGCTACTTGTCAGTGAGGATCTACGGGTAGCCGGTAAATGGTCTGGATTTCCCTAGTAGAGTGGGTGGTTTAGAGGACACTGCGTAAGGCTCCGTCCTCAAGTAACGGGTAGCAGTTCTACGGCATGTACTTACTCGCATACTGGCTGAAAGTATGTGCAACTAGTCGTAAGAATTCATGATAGTCATTTTTGGTACCTAACTGCTCGCTAAATTTTTTCCAAGTATGATTTATCACAAACAAAAATTGAAAAGACAATAGCCGAACTCTTACGGCTTCATTGTGTGAGTTGGTGAACCCGGGGTTTGATTTGTGTTTGCATTGGTGTGCGTGAACTGGTATCGAAGGTCAAAAGCCGCACATTTGATAAAATTTCTCTTGACTATATTGTGCAATCATCTCTCTTCTTTTCTTGATTTAAACCTCATCATGGAACTTTTTCCAGATCATAAAAATCAATTCGTCTCAAACAAACCCTATCCATCATTCCTTTCAGCTCTTGAAAAAATGGCCGAACATTTATCCGAGAATCCATTAGTGTTATACTATGAAAATGAATTTGTATCGGTTAGACCCAAAACACCTCCTCCAACTTCCACAAGAGACTCTCAACCATCAATAGATCCATCACTCTCTACAAATCCGATCTACTCCATGAATGACATTCCTTTGTATTCGGATCATACAAACCAACAACCGACTGAGGTCCCCACTTCTTCATACATCAATCCACTCTACTTCGATCATACAATTCATCCTTCATATTCGGTAAACGTCAATCCATCATTTATGGTAGATGATGACCACATGATCGAATTGAACACTTCTTCACCTCTTCCATCGACCCTACTCTGGAACACCAATGAACAGTCATCATCTTGGATTGACCCTGACAACCCTCTCTTCAGACATGATACTCATACAGAGGATTGGACTGACCACATAGAAACACATCAACCTTGTTTGCGGACTCCACAATATCAAGGTCCGACCACTCATAAACAAAGGATTGAACTCTACTCGGACCAACTCCACATACCTGGACCATATGAGCAGCCGCCTTCCATAATTTTTGAGGAGATATTTTCAGAAAATGATGATCATATATTGGGTATTTCAAGAGACTCCTCTTCTAGTACATATAAGAAAATGGAAGAGGAAAATTTTGAATCTCAATTACAAAAACACACCCCGACTGCTCTCACGATTGGTCATGAAAAGATTTTAGAGGATATTTTAAGGATGAATAATAAATTTGATTTTATGGAGGGCAGATTTCGAGAATTTTCCGATCGATTAATTTCAATCATTGGTAGCTCGGACATAAAAATAAATGAGAAAATGATTGAAAAATTTGACGATATTCAGGAACCTAGGGATGATTCGGACAGCGGTACTTCTGCATATTATTCCCCTAGAAATGACTATGCCTATGACTCTTACTCTAAACATCAAAGACCCTGCTCATTTGAGGAATACACCACATCACCACACCACACAGAAAATACCAAAAAAATTGGATTATTCAAAAATCACAAAAAATCAAAAAATCTTGAAAAATACATAAAAATTGAAACTGAAGAATATCTGAAGAACTTGGATCCTGTTGTACGGGAAGCACGAGAAAGGAAACTGATTTTTGAACTTCCCTTTCTACAGGCCATTGAACACTTCCCTGACCTTAAAGTATTTGTAATAGAAAAATTAATGATGAAAAAGTCAGGCAGGATTAGAATAAAGACTGAAAGACATATCTTGTCAATGGCCTCCTCCTTAGTGTTGAGGAGAAAAACCAAGAGCCGTATAGTGAAGCGGTTGCCCAGATTTGATTGTGAAATCAAAGACATAATTTTTTACCCATGCTCGAATTGATGACGATTCACCGATCAATATCCTCCCGACCTCTGTATTTCACGAACTCAAACTCGGCTCGATCAGAATAATACGAGAGATTGTTCAATTGGTTGACCGATCAATAAAGCGACCGAGAGGAATCATTTCTGTCATCATGAAATTCCAAGATGCTCCGCTCAAAGTAGAATTCACGATCATTGATATTGAGCATCAAGGAGAATTCACCCAGTCTCCAATTATTCTTGGAAAGCCATTCTTAGCATTGGCTAAGGAAATTATTGACTGTAAGACTCAGGAAATAAAATTTAAAGCATTGGAAGCACTTCGACCTGACCCAGTTTTTGAGGAACCATGATTTTCTGAGGCAATCCACGAAGTCCCCGACAACCGTAACCATGAAGCGGTAGAAGAGCCCTACCCCGCTGCTACACCTGAAATATCGGTTGTTGATGAGACTATTGTTTTAGAGAATCTCCCCCCTGCTCCATTCCCAGCCGCTCTCACCATGGAGAATCATGTATATGAATCATATGATCCGGAGACTTATGCATGGGCACACCCTGGGTCAACCTACTCTGACTGGATGGATTAAATCAACTCGACACAAGAATGCTCCAACATCAAATTAATTAAGAACGAACATGCAGAGACTCTCCCCAAGATTTCAATTCCCGCGGATCTCAAATAGACAAATCTTTCTTCTATGATCCTGAGACATATGCATGGTCGCACCCAAGGGCAACCTACTCTGAATATCTTGACCAAATCATCCCAAATAGAGAGTGCACCAACATTGAGAAAACTCGGAACAAACACACAGGACAAACACCGACCAAGGAGAAGAATTCTAATGGTTATTCATCTGGATACTCAAGTGAACCGACTCCTTCACGAAACAAGAAAAAGAAAGTCACCTTTGACCTTTCAGAAGAGGAATCAGCTGATGATCCCTCATCAAGTTCAGAAAAGGTAACCTACATGAGTGAAGTCTGTTCAACAGCTCTAAAATAATATCTTCGCAAGGATTCAAAATTTGACTCTCGTTGGATGACTCCCATTCCTCACTATTATTCTTCAAAAGCTGATGCTTCTGCCCTCTTCAAATACACTGGAATTATCTCTTATGAGATGACTGAGACTGGTGCTTCAAAGTATTCATCCGAGAATAGACCGCTTGATCCTAAGAAGGAACTATTCTGAGGAAACAACTGAAGAAACAAAAAGACCAGAATATTTGGAGTATGTCCACTTTCAAATACTATTCCTCTGAGTATAACTCTGATGATGGCTACCTTTCATCTGAATCATACGCTTCATCCACTATCCATCATGATTTTTCTGAGGATGATACTGATAATAGTTGGGAATCATATGCTTCATCTCCTTCTCGTCATTAGGATCTCCCATCGCAGCCTCACAAAAAGATCAGCCAAAAACCGCCTTAATCATTGGCTACCCACCCTCCCTCCCGACCACATCGGTCTCCATCTACAGCTTCTTCCTCTACTTAGGCCAAGGCCTAAGTATAGGGGGGACAGATGCCATCTGTATATACCATCCTTATACTATCTCCTGATCGCTCCATTTGCGCCCTTCTCTTATACTTAGGCTGACCAGAGCCTAAGTATAGGGAGAACCGATGCCCATCTGTTTATACTCTCCTCATTCACATACCCCGACCGCTTCATTTTTTTCCGCTCTTCTTCTATACTTAGACTGTCCAGAGTCTAAGTATGGGGGGGCTGATGTATCTCTTTCTTTTACTTGTTCCTTTTCTTTTCCTTTTTAACTCTCTTACGCTTAGCCCGAGCTATGTCTTCTTTACGCTTCTTGTGCTCTGAGGACACAACACTCGCTAAGTATAGGGGGGTCTATATATATACTTCGTATATATTTTATCCATATCTCGTACTTTCGCGTATGTTTATATGTATTTACGGGATGGGTAATCAATTTGAAAAAACAAAAAAATAAAAAAAAGGGGGAAAAGAAAAAGAAAAAGATTTTTGCTACTAACACTGACTATACCCAAATTTTTTGAAAAAATGGTTTCTTATTCATTTCTGCATAAAAAAAATTCCCCTGCATAAATAATTACACAAAAAGAAATAAATTGTCTGCATTTCAGACACCTGCACTTCATCCAGCATCGCATTCATTTGCATCTATGAAAAGTCCTTGGGTTCTGAACCGAGTTATGAGCAGAAACCGAGAGTGGTCTGGACTTGACCTTGATTCACTTAATTTTCAGAGGAACTTCGCCGAGAAATAGGATTTTAGAAGCTTCAGGCCTTTGATTTAATTCTTTAAGTTCCACATGACAATGTGCAGTGTTTGACTCTTAGTGTCTAACCTGGTCTCTTCATTCTGTGTATAACTATGGAATAGGGAATTAATTTGTACTCTCGCACTATGCACTTAGCTCAACTTAGACGGGATGTTGGAAGACTGTGTGAGTTTCTTTTCTGGTAGCGTGGAAATCTAAAGACCAGAGTATGGGTTGAAATAAAGCTTCGGAAAAGGGATGGACGACTGGGCACAAATTTTTTTCTAAAACCCCCAAAAATGTACGGAAACAAAAAAGATTCTATATCCATAGGGGCACAACAAGATCCAAGCAGAACCACCAAAAATTCCAAATACAAAGAAGCATTCTACCAAATATCTGACCAAAAAAGTCCAAGCTTCAGGAAAACCTGCAGATCTTGGTGGAGACTCGGCTACATTGTCCAGCCTCACAAGGAAAGGTGACTACACTGGCCACCCTCCAGTTCTTTTCTCCTTCTTCTAACTTCTCCCCCCAATTCGATTGTGAACACAGCGCGACAGACCTTAGAAGGAAATATCGGACTCCTCGAGGACGAGTTACTAGTGAGGAGAGGAGCATGTTAGTCCAGCATTCTGGATGGGAAGAGCTAAACCTTTCACACACATGAATCAATTGTTCAATGTTCATAGGGTATGCTATGGGAAGAGGATTGATCTAAGATGACTTCTGAGCCGAAACTGATACAATGATGTGTAGAACTTGGAGGCTATTGATTTTAAAATTCTATGTCTCACAGAAGTTCCGCCACACTAATAATCCAAAGGTCGAGTCTAGTTTCACTTTTACCTTCAGCTCATGGTCTTGGTATGGAACCCAATCTCATTTCACCTCATGGCATATTCTTTTTGTTGCTTAGGGACGAGCATGGTTTAAGTATAAGGGGATGATGAATCTCATATTCATCATTGTAAATCTCATTTATTAAGCTCAAATCCCTCAAAATCATCAGTTCTGCATCTATTCAGCATAATTAGCATTCATACAAGGTTTCATAAGAATTGCATTTTAGCATTAATTTCTGCACAAATTAAGAAGCTAAAAATCCAAACCAAAATTGACCTGTAAATAGCCTAACTTCATGGATTTTTAACTCATTCATGCTAACTCCAAATGACACAAAACCACTCCACTGTGTACATATCGTTAATAAGAATAAATGAAAAATACAAAAAAATCACTAATCCAAACAAGTGGACCAAAAACCCAAACCATAGTTTCATGATTTCCGGATTAAAAACCTCATA
Source organism: Ottelia alismoides (assembly GCA_037367405.1). Lineage (NCBI taxonomy): Eukaryota > Viridiplantae > Streptophyta > Magnoliopsida > Alismatales > Hydrocharitaceae > Ottelia > Ottelia alismoides. The sequence continues at coordinate 408,969 of JAZKJV010007870.1, read as the reverse complement.
TCTTCCTCATCCAGTGTCTGTTTTAATCCTACACACTTTTGATTAATGTACATTCAGTTACCTTCAAAACAAGACCATGTTCAAGTGACTCGGAGCTCATATGTGAAAGTTGTGTTTTAGGCCTCTTTTGTACATTTTGTATCTTAGCGATTTCGACCTAGTATTCTATGTACATATTTAACCTATTTTAGTTTTTTCTTTTTCGTTTCTCTTTTCGATAAAAGTTTTTTTAAAATGCACAAAAATCCAAATCCAAATTAAGCTTGAAAATCAAAGAAACAAATTGTCCAGGTCTTCACTAACCGAATGTACAAAATTGATCTTTTTCATCTTTTATTTTATTTCTTCTTCTTAATTAATAAAAATCCAAAAAAATATATTAAGGTGTAAATATTTATCTTTTATTTTACCATATTTTTTCCGGACTTTTATCTGGTTTAAAAATATAATAAAAATTGCAAAACCCAAAACTCAGGGTACTATATGTACATGGGATACCCCAAAAATATCACTTTTTGCAATAGATCGATTTTAGTTTTGTCGTTTTCATGAAAGTTGTAGATCTCATCGAGATGAGCAATTTTTGTGAAGAAACTTTTTCGGTCTGAGGTCGTTTTCTATTTATTTTTGATTTTACAAAGTCTTTAATTCTCTGAATTTTCTGGTGCTGACACATGGCTGCTCCAGGAACCGCCACGTGTCATCCATTTTTGGCATTATTTATTATTTGTTTTTTTTAAAAAATTAAAATTAAAAGTTACCCGCACGTGTGAGGCACGTGCCGCGTTCCCCCTCTCTCTCCTCAGTCGCCACACGTCCTCCCCTCAGCTGCCCGATCTCGGCCGATCGGATGGCCTAGAACCCATTTCTTTGTCAGATCCTCCTTTCCCAATCGGCCGCCGCGTATCTTGCCCTGCCGCAAAATCTCCGCCGCCACCTCCAATTGCGTCCTCGTTTCCCGCAATTGATCGCCAGCTCCATCTCCGATCTGCGATCCCCCATTAAATCCCAGTTCAATCAACACAAATCAAATCTCGACCATCCCTGATTCCCTTCCTCTTCCGATCGACGACCTCATGCCCTATAAAACAACAACGCCGCACCGATGAACGCCCATCCGCGGTTAGCACCATAGTAGACCGGGGTGACAGCCCGGTCATTCTACGCCGGCGAGATCCGAGGCGCTGACCGCGCCTCGTTGCAGCGCCTCCTCTGGCCTTGCTGTCGTGCTCTGCCTTGGCGTCGAGCCAACGACTTCTATCTCCACCATCTTCACCGACTTCAACGTTCGCCATTATCGACTACGACAACCATCTTCTTTGATGACTACGCCTTACAACCTCCGTCTTCGACGCTCCGGAGCTCACAACCGCTAGGCTCTCGACGCCTGGTGTTTTGACCACTCCAGAAGCCACCGCCCCACCGCAGACGACCTGGAGCTTTGTCGCCAGCAAGCCCAAGATCAACTCCACCAGCATCTCTAGGAGCTTTGATCGTCAATGCCCCCAACCACAGAAGCTTCGCCAACCTTCCGCAGCACCAGAGCCTCGTCTCCGCCGGTCAGGCTCCCTCCACATCATAAATTACATCGCTGGCCGGGTTCATCCCCGAGGCCCCTCCCCACGTGCGCACACGTGACGTGGAGGGAAACATTGCAGATGCGTCCGCAGAAGTTATCCTATTTCCAGAATTTCCAGGGTCATGTGCTTCGCACGTGACCGCATGTTAATTTGCAAGGCAAGCCCCCTAGACTCCAGCTAATTATGCAGAAGACCTTCCGACCAAGGATCATGTGCTTGGCACGTGACCCCTTGTAAAATTTACAGATTCACCCCTCTATTTATCGGTAATTACAAATAAGCCCCCACTGTATGTTTATTTATTTATTTAATTGCAGAAACACCCTGTCTTTCCCTTTCATTATAGACATCTACATTACATTAATTAATTATCCAAAAATAACATGATGTTTTTCGTTTAATTCTCTACAGTCTAACATCTTGTGGATATTTTTGTGATCGATTGTTAATTAATAATTAATTGTTCTATGGAAAATTACGTATTTTGCCCATTTCATGCTATGAAATTTTTATTTGATTAACTATTGCTCTAAAAATTCCCGAAAAATGACATATTGTAGAATTAAATGTGCTTGACATTGTACCCAAAAAGATTTGCATTTGCATGCATAGATTTCCTTGTAAAATTATTTTGCATATTTCAGTGTTTGATTTTTAATAGGTATTGCAGTATTTTCGAGGTTTAGGATTTTTCTGAGATCAATCATCTAGTGATAGAAATTAGATAATTTTATTCCTTAAAAATAATTAGGTTTAATATTTATTATAATTAAATATTAAAATTCATTCTGTTTGCATTTAAAAATTCATAAAAAATTCATATTGCATCAAAAAATTCAAAAAAAAATTACAGTGTATTCATTTCATCATATTTTGCATCGTGGCCAAGTTTCATATTTTTCGAATATCGTTCGAATGTAATTGACATTTTAGTCCCTAAAATAGGCAAAAATTGCATATTGCATCCTTAATTGCATTGAAAATTCCAAAAAAAGACCGCCTTGAAAATCGCGTACAAATTTTGATAGACATAATTCTAGGTTGTTCCTTTGCCTCCTTGTGTTCGACCTTGGGACTTGCCCAAGTAAAATAAACATAAAACCACGAGACTAAAAATTGAATAATTATTTGTGGTTATTTTCTTGACCGATTCCGATTGCTGCCTACAATGAAATGACAAACAAATAATTTTTACGCACGATCAACTACACATCTTTAATACAGCACAATTTCCGGATCGTCAGTGGTAAAGGGTGTAACTGAGAAAAGGTGTACTTGGGAAGTGAGTCTTCCCAAGTAGAAGATGAATGGTTTGGAGTGTGAAATGAGTATGCAATGTCCGAACGAGAAATGCTCCAAAACGACATCTTCGATGTGAAGAGGCGAGATGTCAGAACACAAAAGTCAAACAAGAAAAGAATGAGTAGAAGGAGCAAAGGGCGTGGAAGTATCTCAAGAACTAGTAGTCAAACGGAAATCAAACCCCCTATTCACCAACTCAACACAAGTGAACACCATAAGAGTTCGGTTGGCTATCTTTTTAATTTTATTTGGTGAAAAATACAATATTTGAAAGAGTTAACGAGTTGTTAGGTGTTTGTATTTCCCTAAAGACTAGATTGAATTCTTACAACTAGTTGCAGCTACTTTGAGCCAGTATGTATGTAAGTACGGATCGTCGAAACGACTATCCATTACTTCAGGATCGAGCCTTACATAGTATCCTTTAAACCATCAACTCTGTTAAGGAAATCCAGATGTTTATCGGCTATCTTCATTTTCTCAGTGAGACGTAGCTAATCATTTTTGTAGAATCAGTATATATATGAAAATCCTGGCTTGGCTCTATCCTAGTATTTGTCTCTCTCTTACCTACAAGTAAATTCAAACAATTAGGGGGTTAGTCTCCCAAAAACAATTAATTTGTCCTTACGTTTATTTTTAGGGTCAAGTTTTCTTTAGCATTCTCAGTTTTCCAAGTTATCACTCATTTTAATATTTTGCAATAAATAGTCTACTTAGAGTCCAATTTTCTTCTTAAATTATGTGAGTGAAAACAAGGGAGGAATTCGGAAATGCCAATGGATGATTAAATACAATGATGCATGCATGAGTTAGAGATGCGTACCTTGTCGTCAGCACTCTACATGTAGGGTGATCAGCAAAGAATTTAAATATATAAAATAAAACTAATCTAAATGATGTATGTGGACCGTCCTAGCAATAACTTCTATTATCAGGCAAGAACCAGTTAAATTTAACTATGTCCAAAATACGCTCTACTCTATAGGTAAAGAAATTATTGTTTAGGATTTCAGACCTAATTAATTATCTAGCTCAAACATGTTAAAAAAACAATCACTAAGGGCTCAAGCACATAAAACCACGTGAAAACAAAGAAAAATAAAGTGATGAAAACAAAATCGATGAGGTCCCCTAAGTGCACCGACACTTGGTGAAACAGACCCTGGAATCAAGGTATATAATGTCCTTTTTACAAGAGTTTTTTGAGTGGCTAAAATGCTAAAATAAATCAAAACTATCTATGTTCCAAATGATGGTCTCCTCCAAAATCTTCTTCTCCTCTTCCTATGCTCTCCTATGGCTCGGTGGAGAATCAAGCCGCCTCTACTTCGCTTGGGTGCAACAACGCTCCTAAGAATGTCGCCCTCGCTTGTCAGGCCCTCATAGGAAAGAGGAACAAAAGAATGTGTAAGAGATACACTTATAAAAATATGAGCAAAAATAATGGAATGAATAAAGTGACTATGAACAATGCAGTAAATTAATAAGAATATAGACAAAAAATAAAAGAAGAGAAACAAGTATATACAACACAGGAATAGTAGGTCAAAAAATAAACCTTAACTACCCTCATCATTCCTCCCAAGTAATGATGCCATTTTGTTGACACGCTAAACTCGGGTTTTTATTTATCGAAATTATTCACAAGTGTTGTCGCAACCCAAATAAGCGTCAAACAAATCTAGTAATTCTCAAGCAAAAATAATTACAAAATGTAGCAAGAGAATTTCTATTTAATTTACCTATATAGCTAACATGATCGAACTCAGGGAGGCTAAAAATCCCAAGGGTTATTCTAAGCAATGAATAATCAATGAAAGAATGAAGGTAATTCTTTGTACACTATGCTTGGTTTTCGAGTTTTTGAATCTTTTATTTTTATCTAATTTTAATTTTATAATTTTTATTTGATTTTTAGATTTTATTTTTTATTATTTTTAATTTTGCAAAAGATATTTTTTCTAATTTTAAAATAGTCTAATATTAAAGAAAAATAAACAAATAAGACAATGCACTCTTTTTGGATTTTTTACTTTAGAAAATATATATAGAAAATTGGACTAAAATTATTTTTATATTTTCTAACTTTTTCTGATGTTTTTGTAAATGCTTCAGATTTTTTTGATGTTTTTTAATATTTCTAAATAATTGAAAAAATGAATAAAGTAAATGGGGCACAAACTAAATGTTTTTTTAAAAAAATCATAAATGAAAACAAAATGGATGAATTATATACTATATAAAAGTTTTTTTTATATTTTCTGGAGAGCCATTTTATGATATTTTTAGATTTTTAATTGAATTTATATGATTTTTTATTTTTTTATAAGTTTTATGCCTTTTATGGGTTTTGTGAATTAATAAAAGGTGAAAATGGAAAGAAATTTAAATAAAACAAAAGAAACACATAAGAGTTTTTTATTTTATTTTTAGAATGATTTTTATATTTTTTATTTAATGTTTAACGCAAACAAGACATTTTTAAGAGGTTTTTGAATTTAAAAAACAATATAATAAAGAAAATGCGAAATAAAAATTATGGATTAAAGCTGAATGCTATAGGAAATTATATGAATTTTTGTGGAATTTTTAGACACCTTTTGATATTTTTATTAGATTTTAATTATGCAATTTTAATGTAGGTTCACAGAGACTAATACACAATTATTTTAAGTTTTAGACCTAAATGATAATAAAGAAAAACATTTCAAGGCTATATATGTGAATTCTCTAATAACATATGCACTAGAATTCAAACAGAGACTATAATGAAAATGAAATAAAGAAAGAGGGCCTACATGCAATTGTTCATTTTTTCTCAAAACTACACGTCTCCATGCACATACTTATTTGCGAATAAAAGAAGGACAATGGGTAAGAATGCCATTATACCCTTTAAGTGATGTGGCTCCTTGGATAGTTCAGATGCACTAGCAGTCTGATCAGATAGCAACGAATGAATCTTGAGTGAAGGGTGATGAATATATCTTGACGCTTGAATGCACGGTTAGCTTTTGGGGGTTTATCAACGATCCAGATCAAATATGGAGGAGGCATTCTTGATCTGACGACTCTGAGTTGATCTTGACGAACTGGGACGAATGCGAGCTCTTGCGAACTTGATCAGGCTGAATCTCCGTCGTCTCTCAACTGATCTGCTTCAAATCATGCTCAGAAGGTAGCCAAAGTGATTGCTCTCTTCCGAGACTCCTCAGATCTACAATTAGTCATTCAGATTTGGATCTAAATGGTTGTGGATCTGACGGCTCCAGGTATCTTCGATGAAACTCGAATCAATGCAAATCAATTAAATCTGAGGCTCTTGAGATGTGCAAGGGAAACTATGCTCGGATGTGGATGTCAACAAGGAGTTATTGCATGAAAGCCATGAATGTTAAGGGGGAAAATGAGATGGTTAAGGATCTGTGGAATGGGGGATTCGATCCTAATCAAATCGATCAAATTCGAGGATCGAATCAGTGATCAGATGGCATAAGGAGTATGAAGAAACGGGAGGTGAGTCGATTGAGGATAAAGTTGAGTTGATTTGATGAAGGATCGGAGAAAAGCAAGGATAAGAGCAATGCTTCGATCTATACTATTGTTGGAAATTGAAACGAACTAAGTAAAATCATGCAGAATTAAACCTAAATCCATGATAAGGAAAGAAATGTGAAACTAAATCATGTATAGCTAGGCCTCGACACGTCACTGATAAACCTATAAACTGAGCGCGACGATGCTCCGCTGGGAAGTCTTCACTGACAAGGATCATACCTTTAACTTTGTTCCTCTCTCTCCTGATCGTAGGAGAAGGGAGCTGTCACCTTTGCCTCTCACCAGAGCTCGGGGAAGAATAGTTGCCAAAATACAGATCAAAAGCTCGGCGGAATGGAAGAGTGGATATTTATAGGGTTGGTTCAGGCAAGTTTGAATTTTGAAAAGGGGCGAGATTAGAGGCGTTCTGGTAAGATCTGAGGTGATGGCATGGATGAGATTTGAATAGGCAAAAAAATCAGAGAAGGAAGCAGAAGAAGTTATTGATTAGAGCGCATGGGAAAATTGGATGAAGTAACGGTGGCCCGAGGTTAGCGGGGGAAAAGAGGCACGGATGAGGAGTTGACCTAGGTCAACAGAACTGGGTTTGTCCAATTAAAGCGTGTCACATATGCAGACAAAATAGGATAATGACAAAGTAGTCAATAAAAGTTCAATACTCCAATGAAAAATAGAAAATGAATTTATTTAATTATATTATACAATTGTTGGTACATTGATCCATTTCCATTTCAAGATTTTAAAATAGTAATGAGCCACATGAGATCAATATTGACTGATCATGCACTCTGTGCAAATTGCTCAACATTGATTAATGATCACAACTTAAATAATAGATCAGTCAACTCGATCCGTCCACTTGACATGATTGATCAATTTGATCAATCAGTATAGTTTACTGATCGTTCATGGATGTAGATAGAGGGTCGTCCATGGATTTATTTTCCAAATTCTCATCTCCAAATTAAAACCAACCACATGTGTGTGGTCACCATCTTATACTAATAAATCTGATATAGGTATCATAATTTTCCCATTAGTGAAACTCTTGAAAAATTAAAAATAATGTGAACGGTCGATTTGGAATATAGCTTTTCATGTGACTAAAATTAACAATCCGAGCACCGAAACAACATGCATGCAGCATACTAGCGATGTGTCACAAGCCTTTGGGCATGTCACGTGGCCAGACCCTTGATACTCACCTGCCTCGCTCTAGCATCGTTGGATCTCTTGACCTAACAATGATCTTCCTTTTGGACATGCGAGCCCACGACGAGCCATTATGCAGAAAATATTATTGTGAATATCAATGCCTGATCTGAAATAAAGAATAATAAATTTGCATAATAGGTCCCTTAGTATAATTAGGGTTATGTACCATAGCCATCTTAATGATCATACATCTGTTGATTTAGTTATTGAATCATAGAGGCTGGTGCTTGGATGAACATCTAAAGAGTTAGATTGAGGACTCACCAAGCATCGTCAAATGATTGTTGAGAGATGATCTCCAGCCTGAGTAGGAGATGCCAATCCTTTCTCATTTAGGTTGATATCTGACCGACCTCTTGACGCATGTCCTCTGCATGGGAATAGAGATTCAGAGGTATCAGATTAGTTAGGTCAAAGAGTTGACTTAACGAGAACGAGATAACCAAAGTCCAATAATGTATGTTGTCACGATATAGGCACGCATCCTCTGAACAGAGACAGATGTGTTACTATATGTCTGAGAATGTACATTTGGAAGACCAATAGGTTGATGACCTAACCACGGTCTATACACCAGCGCGCTGGTGTGCATATAAGGGCATATGAGTAATACGATCTCTCAAAGGGATCATACAGGTTCATAACTAAATCGGAATACATGAGCTCACTCATGAGATATTGGGAAAACCAAATTCTGTGCACGGTCATCTCGCTTTGGAAGCTTGACTGAATTTGTTGGTTTGATATATGCTTATGGAAAGTATATGATCAACACCTAGGTATGATATATGCTTTTGGAATGCATATGATCGATACCGACTCCCAATGATCGAATGAGAAACTTAATGATAAAACCTCTGAAGTAGACAATGCAAAATTGATCTTATACTTTGGATTTATTCTGATTCTTCCAGTATGCAGGATGTACAGGTATTGGGAATACCTGAGGGTGATGTGATCATAAACGGTTTTATAACCATGACGCTTCCATTCCTAGGAAGTGATGAAACGGGTCTGGATTTTAGTGACTCCTCTCAGTAGAGAAGTAATCTGATGATAGCCCAAATGTTGGACACTGATCTGAATGTGACTCAGATGCAATAAGAAGATTAGATTTGCGATCTTGATTTAATCAAGCATCTATGGGAGGCCCGAGATCTGGATTTGAGATGTGATCTCGATATCCAAGTCACTATACGTGGAATAATACAATCACCCTGTCCTTATCTCCAAGTATCTGTGGAGAAAGGGCATTATACTTGAAAGAGTTCTGGATAATTTCATTGTTGATATAAGTATCCGAGCATTGAGAAAATGGATAATTAAATGTGATTTAATTATCATGATTAATATGAACTTGATTCATATTATATGGAGAGTCTTAGATAATTAAATGTGATTTAATTATCAAAAGATGTGAATACTGTGAATGTGATTCATATTATTTTGAAACATGAGAATAGAGATCCAAGATGATTAAATGTGATTTAATTATCATGGATGTGAATAATGTGGACAGTACTATCCATATTAATCATATATGTTATAAATATGTTTTATAATATATAAGGGAGAGCTATTTTGTAATTTACATTTGTTAATTAAATATTAATGTGAATTGGATTCACATTGAACATTAAATTGAAAATGTAATTTACATTTTATTTTGGGTTGTGAATGTGATTCACAAATTTCCAATGGCAAGATTGCAATATTCACAAAATAATTATGAATTATTTTTGTAGAATAATTTACAACAATTATTGTTGTAATAAATTGGAGATACATGGAATAATGTAATCAAAGGAGATTACATTGGAGATGATCCTTCCATATTAATAGGAGGGACGGCCAGCTATTACTGTTAGGATAGGGTGGCCGTCCACTCCATGTATATGGAAGGAGGCACTCTCTCTTTCCCATTATGTCCATATTTATTTAATTTAATTTGAGATTGATTTATTTTGATTTTATCAATATAGATTTAATCTAAATTAAATCAATTGTTGTCGGTTTTTACCAACACAAATCTTAGTCATTAAAAGAAACACAAATCAATGTGAGCCATTGGTTTTGTGTTGCCCATGGATTGAGATCCATGGATCCCAAAATATTATAAAAGGAGAGCCATCCCTTTGCTCTTCTTTACACAATGAGAACATAAGTCTCTCTCTCTCTCTTTCTCTCTCTCTCTCTCTCTCTCTCTCTCTCTCTTTCTCTACACGTCAGCCCTCTCTCTTCTTCTCTCGTGGCCGTCCACCATGGATGCCCTAGAGAAGTTCTCTATCGCCGCATCATCATCGTTATGTTGTCTGATCGTTTGCTCGTGGATCTCTGTAGCATTCGGTGCGCCTCGCTAGTGAAGAAGATGTCGGATCTTGTGTGTCGAGATCAGGAGATCCACCGCTTGGATCATCAACATGGATTGCGAGAAGCACGTGATTCATCACCGCGCTCGCAAACGTCTCCTCCGTCGGATCGGACATGAGACAGGAGGTCTCTTCGTTTAGAGACTCGATCACAACCTCGCTTCAAGAGGTAATTCTGTTACTTTTTTGTGGTTTTGACGAAATGATTGGAGAAGTGTTCTTGGATCATGTGGTTTCGTCGCATGAAAAAATTTTAATTTTCGTTGCATAGAACAACTAGTGCGACAAGTCGTTCTTCGTCGTATTCTATACGATACTCACGCTTCCATGATGCGCTTGAGGATCTAACCATATCCTTCAAGTGGTATCAGAGCCTTGGGTTGGAGGTTTCGGATACGATCCATAAACCTAGGACGGCTTGGGTTCGTTAGGGTTTGCGAAAGTTTTATCGCATTTATTTTTCGCATCTCTGTTTAGTGATTATTTTCGGCCCTGTTTAAATTGTTTAAACACTAAAAATAATGATATTTTGTTCCGCATTAAATAAGGAAACTGTAACATCTGAGTTTGCGTGATTTTGAATCCGTTTGCTCAAGTTATGATCAAATTAGTGAACATGTATCCACTGTTTTGGGGACTGCAAATCTCAACGTAATTAAGGAGTTAATAACTGTTTATAAGCACCTAGAAATGCATTTAAACTATGTAGGTTCTGTTGTAAATCAAATTAGAAAACTTTGAAAACTTACTTTGCTTAATTTGGAGTTAAATTGATTGATATATGCTAATTTTAGTAAGTGAGGATCACTGCTGGAAATTACTTTCCCAATCAAGAACCTTGTGATTCTCATTTAATTAATTAGTGAAATTAAATGGTTTAATTTCCTGGAATAATTATGAATAAATATTTGTGAATTATTTGATGATAATTATTTCCTTAAATGGCATTGCCTTAACCAATGTTTGATTAGGTGTGATCTAGATCACAATTGGTTACACAATCCACTTTCCAACAAACATGTTGCTTGAATAGGATTTGGGATTTGTTTAGCAAATCTTATTATAATGTTAATAAAAAATATTTTGATTATTATTATTATATATAATTTCGGTTGAAAAATCGATGATAATCTCAAGTACAAAGTGATCTATTTTGCATTATCCTTTCCCGAGGCGGATATGGTGTCTAGTCGAAAAGCATTGGGTAGCGGGTCGCACCGGTTGCGGTCCATCCCCCTTTGTCGGTACTGGCCAGGACAATGGGTAGGGTTGGTATAATGCTTAAGAAATCATGATGTATTTCTAATTATTAAAATTTGAAATAATACGTATTTGAGATAATACCATAATTCATGTAACAATTAAGAAGGTTTGTTGGATATTAATTGGATCATTGTTTTAATATGATTAGATTAATTGGAATCCAATTAAAATTAAACACTCTAATTTTAATAGAGATGTTATTTCCTTTGGAAGAATTAATCATAATGAATATGATTCATGATGATTAATTAGAATTTGAATATGAGGTGGAGGATCACATAAGTGATATCCATGGTCTCCCGTCAAGGCGAAGGGTTCCGTCGCCAGTGTAGGAGACACCTGTCTGAAGTGACAGCTCCTGCATATAATCCATTTGGATCGGGCTCTTCGCTTCTCGAAAGAGTAAGGACGTATACGTAGTGACCCTAATATCGGGTCCTCATATTATTGGGGCAATATTGGATTGCACATAGCGAGTTGTACTCCTATTGACGATTGGTTCAATTAATGACAGGTCAACATCACCTTAGGGGTGGTGGGACCGGGTGATAAAGAATGAATTGGGAGATGCAAGTTGGACTTGCAATGCGGAATGTGTTCCTGCTTCTTTTTTATCGGAGTTACATGTTCTCATATTATTGGGATGTAACAAAGATAATGAAGGAGATCCCAGATCTTGCTTGAGATATAATTGTAAGTATATCTCTTACATTGAAAGTGATTAAGGGAATGAACTTTCAATGTTGACAAGGCAAGACAACTTTGATATAAAAATTTTTAAATCAAAGTAAAATGTGTATATATTTATTTATGCAAATTTCTAATTTCAGATAATCATTCATTAAACCCACTCAATAATATACTCAATAATACCCAGTAATTGTTGGATTGGATCCATGATCAAGATATTGTACTTGCAGTTGGACACATATTGTTTGTGGTTGCAATGTGCAAGTTTCCTCATAATAACGAGGAATGACAATTATAATAGACAATAGGACTTCAACCCTATGGTTTGTATGTCTCTATAGTCCTGATCTCTCATTGAATGTACTTTGGAAGTGACATGTCGATGATGATCGTGATTGTCAAATAATCCTTAAGAAATTCTAAGAGGATGTTCTGATATACATATGTGCTCTCGACATTTAATCGAGAATGATGTGGTTTTCTGCATCATGAATTCAAATTATTTGAGATGATGTATTCAAATTATTTGAGTACCTGCCTGAACCGATGTTTTAAGAGTTTAGATGGATGTAGATACGATGAGTGTCACCATTTTACTATCTATACTCTGGTCATTCATGATGCTTCATATTATTCATATTGTATAAATTGAATGAAGCATGCACAAATGTTGAAATACTCTTATATTGAAATTTTTTTATTTCGACATAAGAAATCCTTTGTTTTGAGCAATGGTTGCTTATAGATAAAAGGAACACAGTGGAAGCATGGGTTGGACCCAAGTGAGAAGGAAAGTCAAAGAGTTGATTGTACTTATGTAACTTCCATATGACATCCAAATAGTTGGATGAATGCCAATACTACAATAATCCTATGTATTGATAGTATGACTATCAAGTCTATCTAGAATCCTTAGAGAAGGACTTATATGGTGCATCAGGATAATCTACATTTAATCATTGAAACTGACTTTCTTATTTGATAAGATCAAAGTCTAATAATTGTATCTCATTCTTCTAATAAAACTTGCAATTAGTTGCATATGTATTAGAAGACTATAAATTTTGATTTTAAGGTTTAATAGTCATCCACATGGATATTGATGCAATTGTTGCAACAATATCTATTGGATAGATGGACTTGTTAATTTCAGTGGGAGAGCCCTTAGTCTTAGAGAATGTCTCTATGCCCTATATATTAGAATACACTCATTGTTTATTTCTAAATATTGGAAATGAACATGAATTTTGTAATAGACCTATCATAAAGAGTTGTGATGAAGATATTTCAGATAGTAATCTAAAATCTTGTGGACTCTACTAAATTAGAAAATTAATGAGTGTTCATTAAGATTTCTAATACTGAAAATTAAACCATTAAAGATCAATAGGAGGATGAAGATCATTTGATAATGATCTAGCATCATGTTTTGGACATTTGTTTGTGGATGTGATCAGTAGACTAATAAGAGATGAAACTTTAGATTGTCTAAAGGTTCAAATCTTACATACTTGTGAATACTATATTCAAAAGTAGAAATGTCCAATACACTCTTCCTTGGGAATGGTGTAAGATGTCAAGGTATTCAAAATCTCATACATATTGATGTATGTGAATCATATATATCAGAATAAACATTATGGATATGTTATATCTATTGATGATTATTTGAGATATGAGACTTGTTTCCTTCACCTTAGAAAGCTTTGAAATGTTCAAAGATTTCACAATTTTGGTTTTGAACCAAAGTGAAGGAAGATGAAATGAATTTGATCTAACCTAGGTAGCTTGTACCTAGTAGATGAATTCATGGAATACCTTATAAAGATATGAATATTATTTTTATCTCACTCCTCCTTATAAACCTAAACTCAATAAGAGATGTAGGGAGATACAATTGGATCATGTGTGACATGATATGATCAATGATGAATATTAGCATAATCATCGATTAGTTTCCAAGGTATATTTGTAGTAGAGACTACAATATATATCTTTAATAAGGTTCCGTGCAAGTAATCAGTAATATGGTATTGGAGAGTGCTACTTCATTAGGAAAATAAAGGATGGTATTGGATACCTACTTTATGACCTTGAGGTTCTTAAAAGATCTCATCTTTGAGAATATAATTCTTATAGGATGGCTCTCTTGAGAATCAAGATGAAAATGAAGTAAAGGAACTCATTTAATCTTGAGATGATAAGGAAGCTCCTGGAATCGGAAACTAAAAAGATAATTAAAGATGAAACACTAATACCTCTTCAAATAAGTTCGAAAATGGATTCCATGTGTCAGTTGAATCTGACAATGATATAACTTCATATGATGAAGCTTCTAAAGATCATTACATGGAAAGATGGATGTTAGCAATAAAGTCTAAAGTAGACTTCATATACAAATGTTGTATATAGACCCTCGAGGATCCACCTGTATAGGTAAGACCCATTAAAGTTTAAATGGATCTTCAAGAGCAAGAGGAAACATGATGAAAAGGTAGAGACCTTCAAAGCACATTTCGTGGCCATGAGCTGCACACCGAAGAGAAGACATCGCTTGCGATGAGACTTTCTCTCCAGTGACCTTGCTTTAACCCATCAGAATATTGCTAACCATAGCTAGACTCAAATAAGCTTCTTGTAGTTGGAATATTGGATTTTATGAAATCATAAATGTTATGATTTCAGATAAAATCTTGATAAATCATATGAAGCTTAGTGGGAGTGCCATTGTGTTCATCATGCTAAATGTATATATCCTAATCATTTGGAATGATCTAAGGATGATAATAATAAGTATTCTATAATCTGGTTGTTCCATACCTCGTGATATGATATCTAGGATACTTCTTAGATCTTAGTTCTGAAGTTGATCAGAAGCAAAGGAAAGAGGATATTGGGACCATCACATTAATGGTATACCTTGGACATTTCCATGGAAATTTCCAAGAAAGGATTCTTTCCCTCAAGATATGGTACTAACCTATCTAAAGGAATAACACCTCAAAGAGTTGAGGATGTGAATACTAATTGCTTGCCCTTGTGCATCAGTTTTGAGAATCCGAGTGTATGCTAGATGTGTACAAAGGCCAGATGTCTGCCATGTAGTAGGAGTAGTAAATGGTTGTTGATCCTACTATGGTGATTAACCACTTGATTGCAGTAATAAAAATATATTCAAATATGATGAAACTTAGAGATAGTGATCTCAAAGTCTTATCTTCAAAAGTTTAAGACCCTGTAGATAGAGATCTATAAGGGTCTTAACTGTGGATACCTTAGGAGATAGAGATCTCCAAGAACAAAGGTATTCTGATAAGGATTATGGAAATACTGGTTATAATAATTATTGAGGTGTAGTGGCAAGGACACTATGACTGATATGATTGAGTATTGGTTGCATAAGATGCAACATTCGCATTGGATGCGAACACTGTTACTAAGAGATATGCAAGTGTCGTAAAAGGACTTGGCTTAGTCACTTGGGAACAAAGTGACTGATCAGCTTACCTAGCTATTTTCTAAATAGCCTATGATTGTCACATGAGTGTGGGTTTAAATGATTAGCCCATTAATGTCTCTTTGGGCTAGTGAGAGATTGTTGTACATGCGAGCCCACGACGAGCGATTATGCAATAAATGTTATTGCGAATATCATTCCCTGATCTGAAATGAAGAGTAAGTAATTTGCATAATAGGTCCCTTAGTACAATTAGGGTTATGTACCATGGCCATCTTGATGATCATACAGATGTTGATTCAGTTATTGAAACATAGAGGCTGGTTCTTGGATGAATATCTAAAGAGTTAGATTGAGGACTCATCAAGCACTGTCAAATAATTGTCGAGAGATGATCTCCAACCTGAGTAGGAGATGGCAATCCTTTCTCATTTAGGATGATATCTGACCGACCTCTTGATGCAGGTCCTCTGCATGGGAATAGAGATTCGGAGGTGTCAAATTAGTTAGGTCAAAGAATTGACTTAACGAGATCGAGATAACCAAAGTCCTATAACGTATGTTGTCACGATATAGGCACGCATTCTCTGACCAGAGACAAATATGTTACTATATGTCTGAGTACGTACATTTGACAAACCAATAGGTTGATAACCTAACCAAGGACTATACACCGATGCGTTGGTGTGCATATAAGGGCATATGAGTAATACGATCTCTCAAAGGGATCATACAGGTTCATTACTGAACCGGAAGACATAAGCTCACTCATGAGATATCGGGAAACCAAATTCGGTGCACGGTCATCTCGCTTTGAATGCTTGACTGAATATATTGGTTTTGGAAAGTATAAGATCAACACCTAGGTATGATATATGCTTTTGGAAAACATATGATCGATACTGACTCCCAATAATCGAATGAGAAACTTAATGATAAAACCTCTGAAGTAGACAGTGTATAATTGATCTTATACTTTGGGTTTATTCTAAGTCTTCTAGTATGCAGGATGTACATGTATTGGGAATACCTGAGGGTGATGTGATCATAAACAATTGTATAACCATGACGCTTCCATTACTAGGGAGTGATGAAACGGGTCTGGATTTTAGTGAATCCTCTCAATAGAGAAGTAATTTGATCTTAGTCCAAATGTTGGACATTGATCTGAGTGTGATTCAGATGCAATAAGATGATTAGATTTGCGATCTTGATTTAATCAAGATTCTATGGGAGGCCCGAGATCTGGATTTGAGATGTGATCTCAATATCCAAGTCACTATACGTGGAACAATACAATCGCCCTGTCCTTATCTCCAAGTATCTACGGAGAAAGCGCATTATCCTTGAAAGAGTTCAGGATAATTTCATTGCTGATATAAGTATCTGAGCATTGAGAAAATGGATAATTAAATGTGATTTAATTATCATGATTAATATGAATTTGATTCATATTATATGGAGAGTTATCTTAGATAATTAAATGTGATATAATTATCACAAGATGTGAATAATGTGAATGTGGTTCATATTTTTTGGAAAAATGGGAATATAGATCCAAGATGATTAAAAGTGATTTAATTGTCATGGATATGAATAATGTAGACAGTACTATCCATATTAATCATATATGTTATAAATGTGATTTATAATATATAAGAGAGAGCTATTTTGTAATTTACATTTGTTAATTAAATGTTAATGTAAATTCCATTCACATTGAACATTAAATTGAAAATGTAATTTATATTTTATTTTGGGTTGTCAATGTGATTCACAAATTTCCAATGGCAAGATTCCAATATTCACAAAATAATTTTGAATTATTTTTGTTGAATAATTTACAACAGTTGTTGTTGTGATAAATTGGAGATACATAGAATAATGTAATCAAAGGAGATTACATTGGAGATGGTCCTTCCATATTAATAGGAGGGACGACCAGCTATTCCTATTAGGAATGGATGGCCGTCCACTCCATGTATATGGAAGGAGGTACTCTCTCTTTCCCATTATCTCAATATTTATTTGATTTAATTTGAGATTGATTTATATTGATTTATCAATATAGATTTAATATAAATTAAATTAATTATTGTTGGTTTTTACCAACACAATTCTTAGCCATTAAAAGAAACACAAATCAATGAGAGCCATTGGATTTGTGTTGCCCATGGATTGAGATCCATGGATCCCAAAATATTATAAAAGGAGAGGCATCCCTTTGCTCTTCTTTACACAATGAGAACATAAGTCTCTCTCTCTCTCTCTTTTTCTCTGCACGCCAGCCCTCTCTCTTCTTCTCTAATGGCCGTCCACCATGGATGCCCTAGAGAAGTTCTCTATCGTCCCAGCGTAGTCGTTATGCTGCTTGATCGTTTGCTCATGGATCTCCATCTCCTTCGGTGCACCTCGCTCGTGAAGAAGATGTCAGATCTCGTGTGTCGAGATCAGGAGATCCGCCGCTTGGATCATCAACATGGATTGCGTGAAGCACGCGATTCATCCCCACACTCGCAAGCGTCTCCTCCGTTAGATCGGACTTGAGACAGGAGGTCTCTTCGTTTAGAGACTCGATCGCAACCATACTTCAAGAGGTAATCCTATTACTTGTTTGTGGTTTAGACAAAACGATTCAAGAAGTGTTCTTGGATCATGTGGTATCGTCGCATGAAAAAACTTTAATTTCTGCTGCATAGAGCAACTAGTGGGACTAGTCGTTCTTCGTTGTATTCGATACGATACTCATGCTTCCGTGATGCGCTTGAGGATCTAACCATATCCTTCACTTCCATTCCATCGCGCCTCACCAAATACTGTTGAATCACTTGATCCAACGACGCCCATCTCTACTGACCCACTCATTGTCCTTATCCACCACCGCCATTAGATGACATGATGCAATGATGATTGCTCATTATCTAGGCCTTGTCAACCTCCCTCCCCATGTCACCCATGTGTGACAACCCTCCTTCGTTTCTTTCTTCCCAAGCCACACATGACATCTAAACATCTTCTCTGCACCACCTGATTCCCCACTCATCCCCAGCTCTCGCCATCCACCTCAACTAAGCTTGTCAAGAACACACACGCTTCCCCCACTCATCGCGAAACCCCTCGACCCACATGCTGTCAGCTCCTAGAAACCACTACTCCTGCCACACTCTCCCATGATTCACCTTCATATGAGTATTGGTCCAACCCTCTACTCTCCAAATGACAATTACGATCGCCTAGGATCGATAAATGACGTCTGTTGAATCCATAATTCATCATCTTTATTCTTTTATTTTAGCTAAATTCATTAGTAAATCATCTATAAATTTATGTTAAAATTATGTAATAAGTACATATTGACCGAACTCCGAGATCAGGTCAATGCTTTACGTGATCAACACAGAATAAAGTAGGGAGAGATAGGATCCTCATTTATCCAAAATTCCCATTGTACATATCATCTAAAGTTATTTTGTAAATACTATTCACCATTCTCATGTATATATCTATGTACCATTAACCAATAAAATGATCGAAAAGTAAGTTATTTTCTCAATTAAAAATATAAATATTAAAGTGTTGTAAAAAATAAATTAATAGTAAAATCAATGGGTAAATAAGATAAAAGAAAGCTAATTAGCTATTGTGTAACTTTGTCAAAAGTGTATATAATGTGTATAATACTATATTTATTTAACCTATATAAATAAGTTTTAAAAATCAAATAAAAATATATTTATACACCTTATATTATTTTGTAAATAAATAAATTATAAAATATCATTTACTTTTGTAAAAATAATAAAATAAAAATATGTAAATATTGTATATAGGTATATTATACACGTACATATTAATGTATTCTGTATATAGTATTGTATATATATTATTATTATTATGAAAAATAAAAAAATAGTTTGCAAAATATTTAACAATTTTTATTTTCATTATTTTCCATTTTAAGTCCATTTATTATTTTAATTTGATTATTCTTTCATTTTTGCAAATAAGATTTTCTCATTGGTGAACCCGGGTCCGTTGCCCAGGTCAACCTTACATATACCTTATCCGAACCAGGCACCTGTTTGCCGAACTCGATTTATCCATTTTCTTCATCCTAAACCCTATCTCCTTTCACCTCGGATTGCAGACCCCATTGCTCCATGAAGATCTGCGACCTTCACGGATACCTAGAAGGGTCTTGATCACTCTTGATTCATGTTAAAGTTCTCGATTCTTCCAGAAACCTGGGAACCCTATAAATAATCTCCTCTGCTTTGTCGCGCAAAAAAGTTAACTCCTCACCGCTGCTTAAGCTACCAAGAAACCCTAGATAGTAACACAATCATTTGGAGCCCTTCGGTGCTCAATTCGATAGCTGATTCGAAATGAACCATACATGGTCGGAACCACTATCGCTGTGTCAAGCCTCTCCAACCTGTCGCGGTCAAAATGAGGCGAGGACCTCTCCTATCCATCCTCTTTCTTCTCCGTTCCACTCTTCGATCATTATGTACCCCTGATAATCTTTCTGTAGTTGTATTTTCTTTGATTTAGGTTCACCGTCGCCGTTAATTTCTAGGTCACCGACCACCAAGTTGGGGGCTTCTTTCGATCACCCAACCACATCAATATTGTCGTCACATCCCACTCATCTTCCAGCACACCCTGATCATCTTTTTGTCCAATCTTAGGATTTGATTGAGGGATAGACCTCCATCCTCCATGTTCTTTGGATGTCAAATCCATTCCCCTGTCGCTTCCTTTGTTGTTTCAACCAAATAAACTCAGCCGGAGCTTTGCCTCTGAGCCTCGATTTCCCTTACTGGTCTAAGTACGTGTGAGGAGGCTGAATCAACCCACGATTGAAGAGGCAGAGTAGCTTCAGATTCTTACTTCTCCAAAACTCCATCGAGATATGCTCCGACTCATCAATCCATCCACCAGAAATGGAACCACGCAAAAGATTGCTAGACCCTTCGGCCAGCCGACCTAAGAGTCATAGCGTGAGACTTTTCTGATCGAGTTCACGTCGGCGCCACCTTCATCCTTATTCATCTAGAGCTCCTCATACCCGTCGGATCAGAGAGACTCCTTCCAGATCTGATCTGGACCGCACGTGCATGCCAAAAAAAGTAGGTCTTCCGATCAGATCTAGGTCATATATGTGCCATACGTCACCCCTTCCCCTACATTGTCAGATCTTTTCCAGCATGCATCAGAGCCATACATCAGAGCCCACACACTCCGCACACTCCTGCATGGTATATTTCACATTTTTACCATGCTTTTCTGCTATTTCCGTTTTAGTAAAATTAGTGTAAAAATTATTTATAGTTTTTTTGTAATATGTACCTGTTAGTTCTTATAATTGCACTTTAGCCCAACTGAACAGATCTCTCGTGCATCACGTGACTTCCTTGGTGTATTTACATTGTATGTCATGATCTTTTATGTGTTATTGAAATCAGATTTGTTCAATATTTGCATTTATGCCCCTCTAAGCCTAGTTCACATGCGCGACATGCTTTTCACTGGAAGTTTTGCATCTTTGGCCTTGTATTTCCTTTGCATGTTATTAATTAGCCCTAGAACTTAAAGTACTTGCCATTTTATCCTCCTTTTTCTAGAATTTTATATTTATTTATGCTTCTACAATAAATATCAAATTAAGTCCTTAAATTCCCTAAAAATTCATATTACCTACTATTAGTATCTTTTGTTTGCGGTAATTTTTATTTTTATTCATTTCTTTACTTATTAGAAATTCCAAAACAACCTAAAAAATAACCTATTTGCCTTCAAAAAATCATAAAAATTTGAAAATTTCCCTAAAAATTCTTAAAATTTTATAGCCTTTTTTTTCTTATTTGATTTTCTTCCAAATTTCATCTTCTTTGCTTTTATAAAACTCTAAAAATTTGTAAAACTCTAAAAACACCATAAAAATTATATAAAATCTTGGAAAAACCCAAAAAATATTTTCCTAATCTCTACTTATATATATTTATGCATAATGTTTGATTAATCTATCAACTGGAAGTTTTGAACTTATTTTCTATTTTTAATTTGAAAAATACACCCTATTGTGCACTGTTTGCATTATTTCTTATTTTCAATCAGTTTAAAAGTCCTAAAAAGTTCAAAAATCCTTGAAAAAAATATAAAAATAGTAACAAATTGTCAAAAACACAAAAATATTTTTACAAGATTTTTCTTGTTATTTTATCATTTTTTAAAAATACAAAAAGAGTGCTTATGTCTTATATATTCCCTTTTCTTTAATGTTTGCTTTGCCTTGAAAATTAAAAAATTGCAAAATTAAAAATCATTATAAAACTCAAAATAAGAAAACATAATATATATATATATAAATAAAAATCCATAAAATTTTTATGAAGATAAAAAATTCACAAAAGTCATAGGTAGTTTGCTTTTATTTTTATTATTTTTAGTCTTTGATTTTTCATTGATTGAATTGCCCTTGTTTAATAATAACTACCACCTTGTGTTCGACCTTGGAAGTTATACCAGTTTAATAAATAATAGCCTAGACCACTCTCTTTTACTTGCTTGAGTCCTTTTATGGTTGAATAATTTTCTCGATTTCTACCAGGATTTCTAGGGTGACAACAACAATATTAATTGCTTAACTTCATTACTTAATCCTAGTCTTGTTGGCCTGTCATCAGAATGGTGCAGTTGTCATGGAGGCACAATGAGGGTAGTTATGTCTTCTTTGCCTTCTACTCTTGGTTTGTGTATATACATGTTTTTATCTGTTGCTTTTGTCTATATTTATGTCACTTGTTTCTTATATTTCTATTATATTTGTCTCTTATTTTTGTGTAGATCATTCTTCTTTACTCTTTCTTTTATTTTTCATATATTTTTCATAATAGTTATCTAACACATTTATTGTTTCACCCTTGTTGTGAGGGTCCACAAAGAGAGGGAAGTTGTCATAGGAGAGCCGACGCACCCGAGCAAGGAAGAGGTCGGGCTAGGAGAGAGCAGTCCTGGAGGAGCAGGAGTAGAAAACCGTCTTAGCTTCTAGATTTCTTTTTCAGTCATTTTATTCAATTTTTGTAATTAATTTGTAATAATTTTTGGAACTTTCCCTTTTTTGTCCATTATATACCCTTGGATTGCGGGGTCTATTTCGCCAAGTGCTGGTGCACTTTGGGGACCTCATTAGACCTTTATTTTTATTTATTTCTCGTAGTTTTGTTGTTCTTGAGACCCTACATTTAGGTTTCCTTTTTATTGAGCCAGGTAGCTGAAAAATCCGTGAATGCCCTATGTAATAGTGTAGAGTTGTTGTAGTCGAGCAATTAACAAATAAATCAAAAAATGATTTTTAATTAATTTTATCAATTAATGCAAGCAATTAATTTTTATTTTTACTTGGGCATGCCGAAAGTCGAACTCGGAGAGGCCACTATCTCTTTAGGTTGACTATTAGGCAATCTAGAAGCTAGGTATTCAAGGAAGAATTTTTTATATTTTTTAAGCAATTAATAAATGCAATGCAATTTCGACAAATTTCAGGGGCTAAATAGTAAATATTGATCAAATAGACTTTAAACGCAATGAAAATAACAAGAATGTGTATATATGCAAAATTAAGTCACTGTATTTTTTTTGTAATTTTCTGATGTAATATGAATGAAATATGAATTAAATTTTGAATGCAGTGTGATTTCGAGCAAACTAATTTTAATAAATGTCAAACACTAATATTATCCAGAGATTGAATTATCCTAGATTATCTGCATGAGAGGTATCTAGAATAATTTTAATTCTTTAAAATAGTAAGTGTGGAGTTAATAAAAAATCAATTATTTAACTCACCAACTATTTTATGTGACCTCGATATACGTGCAAACAACATGATTTTTGGGTACAATGCAAAACACAAATAACTCTATCTAATATGATTTTTTTGCAATATTTATAGTAGAGAATAATTTAATAACAATTTCAGAGCACGCAATGGGTAAACTCTACAAGTTTTCACCAATTTAATTTTAACAAATCAATCACCATTCACAAAATTATAAATAAATACTCATTAAATAAAGAATTAGTTGACCTACAATATGAAATTTCTTGAAATGAAAATTGATGAGAAATGATGGTTTAAAATGAACCTCCAATGCATGGGTCTATTTATAAATTACAAAAATGAATAAATTGAAATAAACATGAAAAAGGACTAAAATGCAAATACCTATACCCGCTAGGGTATTTATGCAAATTATCCTGATGTGTACGTGAGTCATGTGTGATGATGACGTCAGCGGGGGCAGAGGGGGGAGGTGGTGCAATTGTTCCACATGGCACATGTTTTGCACATGCCTTAACTGTTGGGGATGTCCCTGTAAATGCAGACAAAGGCGGGTGATGCCTTGCAAATTCACCCCGCTCGCACGTGCAGCGTACGCACAGGAGTGATAAGGGGCTGGCTGCATGAGGAAGTGATGGACAAGCAGTGCGGAGAGGAGACGATTGTTCGAGGAGCATGATGTGTCGGAGCATCTTCGAGATGGAGGAGGGGTTCGTCTACGTCAGATCATCGGTGATGTGTTGGAGGTGGTTGCAATGCTCGGACGATGGCATGAGGCGGCTCGTATGCTCAGAGGTGGTGTGGGGCTATGTAACCACTGCATGGAGCAGCGAGGGTTTGATAGCGGTGAGCGAGAAGGCACACAGCCCGAGGGTGGTGCAACCAAGGCGATGAAGATGTACCGTTGTTGTAGCGCAGAGTAGAGGCATTCACAGACCACGGCGGTGGAGTTGTGTGCAGGTACAGTATGGGCTCAAGGAGCTCACTTTGCAAAGTAAAGGTTTGTGCCCTGAGGCAGTTTTTGACAGGTGACGGTGGATGACGAACGACAATTTGCGAAGGTGAGTCGAAGTCAGAGAGGTTAGTTGAAAGGAGGTAAAGGAGAAGAAAGAAGAAGTTGAAGAATGACGAGGTAGACGAAGGTGGGATGGGGGTTTCTCCTGGAAACGAGGGCTCGTACAGGGTCTCTATGATCTTAGCCTTGATCCAAGTCGGCGGAATTGGGAGAATCTCTACTACTCTTTGAAGATGAGTTGCAACAAGAGTACTAACTCGTGCATCTCGCCAGCGAGGGTGGCGGAGTCGTCGTCTCTTGCAAATCAAACCAATGTATTGTCACTGCGAAGGAGACGAAGTCAGTGGCTCACTCCTCGAATTCGGCAGATTGTTTGGGTGATTCGATGGGCTCATGGTTTTGAGGAGTAACAGTTAGAGTGGACAGCTAATACGGGGAACACAGGAGACGTGGAGGCGTAGGGTGGTGGAAAGAGTGGTATCGGGCGGGTGATTGGCATGCTGGGCGATGGAACGAGGGAGAGAAAGGTGTGGGGAGATGCAGGTGGTTGGAGTGGGCATCTAATACGGATGATGTGGAAGACATTTGTGGGAGAGAGAAGAGAGAGAGGGCGAGGGAGGAACAAGTTAGAGGGAAATAGGGGAGAGAGGGAATCGTGAGCGGCGGTTGCGCGGATGGAGTTTGCACAAGCATTAGGTAGAGGAGATGGAGCGGGAGGCACGGGTAGCGCGAGGAGGGAAGGAGAGGGGTCCACTTGGCACAAGGGGGGGGGTGCAACCATGTGATCGAAATTAAAAATAAAAAATAAAATTTAAAATAAATAAATATTAAACAGAAATAATGAATAATAACTATAATAAAATAAAATAAATAAAATAATAAATAAAGAAAATAAATTAAAATAAACAATAAAAATAAGATAAAAATCATAATAAAAATAAAAATAAAAATAAAAATGGGGTAGACACGTGGCACTCCTAGAAAAATAAAAAATTAAATGTAAATAAAAATCAAAAGAAATAACAAAATAGGTTAAAACAAAAAGTGGTTAACATGAAACTTGCTCGTCTCTATGAGATTTACAACTTTCATGAAGGACCAAAAACCAAAATTCATCTCTACAAAAAGTATTTTGGTGGTATCCTATAGACATAAAATACCGCATTTTAGTGTTTTCCATTTTTTATCATTTTTAAATAAGATAAAAATCAAAATCAAATTAAAATAACATGAAACAAATATTCACAACTTAATCTAATTTATTTTGGATTTTTAGTAATTAAGAAAATAAAAGATAAAATAAATAAATAAAGGGGACATATGTACAATATACAAAGGGACCCAAAACCCAAGTTTCACATACGAAATTTGATTCTTTTAAACTTGGTCTTATTTTGAAGGTAATTGAACTTACATTATTCTAAAAGTGAGTAGTGGTTCATAGGAGACTGTATGAGAGAGATATTCACATTTTAATGCTCTTAGTCTCAAACTAGGGCTTGGATTTTATTGATCAATTTTACAAGTTCGTATTTTTGATATTTTTCTTTTATTAGTGTTAATAATATATACTATATATAGTTGATTTTATTCGATTCTGAGTTAGTAAAAAAATAAAAATAAGGGGAAATACGGTATAATACATCTGATATTAACAAGTGAATTTGGCTTCTTATTTAATGCAAATATGCTTGCGAAAATGCAGAGATTAATTCTAAATGCATGAATGAGAGTAATGCAAAATAAATGGAGAAATGTGGCAAATTACTTGGGAATGAAGCTCTATTTTTGCCCTTTTAGAGTTATGAATCACATATTCATGAACCCCACATACTTAAACCTTGCACCTCCCCAAGCAACTAAAATTAAATGCAAAAGTGAATTGATTTTGGGTTCCATACAAAGGCCATGAATAAAAGGTTAAAATGGAGCTTGATAATGTGGCGGAACCTTATTGGGAATTGAGTTTAAGACATAACAACCTTTAAGTTCCACAAATCTCTATTCGGCTCTCCTCAACAGTCAGGTCAATACAAATCCCCATATGCAAATTCTGATGATTATGAATCTTACTTGTACTGTGTAAGTGAAATATAGCTCTCTATATCACACTTGGAAAAGAAACAACCTCCTCTAGCAAGGTAACCCTAATTCCTCAGTCTAAAAACTCTTTCCTCGAGGAGCATGGTATTCCCTTCTAAGTTCAAGTGCAATTAGCTCAAGAAGAGGGGGTAGAGAAGAGAATGGACTATGACCAGTATAGTCACATATCCTTGGAGCTTGACCAGTGTATCCAAGTCTCCATCTATAGGCTTCCTTGGTATGAGACTTTGAAGCATATGCCTTGCTTATTCACATTTTTCTCCGACGAGATTTTTTTGTCTTTTTTCCCATCGAGCTTTTTTTGGAGAACTTCTTCTTCTTCTTTTTATATATACAAAAGTGTAGCAAGTACATAAGGAGTTTTTCTTCTTGAGCCAGTATACTATCCCTCTTTTGAAGCGTTATTGCAACCCACAGCATCCTGTCGTTAGATGTTGACGACACTAGACTTGGTAGAGATGCACTACCCTCCCTAGATGTGGACGGATGTTTCGACTCAAGTGCTACTACAAGCCAAAGGATTCTTCCTCCTCACCTCCTCATCAATGTAGATCTACGTGCATGGGGCTTGTCCAAGTTAGGTCACTATCAAAAAGGATCGTGCATGTGTATGAAGTATTCTACTTAGACCAATCAGTATAACATGTTAACATAGTCTTGTGGATTCAAAGAATTAAGTCACTCGACCTGAAAAATCTTAACTCTAGTTCCTATAAGGTTCCTCTAAAATTAAGTAGATTAAGGTCACTTCAAATCCATCCTCGACTTCTATTCATAACTTGGTTTAGAACCCACTAACTTTCCACTTTGCATATGCGAGATATGCAAATGAAATGCAGATGAAATGCAATGTATATGAATGAAGTGCGTGACATTTTTTATGAATGCAAGGATGATATGCAAAGTAAATAAGAAGCCTTTTTTTCGAAGGATTTTTTTTGGTATACCTCCTAGTTTATAATAATTTTATAAAAGTATTATCTACGATAATTTTACAAATTTTATGCATTATACATATTTTACAGCTTAACTCGGCCATGGCCAGTCCCAAGCCCGGGTAAATGAGGAGGGCTGCGTTAGGTAGCCGACAACCAGTGTAAAACAGTCGGAGAAAACTTCCTAAATAATATTTTTTAAAAAAAATATTATTTAGGATGTTGCCTCATGACAGTCAGATCTTTTCAACATGGATTTAAGTAACATACAGATTTCATTGGGGCGTTCCCTACTTGCGACTCATTGCATCACCCGAATGCAATGAAAATTTGGCAAGGACCGCTACATCGCAGCCTGGATGTAGTTCAGAATTTGCAAGGGTTCTCGCATGAGGAACACATGTGGGTAATTAAGTTAGTTCCGTTGCATCACTGCCCAGGTGCAGTCCAAAATTTACAAGGGTTCTCGCATAACGGACGCATGCGAGTAAAGAAGTTAGTCCAAAAGAGATTGCAACGAAAGTTGCAGATTGGTAGTTGGAATATTAGCACTTTGACAGGAAAATTGATGGAGATAGTGGATACGATGGAAAGAAGGTAGATTCATATACTATGTCTTCAAGAGACTAAATAGGTTGGAGAGAAAGCATAGGAGATCGAGAAGACATGCTTCAAACTTTGGTATTCAGTTAAAGATAAGGGTAGAAATGGTGTTAGAGTAGT
Source organism: Ottelia alismoides (assembly GCA_037367405.1). Lineage (NCBI taxonomy): Eukaryota > Viridiplantae > Streptophyta > Magnoliopsida > Alismatales > Hydrocharitaceae > Ottelia > Ottelia alismoides. Next base: position 380,910 of record JAZKJV010007870.1, on the reverse strand, counting down.
TGTTCATAAGGATTTGAAGGAATGTGTGGTTGAGGTGCAAAGATTTGGGGATCGGATTATTTTGTTAAAATTGGTGCTTGAAGAAGAAATTATTAATATAATCTCAGTTTATGCACCGCAAATTGGTTTAGGTGAAAGGACTAAACAAGCTTTTTGGGAGGATCTAGATAAGATTTTACAAGGAATCCCACAAAGAGAGATGATATGCATAGGTGGAGATCTTAATGGACATGTGGGAAAAGATGCTTCAGGGTATGCTAGTGTTCATGGAGGACATGGTTTTGGGGATATAAATGAAGAGGGAAAAGTCATCCTAGATTTTGTAACGGCATATGATCTTTTCATAGCAAACACTCTCTTCAAGAAGAGGGAGGAGCATTTAACTACTTATAAGAGTGGGCCAACGAGAACACAGATAGATTACTTTGCATTGAGGAGAAGAGATCGGTTGTGTTGTAAAGACTGCAAAGTAATCCCATGAGAGAGTTAGACAACCCAAAATCGCTTGTTAGTCTTGGATGTAGAAATAAAAGGGCTGGTAAAGAAAAGGAGGGTTCCTAAGATCACTAGAACTAGATGGTGGAATCTTCCACTGAAGCAATCGAGCTTCAGGGAGAAGGATTTAGAAGAATTATCTTGGGATTGTAGTGGAAGTGCAAATGAGATGTGGGAGATAGTAGCATCTTGTATCTGAAAGGTAGCCAAAGAGATGCTAGGCGAGTCAAAGGGAGGAGCCCCCGGTCAAAAGGAGGCTTGGTGGTGGAGTGAAGGGGTGCAAGAGATGCTAAAAATTAAAAGAGCATGCTTTAAAGCTATGTCTAAGGATAGAACTGAGGAAACTATCACAAACTACAAAATAGAAAAGAAGGAAGCAAAGAAGGCTGTAAGCGAAGCTAAGTCGAAAGCTTATGAAGTTTTGTATAAAAATCTCGACTCTAAGGAGGGCCAGAAGGATATATTCTGGTTGGCCAAAGCAAGAGACAGAAACACCAAAGACTTTTCTCAAGTGAGATGCATTAAGGTCGAGGAAGGTCACATGCTTGTTACTCAGAAGGATATAGAGACTAGATGGGAGCAGTACTTCCACAAACTTTTCATTAGGAAAGGAAATACAGAGATCACTTTGGGTGATATAGCTAGTAGTGAAAGTTACTTGAATCGTGCAAGCTATAGACGGATAAAAAGAAAGGAAGTAGAGGAGGCTTTGAAGGTTATGAGAACTGGGAAAGGTGTAGGATCGGATGACATCCCTATAGAAGTATGGAAAGTTTTAGGTGAGCACGATTTGACTTGGCTTACGAATCTATTTAATGTTATTTGGCGAAGCAAGAAAATACGTGAAGATTGGAGTATCGTGGTGCCTCTTTATAAAAATAAAGGAGACATTCAAGATTGTTCAAATTATAGAGGTATCAAGCTGATGAGTCACACTATGAAAATTTGGGAAAGTGTGATCGAGAGATGGTTGAGGCAAGTTTCCAACGTCAAAGAAAACCAATTCGGATTCATGTCAGGTCGCTCAACTATTGAAGCCATCCATTTGCTGAGGAGAATAATGGAGATTTATAGAGCTAAAAGGAATAACCTCCATATGATCTTTATTGATTTGGAGAAGGCTTATGACTCTGTCCCACGAGAGATATTGTGGAGAGTTTTGGAGAAGAGAGAAGTGCATGTCCTATACATTAACCTCATAAAGGACATGTATGATAGCGCTTTATCTTGTGTAAGGATGCCATCTGGGAAGACTGGCTATTTTGACATCAACATTGGTTTACATCAAGGTTCATCTTTGAGTCCATTTCTTTTTACTTTGATTATGGACGAGTTAACAAGTCACATTCAGGATGAGTTACCTTGGTGTATGTCATTTGTTGATGATATTGTGTTGATTGACGAGACTAGAGATGGAGTAAATGAGAAGCTCGAGGTCCGGAGACATGAGTTGGATAGTAAAGGATTTTGTATAAGTAGGGCTAAGACAGAATACATGGAGTGCACCTTTGATGGAAGTAATGGTGAAGGAATTGAGGTGAAGATTGGTGATTATAACATTCAGAAGAGAGATTCTTTTAGATATCTGGGATCTATTTTGCAACATGATGGGGAAATTGATGGAGATGTTACTAATAGAATAAATGCATGCTGGCTAAAGTGGAGAGGAACCTCTACTGTTCTATATGATAAGAAAATTCCTTTAAAAATTAAAGGAAAGTTTTAAAAAGCAGCTGTAAGACCTACTATGCTCTATGGATCTGAATGTTGGCCTGTAAACCATAGACATGTGCAGAGAATGGCTGTAGCAGAAATGAAAATTCTAAGGTGGATGTATGGACACACACGTAAAGATTGGATTCGGAATGATGCAATCAGAAAGAAAGTTGGTGTTGCTCCGATCGAGGATAAGATGCGAGAAGACCAGTTAAGATGATTTGGTCATTTGCAAAGAAGATCAGCTGATGCACCAGTTAGGAGATGCGAGTGTTGGGATGTTGAGCCGGCTAAGCCCAAGAAGTGTTAGAAAGAGACCATACGAAGGGATCTTTATTTTGTGGATATAAGCCCGAGATTGACCCAAGATAGATCTGAATGGAGGCGAGGTATCCATGTAGCCGACCCTACTTAATTGTGGGAAAAGGCTTTGTTGTTGTATACATATTTTACATCTTGTCTACAATATACATATTATAAAAGTATACATGTATTTTACAAAGAGTTTTATATATATAACCAAATTTTACCCACTCCATAATTATTGCATAATATATACAAAAATACGTGAAAGTACGAGCTATGGGTAAAGTATTTATGTAATATACACACACCCCCTATACTTGGCATGTGCTATGTCCTCATAGCACAAAAAGCAAGGAAAATACATAGCTCGTGATAAGCCTTGGATAGTTAAAATAACAGAAAGTATAGAAGCCAACCTACCCCCCTATACTTAGGCTCTGGTCAGTCTTAGTGTAGAAGAAGAGCAAAAATTAAGGTGGTCGAGGCCAAGAGGAGAAATGGATGAACATATACACATGGCACACATCAGTCCACCTATACTTAGGCTTTAAACACTCTAAGTCTAGGACATGAGTAAGTGTGAGAATCCATGAGATCTAGATAATATACAAAGAATATTGAAGAAAAGAAAAATAATAGGAGTGACATGGATCACCCTCCCCCCTATACTTAGGCTCTTGTGAGTCTAACTATAGCCATAAAATGAAATGATATGGAGCCAGGCGAGTGATTCCAATCACTGAGAAGGGAGGGAAATAAAAGAAAGGAAATTTATACAAGGAGGAGTGAGAATATACAAGGATCAAGAAGGTTTGTGACGAACCTTCTTGCGGGAGCGATGAGATGGGTAATAAACAAGTGTCTCACTCTCGAAATCATCCTCGGATGAATAAAAATAATGAGGCGAAGGGATCTTCCAATGAGGGTCGGCACATGCCTGCTTGCTCAGATATGGCTTAAGAACATCCAAACTGACCTCACTCATATAAATCACCTCATCTGGACCTGATGAGGCCTCCTCAGAAAAGTCCTTCTCTGGTATATTGAAGGAAACTTTCGAGGTTAGTTTTCTAGAACCTGAAGCATTGAGAGGGAGAGGAGAGTGACACACCTTTAGGGGTTTGGGGGAATGCCTCGAGGAATCAATTCTCAACTTCCTCTCATTGGATAACCGACTTGAGGATGAAGCAACCGTGTTTCTGGAAAGGGTGAATTTAGTCTTGGTTGTCTCCTTTGTTAAAGATCTGGGTTGTGGTGCGGTGCTAACCATGGGTTCCTCATCAGATGAGTCACCATATAAATTGTAATATTCCTGAAGGCTCAGCACACATCTTGGGTAGGTGCTAGTTATCTCAGTTGGCTTGGCACTAGTAGTTTCAGATGTCGGATCATGGAAATGGTTGAGACAATCAGCAAAAGTTGTGTCCAACACAGGGATAGCTTTGGGTTGTGAGTCCTTTATTGAAGTTGTCACAATAGAGGTGATGCAAGCAGAAGAAATTTTGGATGTGTGGGGTGTCGCTAATCCAATGGTCGGCTTGACAGTCGGAATCTCATATGTAGCAGAGAGGTGGGACTCATCTACCTCTCGATGGTCACGACTGTCCACGGCTATGTTGGTTGCTCCGGTTTGGATTGTGTCCTCAAAGGTCATGACTGATTAGTGTGTACCAAATGTAGGGAAATCGATCTCCCGAGTCTCGCAATCTATAGTCACCTTAGCCGAGGCTAAGAATGGCTTCCCAAAAATTATGGGAGACTGGGTGAACTCTCCAAGGTGCTCAATATCCATGATCGTGAATTCCACTCTAAGTGGAGCACCTCGAAAAGCAATGATGGCTGAAATGGTTCCTCTTGACCGTCTGATGGATCGGTAAGCCAGCTACACAATATCTACAGATTTCTTAGGAGGTTTGAGTTTGAGCTTCTCAAACACGGAGGTCGGGTGGATATTTATCGATGAGTCATCATCCATTCTTGCATAAGTAAAAATGGTGTCATTGATTCCACATTCAACTTGAGGCAACCGCTTCACTATACGGCTTTTGGTCTTTCTCCCCGTCACCAAGGTGGTGGCTGTGGACACTAAGTATCTTTTTGTCCTTGTTCTCTTACCCGACCTCTTGGGCATCAATTTACAACTCACAAATCTGTTGAGGTCGGGGAAGTGATTTGTGGTCTTTATTAAGGGAAGCTTAAGAATCAATTCCTCAATAATTGCTTCCCTAAGGGCGGGATCCAAAATTTTTAAGTCATTTTCAATTTTTATGAGATTGTCTGATTTTTAAATTTTTACATCTTTTTATGATTTTCAATTTTTTCAATATTTTTGATATGTGAAGAAGGGGAGGGAGAAAATGCAGACTCAAGATTGGAAGGAAAGTGGTTAGTAGAAGAGGGAGGTAGAATTGACTCCAGCTATACGGAGTGTGTGGGTCCTTTAGTGTTTTCTTTATTTTCAACATCAAATCCTCTTATGTCACTCTCCACTTCCATACTTAGGTTGGCAGCATATGAATTTAATAAGTGAGTGAATATTTTCAACCTGTCCTCAATTGATTCATGTCTCCTGAAAAGTTTAGAAATGTCATTCGCCAAATGGTTCCCATGGTAAGCAATGGGGTAATTCTGCTCAATTGTAGGATACTGTTGAGAATTCAATGTCTCATACTCAACATACCTTGACTACGGCATGTAGTGTTGAGTCGAGTAGAGACCATCAATATGGCAGAACTTGGTCAGAGCCTCCTATAATGGATTTGATATACAGGTGGTTTGTAGATCTAACTTAAGGATCCAGTCCCCTGTATGTGTAGGTTCTTCGAATGATGGGTCAATGCGAGCTTGATTACTAATGTCAATCATGTCTGGAACATCATAGTGTGCATGCCTCTCCATTCGATTCCTTTGTTCGACCATGTGATACCCTAAGGTCCAGTCATGATGTATATGTGTAATTGATGGATCTATCCCAGTAGTCATATGAGAATCAAATGAGGTGTATGGGGGTAGGTAATTGTGCCAATCACCTGACTCAACAGTGGCGTGCTCTACAAATGGTTCTTGGATTTCAGCAAGCGTCCGACTATAAGGTGGACTAACCCATGAGGGAAATGGATCTGGGGTATGAGAATGTAGGGTGGGTGAAAAGTGCGGAGAAGCGGGGAAGTCAGTCGAAGTTCTGACTTCCAAATTAGGGTGGGGGTGGAGGAAAGAAGGGTGGTTGCGGAAAACCATCTCAAAAAGAGGGTTCCACTAGAAGGAATAAGAAGGGGCTAGGAAGTCGGTCGAAGGTCAAACTTCGTAATTGGGATGGGGTAGGGGGTTCGTCTGGAAGAGAGGGTTCGTGGAAGAGAAAGATGGTGAAGATGGTTGGTGCAGAAACCGATGAGCCAACATCTACGAGAAGGAATAAGAGCGAATTGATGTAAAAACGTGAACTGATACATAGGGAAACAGACACAGATCGACATAAACCAAACACAAGAGCAAACACTAGTTTCACCAATTCAACACAATGATGATCGCAAACGTTCAACCATTATCTTTTCGATTTTAGTGAAGTGATAAAACAAGATATGAATTCATTTACATAAGATCAAGATGTGGGTTTTGGCACTATCCTAGAGATGTGTCCTCACCTCTCAATAATCAATATAAGTTGCGTACAATGATAGGGTTTGTCTCGCACAAACAAGGGTTAATTTTAGTCAATTGTTTTGGTCAAATTTGTATTAGCAATCCTAATTTTAAGTTAGATTTCACTGAATTAAATCCACCACACAAAGAACACCTAACGAGAAGTCTTGATTTCATTTTATACTGAGTTGTAAAACTAAGGGTAAATGAGTCGATAAAAGCTGATGCAATGATAAAATCAATGATGCATGCCCCAGTTCAAAAGACTTACAGTTATCCTCGAGCTCTACATGCGGGATGCAATATAGAATTGAAAAATTTTTATGCTATATGGAAATGCAGATGATGGAACTGCACCTAACAGATAATTCTAATTAGTGGGAAGAAGTGAATTTGACTTGACTAAGTAGAACGTCCTATGGTGCATATTAGTAAATGTGAATGTGTGGTCCTTGATTTTATGAGCACAACACAAGCAGATAAAAACCCATGAAAAGCTCTAAGAGCCCTGTGTGTAGGTCTAACGTACGAACCACTCAAGTCGAGCCCCACCCTCACCGGAAAGTGAAACAGGTCTCGACACGCCACAAGGAAAATGTCCAAAGTTTATGTACACAATCGAGATCCTAAATGGAATCTGCTAGAATATGTAATTATTACTAATTAATTAAAAAATGCAGAAAATAAAATCCTAGGGACTCTACACTCTCTCATGACTTGACTCTATTTTAATTTTGAATGTGTATCTTTCAATCAGCTTAATTCCTAGAAAAGCCGGCTTCCAATGCTCTTGAGTTGCTCGACTTCCTAAGCGGTCGCTTCATCGCATGGGATCCCTTACACAAAAAATAAGACAGTGTTAGATAGATAGACAAAAAATAAAATAAATAAAATAAAATAAAGTAAGAGAAAAATGCAAGAAAATAAACATAGTAATAATTACAAGAAAAATCGTGGATCAGACTACCTGAGGGGTGGAAAACCTAAAAAGTAAATTTTCTAAAAATCAACCTTACTTGTGCCTCCCTGGCAACAACGCCATCTTAAAAACCCATGAAAGCCCTGTGTCATAGTGTTGAGTGGTTGTAGTCGGGCAATTTAAAGATATATCAAAAATCACTAATTAATTAATTTTATCGATTATTGCAAGCGGTCAATTTGTATTTTTACTTGGGCAATCCCAAGGTCAAACTCAAGGAAACCACTATCTCCTTATGTTGATTATTAGGCGATCTAGTATTTAGGTTTTCAGCCCTTTTTTATGCTATTGATAAATGCAATGCAATTTTGGTAAATTTCTGGGGCTAAACTGTAAATTTCAATAAAATAAATTCCAAACCCAATGAAATTAACTAGAATGTGTATGAATGTAAAACTAAACTACTGTAAAATTTTTTTAGAATTTTCTGATGTAATATGAATTAATTATGAATTACATATGAATTAGGGTGATTTTGGGCAAATTAATTTTAATAAATAATAAACACCAAAATTTTTTAGAGATTGAATTATCCTAGATAAATCAAATGAGAGGTATTTAGAATAATTTTTAGTTCCTTAAAATACAAAGTGTAAAATTATTTAAAAAGCAATTACATAAAGCATCAACTATTTTATTCGACCTCGATATGTACGCAAACGAGATGATTTTTGGGCACAATGTATAACACATGTAATTCTATCTAATGTGTTTATTTTGGAATTTTTAATTAGTGAATAATTTAATAGCAATTTCAAGGCATAAAATGGGTAAAATATGCAAGTTTTCATCAATATAATTAAAATAAATCCGTCACTATTCACAAAATTGCAAATAAATACTCATTAAATAAAGAATTAGTTGATCTACAATATGCAATTTTCGAAAATGAAAATTGATGAGAAAAGATGGATTAAAATGGAACTTCTATGCAGGGGTCTATTTGCAAATTACACAAATGAATAAACTGAAAAAACAATGAAAAGGACTAAAATACAAATACCTATATACACTAAAGTATTTTTGCAAATTATCCTGACTTGCTTGTGAATTACGTTTGATGATGACATCAGCAGGGTGGAGGGGCCGGCGGTGCAATTAATCCACTTGGCATGTGTTTCGCAGGTGCCTTAAATATTGAGGACGTCCATGTAAATGCAGAGAAAGGTCGGTGATGCCTTGCAAATGCATCCCGTACGTACGTATTGCACACGTGCAGGAGGGATACAGAGTAGGCAGCCCGAGGTGGCGATGAGCGAGCAGTGCGGAGACGCGACAATCAGTGGAGGAGCGTGATTTGTCAGAGGAGCATCAAGGTGGAGGAGGGGCACATTTGCAGCTGATTTTCGATTTTGAGCTGGAGGTGGTTGATGTGCTTGGATGGCATTGCGAGGGTCTCGCGGGCTCAGAGGTGGTGCACCTTATAGGAGACGAGGGTCGATAGCGATGAGCGAGAGGGCACATAGCGCGAGGGCAGTGCGACCAAGGCGATGAAGATGCAACGTTGCCTAATCATGGAGTGAGGAGGAGGTCGTGGACAATGGCGATGGAGTTATGTGCAGGTCTAGCAGGGTCCCAAGGAGCTTGCTTGCGAAGCGAGGGCGTGTGCCCTGAGGTGGTTATGGACGAGTGACAATGGGCGACGAACGACAATTTGTGAAGGATGGTCGAAGGCAGATAGGTTGTTCAAAAGGAGGTAAAGGAGAAGAAAGAGGAAGACGAAGAAGGATGAGGTAGACACAGGTGGGACATGACTTTCACTTGGAAAAAAGAGCTCGCGGAGGAGATCTCTTATCTTAGCCTTGATACAAGTCAGCGGAACTGGAGAAGCTCTACAGCTCCTTGATGACTAGCCGCAACATGAGTTGTAACTCATTGATCTCGCCGGTGAGGGTGGTGTAGTCGTCGTCGCCTGCAAATCAAGCCTCCATGATGTCACTATGGAGGAGACGAAGTTGGTGGCTCGCTCCTTGGATTTGGTGGATCGTTTGGGTGGTTTGACGGGCTCGTGGTTTTTAGGAGGGGCAGTTGGAGTGGGTGGCAAATACAAATGATGTAGAAGATGTGAAGGCACAGGGTGCTGGAATGAGTGGGATTGGACGGGTTGTTGGTGAGGTGGCCGATGGATCATGGGAGAAAGAGGCGTAGGGAAATGCAGGTCTTGGAGTGGGTGGCGAATACAGACGACATGGGAGATGTTTGTGGGATAGAGAAGAGAGAGGGCAAGGTAGGAGTAGGTCAGATGGAGATCGGGGGAGAGAGGGGATGGTGGATGGCGGTTGCGCAGGTGGAGTTTCCGTAACCGCTAGGCGGAGGAGATGGAGCGGGAGGCGCGAGTAGCGTGAGGAGGGAAGGAGAGCGAGTAGGAGCTGATCTAAACTCGCCAGAGGTGAGTTGATCTCCATTTCCTCCAGCAGCCTCCTCTACTGTCGGATCATTTGTTGTTCTTCCCGCACTACAGGAAACGTCAGATCATCTAGAGCCTCAGTCATTGGATTGCTTCCGGTGATCTAATCCTTGATGCTTATTGTCGAACCGGTACCGATCGCCTATATGAAGACACATGTTTAAGTGAAAGATCTCCACCATCTGATGGTGCACCTATATGGGTTAAATTGCAAAACTAAACCTCCGCTTTTTGTATTTATTTATTACTCTTGTAAATAAAACATGCAGTGCAAATAGAATGGACTTTTTGCATCATAGGCCCTTGTCCTTATTGTATATTGCATATGGGTCCTGTCAAGCTCAGCTCACGCGCAGTCTCACATGAGTTGGGCAAATTGCAAGGATGCCCTTGCGACTTTTTGTATCTAATTTGAGTCCATTAAATTTTAATATAAGTTGTATGTTTCTGGAAAAATTGCACTTGAGCTCTTGATGTTTATTTTATTTGTGATTATGCCCTTTCCAGTACATGTATTTTTGGTGCTTGGATTTCATTTATTAAAAATAGCACCCGTACTCTAAAAGCTATGTAGAAAAGGGTTAGATGTCTGCACCACGTAATTTTACACCCCTTTTTATTATAACATTTTGCACATTTTAACTATTTATTAAAAATGAAATGTGTACATTTTTGTTCCGATTTGTATTCGAAGATACTAAAAAAATAGAAATACATTTTGAAAAATTCCAAAAAAGATATGTTGTCTATTTTAGCATATTTTAACTCCAAACCAAAAATCCCAAAAAATCTAAAAGGAAAAACACTAAAAATTAAAAAGCTTCAAAATCCAACAAACAAATATTAAAAATCACCAAAAATTCCAAAAATATGTTTTTCTCTTTCTAAATTTTATTTATATTATTATCTATTTACTAAATTGATTTGAACAATTTTAGATGTATTTTTCTTTTTTTAATCTTTAATTCAATCTCGGCCTATTATTTAATCCCTGATTTGGGATATTTTTTGACTTTAAAAATGCATACAAATTATCAAAAAATTACAAAAAATAAAAAAAACATTAGAAAAATATAAGAAACCCCAAAATATTTTATTTTTTGTATTTTATTTATTTATACTAGTATTTATAATTACATTACTTTATATTGTATAAATAACCGTATATATTCTGTTATACAAAAAAAAAGAAAAATAAATACGGAAATATGAAAATATAAAAAGAATATAAATAGTATAAAATAAAAAAATTTAAAAAATATATAAAATATAAAATTTAAAAAATATATAAAAACCAAAAAAACAATAAAAAACGGACAAGAGAAAAGGACAAGTTTTTGAGCTTAATTGCCCCAATCTGCTATTTGCTCCCTAAGTTCGGCCTCTACACATGCTTAGCACATTTCGTTTGAGGTCGCTTCGACGACTATCAATCCATCTTGTGGATTGACATGACTTCGGCTGAATCTGTGTCCTCACTACTTAGAGAGGACTGATCCAATGACTATTGGCTATTGGGTAAATGATACTGACACTTAACCACTCGTATATTTCATTCTTCACAACCTCTCGTATATTAGGATTTAATCTACTTTGCATTTCTCGAGAGGGTTTAGTATCATTTTTTAAGTATATGTGGTGTGTGCAAAATGTCGGGCTTATTCCTTTCAAATCAGTTATTTTCCATCCAATCGCTTAGGAATTTCTCTTCAAAACTTCCATGAGTTGGCTCTCTTCAGTGTGATCTAGGTTGGCATTAATGATGACATGTAGAGTGTGAGCATCATCGAGAAAAGCGTATTTTAGATCTCACAGTAAAGGTTTCAGTTCGACAATAGGGGTCGGTGGGGTCAGAAGGACAGTTTCTTCTGATGTGTTTATCAAATGGAGGCTCGATCATGGGCATGACCAGGGCTGAAGTCAATACAAGTTCAGTATCCAACGTATCCTAGGCTTCATCCAATTCAAAAATTTCCCGACCAGTGAAAGGGCATGGTGGAGCTTCAAGTGCAGAGTTCAGGTTATATGTGGAAATCTGATGAGATATGTCCTTATAAGTGGATCGGGAGGTGTTCAGACTAACCTCCAGAGGGTATTTAGAAAGATGGATAGTGGCAAAATCATTTTGAATGTCGAGTACAACACAACTTTCTATCCAACCACAGTCTTCAGTCTAAGAATCAATAGAAGTGGGGATGACAGATCAACAGGAACGATCTTGTCATTGGTTTTAAATTCTACTCTCATATCCTCATAATCAAAGCGTGCCTTAGTAGTGGCTAAGAACGGTCGTCCATGTATGATGGGAGTTTCACTCAGTGTATTGGATAGATCCATATCCATTACAATAAATTCTTCTTGAAATTGATGTTCATGAACCGTGATTGCTACATCCTTAAGTAGTCCTTTTGGTCTCTTTACTGAACAATCAACCATCTATAAAATCATCGAGATAGGTTTTCGTTTCCTTAACTCAAAGTGCTCCAAAATAGTAGTAGGGAGGAGGTTAATTGATGCACCATTATCCAAATAGTGTGCGCTCAAAGGTCAACTCACCGATTATGCATTTTACAGAGGTGCTCCCAGTACTTTCTTCTTGGTGAGCACGAATTGGGAAATGGCATTAGATTTTTCTCAAGGTAGCACATATTTTTCAATGTCTCCATGATCCTTCTTATTCCTTCCCTTTGATTTCCTTTTTGATGTGCAATTTTTCTTTAAAAAGCATGAGAAATCTGGGACTTGTTCTGGGTCCTTTAGGAGTGGAATCTCATTGACAATGTCCGAAAATAATTTCTCCAACTCAGGATCAATGGTCGATGATCTGGTGTTTTTCCTACGAAGATCTTTACGAAAGGGGATAGTTATGGAGGAAGGAGGAGGAGTGGAGGTATCAATCAGTTCCTCTTCATTGTTGATGTTCTCTTCATCTTAGATTTGATTCTCAGTAGCTTGTGGTGTGGTGTAAGTAGATGTGGTTTTCCCATTTCGAAGGGTTACAACATTGGCGGATTGGTTGGAATGACTTGCTTTTTTAAAACTCATGTGATTCCTAGGCGACTGTTGTGTTGTCCCCTAGGTTGAATTTTGGTCGTATGAAGTGTAGCAGGAAATCCTTGATTTTGGTTTTGAAACCCATGAGGTGAAGTGAAGGAGCCGATAGGTGGTGAGTGTGGAAAGATCCAGATGAACTAGCTCTGTTGGTATTAGGGTTGGACAAAGGTTGAGGTGATAGCACCAGAAGTAAGATCTGATCTCGGTAAATTTTCATGCATTCTCAATGTTGGCTTCTTGTTGCGCTTGGTTGGCCTGTTGTTGTGCTGCAACAAATTGTTGTATCGCTTGATTTAAAGCATTAAAATTCACGGTTGTGGGAGGTTGAGTATTTGGAGATCCAGTTGGTTGTTGGGGCTATGAGTGATTATGGAAGTGATATTTGTTGTGTTGCCCATTCCACCCAAAAATTGGGTTGTTCTCTCCATCTTGAATTTTGGGTGTTCGATAATGATCCTCCTTGATTTCGTTGTTCCCAATTTACACTCTCGAGAGTCAATTCTTGGTCATGATATAATCGTTAATGGCCAAAGACCTGAATATTAGGTTAGACATAACCCCATAGATGTTGTTCAGGACTCTATTCAGAGCCAAGTTACCAATTACTTGGGTCATGAGATCAATCTGTTTGGAGAAAATTGATGAATCTCAGATTCAACATGCTAAAATTGGTCAATTAGGCTATGTTCTCCAAAAAACATATGCATTTAATAATCAATATAACATCATTAGCATTCATACATGTGTAAATAATATTCACATTTCATCATGCATAATTGCATCAAATAAGGAACCAAAAATCCAAGTGTAAATTGGCCTAAAAATCAGCTAACTTCCCCTATTTTTAATTAATTCATCCTGATCCAATTGACCTGAAACCATTCCATTGTGTAGATATACTAAAAGGAATAAACAAAAAATACTAAAAAATGCTAACTTAAATAAGTGATAAGTAAACCCAAAACCTAATTTCACACCAGAGAGACTAAAACATGCATATCTTCCTCATACAATGTCCGATTTTTATCTACTTACTTTTGAATTACTCCATTTTCAAATACCTTCAAAAAAGACCAATTTCATAAAATTTGGAGCTCATATGTGCAAGTTGGGTTTTGGGTCTCTTTTGCGCATTTTATGTTTTTGTGATTTTTACCCTAAGTTTTTATGTACATAATTAATTCATTTTATTTTATTTCTTTTGTTATTTGATGAAAGTTTTATCAAGTGGTATAAAATCCATATCCAAATCAAGATCGAAATTAAAGAAACTGACTGTGTCCGAGTAACCTCTGTGAGTCAGTATAAAATTCGAATGTTCCCTACTTCTAGTTTATTTCCCTATTTTCTTATTTATTAAAAATATAAAAAATAGATTAGTGTGTAATTAAGTGTCATTCATTTTATCGTATTTTTCTAGAATTTTTATCCTCTTTTAAAATCACAGAAAATTACAAAACCCCAAAAAGCTAGTTTTCTATACACATGGAGAACCACCAAAAATACTACTTTGTACAGATGACCTCTTTTCCTCTCAGTTCCTTCATGAAAGTTGTAGATCTCGTCAAGTCGAATAACTTTCATGTTGAGCACTTTTTGAATTCACATAAATTACTATTTATTTTATTATTTTCCAAATTCATTTATTTTATTTTTATATTCTACTTTAATAATTTAATTATTATTTATTTAGTTAAATTTTATTTTTTTTATATTATTCCCTCTATTTCTTTATTTTCCCTCTTATTTCTTCCCCCTCTTTTCTTTTCCCTCTTCTTTCTCCCTCTTCCTCTCTCTCTCTCTCGTCATTCCCATACCCTATGTCACGTGCAAAGCACGTGAGCCGTCACCCCCACCTCAGTCACGTGCTCCACACATGGCCATCTCCTCCCCTTTCCAGAACCGCAGCCTGCCTTCTCCTCCTGTAACCACCTCCACCTTACGTGTAACGCCTATCATCCCATCTCCTCCACTTCTTGGGCGATTACGGACGCATGCGCGTAAGACATCTCCTCCCTACCTCTCCTATAAAGCCTCTTCCGTCGCCGGTCATCCGCCCCATCCAGCTTTTACAGGTTCTTCTTCTCCTGACTGGCCTTCCTCTTAGGTGACAGCGACAACATGAATACATTACCATCGAGGAAGAGGGGAAGACCTTGGTGTGATACTCGATCAAATTCTTGGTTGAGCAACTGTATCTTCTCCACAGAGTAGCAGAGCTCAGAGCCCACCTCACCGAACTCTTTGAGCAACGACTCCAGGAGCTTCAGTTCCTCGTTTCCAGGTGAGATCCTTCAATATCTCCTGACCAACGTCTCTGTCCTCCTCTGTCCCTGAGCTCCCACCTACCACTATCCACCCCACCACTTGTCAATTTCACCAATTTTATACACTCACTTCACCACACCACCAGCCCTTCAAAGGGTCCCAATACCTCAACCATGCACCTGCGACCCTCGCCGACCATTCTCCCTCCACCCTCCTCTTCTCCACAACCTCCCCCGCTTCGATCCACCTTCAGGTCTTTCGTAGAACTAGAGTACATGCCTCCACGTCATTCGGTTACATCCAATCCTACACACCATTGGCACCTTGTTGCCCTTCACCTGATCGCCTGCAGCTCCACGAGCTTCAGCTGTCTCGCCCACTTCACCCACTATCTTCGCCACACCAGATCGACCATGGAGGCCCTCACCCTCCCTCTATAGCTGGCAGTTCCGCCCCGCTACTGCTCGCCGCCATCGTGCCACCTCCAACCACTGACTCCTCACCATGCTCTGACGCTCGACGCTGCCTTTCCCCGAAGCTGTTGGATCGGGAGATCCAACAGCCTGTGAGCCTCCACGGCATCCCCCACCCAAGCCTTGGCCCCAACCTCCAGGCTCTGGTTGACCGAACCTCAGTCGAGTGCTACCTAGGCTCAAAACGTCAAGCCTCTACGTCGGGTGGTCGAACCGCCTGCCGTCTGCCGCATGGACCCAAACCGCAGCCCCTGTCCCAAGCCTCACTGCGCATGTACACCACACGTACGGTAGTGGGAGATTTGCAAACTTACCCCTACCTTTATAGAAAACAGCAAAGAAGCCTCGCCTCCTGAAGCCACGTGCCATACACATGCCTGCCAGGGAAAATAGCAGAAAGACCCAGGCAGATTTGCCTAATAGCAGATAAGTCTCTCCAAGGACCAAATTGATAAGAAAATTTAATCCTTTATTACATTTTAGCCCCTACAACTTCATTTGAGCATATCTTTCTCATACAAACTCTCAATTTTATGTACAATATGTCATTTTGAAGCTTCCGTGTTTTTTCATATTATATATCATGTGGACAGATTTAAGGCTTGATATTGATGAGTATTATTTGGAGATCTCTGTTGATATATGCAAGCTGATTTCTGACATTTTATGTCGTATTTTTTCGAGGAAATTGGCGACTTATTT
Organism: Ottelia alismoides; assembly: GCA_037367405.1. Taxonomy (NCBI): domain Eukaryota; kingdom Viridiplantae; phylum Streptophyta; class Magnoliopsida; order Alismatales; family Hydrocharitaceae; genus Ottelia; species Ottelia alismoides. The sequence continues at coordinate 364,871 of JAZKJV010007870.1, read as the reverse complement.
TGTAAGGCTTTTGTTGAAGATTTTGAGTTGATTAATTATCTGTTGATAATTCATTTTGGAGAAATCAATCTCTGTAGAGGGCAATATCAAAGAGGAATTATTCAACTATACAAATATTTTTGAGGAGATTTTAATTTACTCCTTTCGTAATTAGTGATTATTTAATTGTGGATTTAATCATTGCAAGGGTGTATTTCAGGAGAATTCAGTTTAATTCTCGAGATTTTATCTGATCAAACTCTATTTATGTGATGATTAAACTGAGAGAATTTTTGAGATCACTATCTCTATTTGAGGATTATTTTTGACCTCTTTATTGATTGGATTATTTACGGGTTAATCTCCATGCCCTTAGCTTGAATTTGATTGGAAACTCATCTCATGAATCTCTTTTGATCTGTGATAATTTTCGAAGATTCATTAATCAATTTCATTGAGGATTTAAATCATAAAAAATCACAGATTTTGCGCTCATACGATCTGTTTATTTTTCGTTGCATTTTCACCATCATATTTTCTCTTTATTGTCTAACATATAAACTAATTGAAAATTTAATTAATTAATTAATTTAATTTAAAACCACGCAACTAGAAATAGTCCATTCCCTGTGTTCAACCTTGGTAGACTTGCCAAGTAAAAATTGTTCCACAACATTCAATGCTTGTGGTTTTTGACCGATCGTAAATTGCCTCCTATACTACAATTATCGACAATTAGAGAGGCAATTTTTGAGCTCATCAAATGGCGCCATTGCTTGGTACACAGCTCATCTTCATTTGTTTGTTGAATTTTATTGTATTATTTTTATGTGGATATTTTCAAAATTTTAGGTCTTCTTATTGTGTTGTTTTTGCATCATTTGTTTATTATTTTTCATGATATTTTTCTGACTATTTCTTTTATAGCAAGGACCATGGAGACCAAGGACACTCGATCTACCTGGAGGCATGGAGTTGGGAGCTCCCGCTGTGAGGAGCCGCAAAATAAAACAAGAAGGATTCAATGAAGATTCGTCAACATTTTATTCATGCAATTTGTTGTAAAAAAATGTATCACATGCATTTCTAGTTGTCCTCATTCGAGGGCCTGCGTGTGTAAAAAAGAGAGTATTTCACTCGATTATCGACACACCCCCTCACCACATACATGCATCCATGTCTGTATATTCACTCACCCTCCCCCTCCCTCGTACATCCATCACAATTCATACACCTCCCCTTCAGCATCTTCACCTTCATCTGTAAAAATTCATCACCCTCTCCCCCTAATGTAAGCAACCACACATCTGTATAAATGCCCCCTCTAACCCTAAAAACCACGGGTCCCCCAGCCCAAATACCACATCCAATACTTAGGCTATTTTCGGCCTAAGTATAGGGGGACCCAACTCAATCAATCCTCCCTCCATCTGTCTTCTTATACTCGGGTCATTTTTGACCTATGTATAGGGTTATGATGAATCCCTGCTAGATCATCATTATTCTCTATTTTTATCCTCAAAAAATAAGAACTTCATGAGAAATCTTCATTAATTCCGCATCTTTGGCATATAAATCAGTCATCTAAAATTAACACTAACCTTAATTTATAGTTTTTAATAACTAATATTTTCTTTATTTTCTATTTTTATTAAAATATCTAAAAAATAGATTAAATTTTGTATATATTTATTTTGGTTTAAAAAAATAAAAAGACAAAAATATCAAAACCCTCAAATAAAATATTTTACCCATTAAAAATGCTTGCAAAAATTCTTCTTTTGTATAATTGACCTCTTTTGGATTTTTAACAAAATGAAACTTGTATATCTTAATGAGATCTACAACTTTCATGTTTTAGATTTTTTCTAATTCAACCTCTAATTATTTATTTTTATTTATTTTCTTAATTTCCGATTTTTCTAATTGGGCCACCTGGTGCCCTCTGGGCCGCCCACATGGCCCCATCCTCTTCCCTCTAGCCGGCCTCCTCCTTGGTTCTTGGATCATCCTCTGGGTACCTTCATCTTGGCCATCCACTCCCGCTAGCTTCTAAGTCATAGATCACATCTCTCGATGCAATCTGAGCCGCATGCTCCCACCCTCTTCTCAACTACAGGATCTCCTCCCATCCTTCGACTCTACCCTCTCCATGTCGCCCCTTCATCCTCCACCCTTGGATTGGGCCCCATTTCCATCTCAACCCTTTGCCTCCGCTCACCTTCCATTCGATCTTCACCTCCACGAGCATATGGACTGCTCGCTCTCTTTCACCTCCCATCCTCTCTATCGAACCTGATAGATCAAATCCAAACCACTCCTTCGTGCCTCGATCTCAGCCGTTGGATCACTTAATCCAGCGATAGAGCTTCCTTCTTCCTCCTCCAGCCCAATCCCTCTTCGAATCATTACGCCATGCGACACCCCCGCCCCCTTCCAATTTTAGCTCCCAACTAAGACCACCTATGAACAACCCAATGCTTCCGCTGAATAGACGTTACCTTTGCCATCCACACGTACACATCAACTCCCCACGACCGAATTTCTCGCGCATTCAATCATCCATTCAAACCCTCCTTCTGACCAAATATAGCCGACCACCTCTTCCTTCAAATATGACGCCTCCGCCCCCTCTACTTCTCATCCACCAATGCCAAGATTATGCCCATCTTCCCTCGCCCCTCCGATGACAGCTGAGTGGAGGTTTGTTAAGGCAAATATGACTACCCCTTCGGTGTTTTACCCATGGTCTTCCGACCACGTAGAAACGCCTCCGACCCGTTGACCACAAGGACACGGGCTTCATATGGACACGCGTGCCTAACGTGCCCATCTGAGGTAAATTACATGGAGGAACTGGTCAGTTATTTAAAATTACAAAAATACCTCTGTGCGTTATAGAGAATTTACAAGGAAGCCCCTCTGATTTATGCTAATTACTAATAGGTCCCTCCAATGACCTATTTGTAAAATTTACATTTATTTTTCCATGCATTTTTATTACATTTATGCCTTTATATTGTATGTTTTATATCTTGAGCATACAGACTCAGTTTCAGTTGATTTCAGTTTTATTGTGTTGTACATTTTACCCTCTATTTAATGGCATATTTTAATTCATTATTTGACACTAAATTATAGTTGCTAATTCTTGGATGATAAATAGTACCTCTCGCCCACAATTTAAATGCCACTATTTATCAAGTTGCTAAAATTACCTGTGAAATTGATCATTAATATGATTGCTCATTGAACTATTAATGTAGGGTATATTTGTACACATTTATCGTGCATGCCTTTCTTTTGCATGTTATCATGTATTATGTTCATTGCATCCTATTTTTGCATTTTAAAAATCAAACAAAATTTGCATGCATCATGTGAACTTGTATTTGCATCATTTTATTTGCATATGCATGAAAACCAAGGATTAGAAAATAATCACTCATTAATTAATCAATAATTTTTGGTAAATAGAATAAGAGGCCCATGTCCCTGTGTTCGAACTTGGTATACTTGCCAAGTAAAATAACTTCCATATATTTCAAAGTGTGGTTCTTGATCGACCGAATTTTGTCTCATGTACTACAATTATCGACAATTAAAAAGATGGTCTCTCATTCATCAAATGGCATTGCGCCATCTATGGCCAGTTCTTTAGTGTTGAATTACAAAATCAAAACCACAAAGTCAAGCGGTTAACTCGGATCACATGTGAATATAAGGATACCGTATTCACTCATGTTCGGTTAGACGATGACTCTACGCTTAACATCTGTCCCAAGTTCATTTTTAACCGACTCAGACTCGGACAACTCAAAAAGATAAGGGTGATCGTTCAACTACCCGATCGATCTACAAAAAGGTCATAGGGGATTATTTCTGTCATCGTAAATTTCCGAGGTAACAATCATAAAGTGGACTTTATTTTCCTTGGCATTGAGCACCTCGAAAAATTGTCTGAGTCTCCTATAATTTTAGGAAAGTTGTTCTTAGCCTCAACTAAGGTAGTTGTCATTCGTGAGACTCATGACATCAAGTTTCTGAACTCAGACCAGAAGGCCCAAAGCCTCAATGACACAACCTATTATGAGGAAACCCGACTTGAACCCAACATTTGTGATTGGGAGACAAACACTTCACATGATCATACCTCTCCTCACGAAATACAGACATAAAACCTAGGAAAAAATCATGAGAAATCGACAGTTAAGTTGTATTTGGATTCTCACCACCCTAACACTGCTCCTAGGGGAAACATTATTTGTGAGCTTATGAAGAATTGGACCATATTTCCAAGGTTCGTCATGACTATTTAAGTAATCCAATCTTTGAGTCGGTAGTAATTCATGATATACTTGAACCATACAAGGAACCGACTCATGAAGCCTCCGATGTCACCAAAATTCGCTAATATTAGAAGGTGACATCAACATCCACAACCAACGATCACAAAGCCACTAGGAACATGCTCCTTCGCCTGAAGTTGTGTATGACCCTACAAGAATTGGTCGACTTTTACGAGGATTCATCTAATAAAGAAATAATAAATGACACACCGATTACTAAGGATTGGGAGAGGAAGACTTTCCATCTTCCTCCCAATGCTTCTCATGGAAACAAACCGACCAAGAAAATCACCTTTGACCTTAGACACCAGGTGATTTCTGACGAGTCCTCGTCCAGTCCTGAAGTGGTTCATCATGCAAGTGCAATATGTACAACTATGATCAAAGGGAACTTACCTCTAGTTGGCAATAGTTGGAGATCCTCTACATATGGCTACTATTCTTCTGAGGACGACTCTGACGATGGCTAGTCCTCTTCACCCTCCCCCTCTTCACCACCCTCTACATCTTCATACTATCTCCCGCCACACTCCCACAAGAAGGTTCATCGCAAAACTCCTTGACCTTGTACATCCACAATCTACTCGGTTCCCCATTTGTAATTATTCGATCATACTTAGACTGACCTAAGCCTACGTATATAGGGACTGGTATCATTGTTTATACATCACTTCTATTCTTTTCCCCTCACCCTCGACTGCCTCATGCTTTTCTGCTATGCTTAGTTTCTCAAAAGTCTAAGTATAGGGGGGCAAGTCGGTTTCTATTTCTTTTTCGCTCAAGTACTTGTAGTATGAGCTATCTCTACATTTCACTTTGTGCCATGAGGACATAACACAAGCTAAGTATAGGGGTGTGTGTTTTTATATATTCTACGTACTTTATCCATAGCTCGTACTTTAATTGTTTTAATCTAAAATCGAGTGCGGGTAAAAGTTTTGTTATTATGTATATTATACTCAATTCTTTATGTAAATATTACCCGATTTAAAAAAAAACAAAAAAAAAACAAAAACGTTTTTGCATAAAAAATAACTCATGGTCTTCCATTTCATTAAGCGTCTCATGCATTCTTTAGTTGGTGTATTCCTGACACATCCACTATCACTCAAGGCTTAAGGATTTGAGGACACTTGATTTCTGAGATGTTGAGAGCCTGAGTTAACCAACCTTAGTCATTTGGGTTTTTCAACTTAATAATCCACACATCCCAAGTTTGAGGATTTGAGTGCTATATTGCATTCTTCATCTCTACCTTCTAAAGAGTATGATCAACAAAACACTTTCACAATTGCGTTATTGATGAAATGAGTTGAGTTATCACTTGAGGAATTAGGACTAGAGAATTGAGTTTAGACTCGATTTAATAATGCTCAAGGATGGGATAAAATTAATGAAGGCTTCAAGAAATCCGGGTATTAGCAAACCCTATCCAGTATGTGAACAAGTTCACATGCTACCTCTTGATATTGACCTATGTTCCAGGTGTGATGAAACTAAATAAATTGTTGATCAGTGTGTGCCAACTCTAGGTAAAAGCAGTGGAGATAGCCAAACAATGAAATGAAAGTTCGAGAGAAGTTCTCTCATACAAAGGAAAGCTCAATCATTACAATCACAAATCCTATGAGCTTCCACCAAAGGCGAGCGCTCCCAACCATTTCAAAGTGTTCACTTGGACCGAATGCTATTAGGACCAAGGAGTCAGGCTAGCACCAAAAAGGGCTCTACATCGTATAGTGATACAAGTCTGGGTGTCGAAGGTATCTTAGATACTCAAAAGAGATACACCCCGGTGTACTCCCAAGAAAACAAGTGCAAATGACTCCAAATTCTATTGACGGACACATTGATCAAAAACATAAATATACATGTGTTGAATAATAAGGCACACGAGAGGCCCCTTCTTCAAATGTGAGGGAGAGGAAAATATACACAATCTTATCATCTAGCCATCCATCTACACTTCCAAGTCAACCAAACTAATGAGATGATGGATTGAATGCAAGAACCAACTTATACCCTAGTGTTGAGGATTAGGTCTAGAGGAGAGTCTCCTAGACTGGGTCCTTGGGTTACATCTTGACTCGACTCTCATGAATGCAGTACACTAAAAGTCATATCCTTATATTATATGTACAAACATAGAGTCTGATAAATAGAGAAGTTGGATTCCTTTTGATTAAAGCATGGTCGAACCTAGAATTTTAGGATCACTCAATTTAAGGGTCTTCGATGAATTGAGCCTTAAAATTCACATGCACAGTAAGGGATTTATCCAACTAAGTCATTCATTCATTGATGCTCGGAGACGAGCATAGTTTAAGTATAAGGTACGATGAATCTCAGATTCAACATGCTAAAATTGATCAATTAGGATCTGTTACCAACAAATCCATATGCATTTAATCATTATTATAACACCATTAGCATTCATACATGTGTAAATAATATTTGCATTTCTTCATGCATAATTGCAAAAAATAAGGAACAAAAAATCCCAGTGTAAATTGACTTAAAAAGCAGCTAACTTCCCCTATTTTTAATTAATTCATCTAGCTCCAATTGACCTAAAACCACTTCCCTTGTGTAGATATTATTAACAAGAATAAATAAAAAATACTAAAAAATTGCTAACTTAAATAAATGATAAATAAACCCAAAACCTAATTTCACATCAGATGGACTAAAACACACATCTTCCTCATAAAGTGTCCGATTTTGATCTACTCACTTTTAAAGTATTCCATTTTCAAAAACCAACAATATAATGCCAATTTCATAAAATTCAGAACTCATATGTGAAAGTTTGGTTTTAGGCCTCTTTTGCGTATTTTATCATTTTTACGATTTTTATCTTGAGTTTTTATATACATAATTAACCCATTTTATTTTAGTTCTTTTTGTTCTTTGATTAAATTTTTATCAAGTAGTATAAAATTTCAAATCCAAATCAAGATTGAAAGCAAAGAACATGACTGTATCTTAGTGACCCTTGTGAGTTTGTGTAAAATTCGCCTATTTTCTACTTCTATTTTATTTCCCTATTTTATTATGTATAAAAATTAAAAACAAAATGATTAATGTGCAATAAGTGCCATTTATTTTATCGTATTTTTTCTAGAATTTTTATGCTCTTTTAAAATCACAAAAAATTATGAAGCTCTAAGAAGTCGGTTTTCTATACACATTGAGAACCACCAAAATTACCACTTTGTATAGATGACCTCTTTTGCTCCTTGTTCCTTCATGAAAGTTGTAGATCTCGTCGAGATGAACAACTACTTTTGTGTTGATCACTTTTTTCTTTTGATGTCAATTGCTATTTCTTTTATTTTTTCCTAATTCATTTATTTTATTTTTATATTTTTTTATAATTTAATATTTATCAATTTAATTTAATTTTATTTAATTTTGTTATTCCCTCTTTTTCTTTCTTTTTCTCTCTTATTTCTCCCCCCTCTTTTCTTCTCCCTGTTCTTTCTCCCTCTTAATCTCTCTTCATTCCCATACCCTCTGTCATGTGCAGAGCACGTGACCCATCACCCCCACCTCGGTCACGTGCTCCGCATGTGGCCATCTCCTCCCCTTTCTAGAACCGCAGCCCGCCTCCTCCTCCTGTAACCATTGTCGACTTGCATGTAATGCCCATTGTCGCATCTCCACCCTTCTCCGGTCATTATAGCCGTACATGTGTAACACATCTCCTCCCCACCTCTCTTATAAAGACTCTTCCCTCACCAGTCATCCGCCCCATCAACCCTTTACATGTTCTTCTTCTTTCAGACATGCCTTCCTAGGTGACATCGACAACAGGAAGACTTCATGGTTGAGGAAGAGGGGATGACCTCCGTTTGATTCTCGACCAAATTCTTGGTCGAGCCACTGCTTCATCTCCACAGAGAAGTAGAGCTTAGAGCCCACCTCGTCGGACTCTTTAAGCAACGACTCCAGGAGCTTCAACTCCTCGTTTCCAGGTGAGAACCATCCATATCTTCTGACCAACGTTTTCGTCCTCCTCCATCCCTGAGATCCCAGGTACCCCTATCCCCCCACCTCTAGTCAATTTCATCAATTTTATACACTCACTTTACCACACCACCAGCCCTTCCAAGGATCCCAACAACTCAACCATGCACCTCCGACCCTCGTCGACCGTTCTCCCTTCACCCACCTCTTCTCCACAACCTCCCCTGCTTCGATCCATCTCTAGGTCTTGCACAGATCTAACCTCTTTAGATTACATCCAGGCCTTCATACAATTGCCACCTCACCGCCCTTCACCCAATTGCCTGCAGTTCTGTGAGCTTCACCGGTCTTGCCCACTTCGCCCATCATCTCCGCCGCGCTAAATCTACCACAGAGGCCCTCAACCACCCGCAATAGTCCATAGCTCTGCCCTGCTACCTCTCAATGCCGACACACCATCTGTAGCAACTGACTCCTCGTTGTGCTCCGACGCTCGACATCGCCTCGCCCCACAACCGTTGGATCGGGTTATCCAACAGCCTGTGGGTCACCACAACATCCCCAAATTAAGCCTCGGCAACATCCTTGAGGTTAGGGTCGACCAAACCTCAGCTGAGTTCTACCTAGGCTCGGAACGTCAAACCTCTACGTCAGGTGATCGAACCGCCCGCTGTCCGCCACATGGACCCAAATCGCAGCCCCTGTCCCGAGCCTCACTGAACACGTGCACCGCACATGCGACTGTAGGAGATTTGTAGACTTGCCCCGGCATTTCCAGAAAATCGCAAAGAAGCCTCACCTCTTGAAGCCATGTGCCAGACATGTGCCCACCAAGGAAAATTGTAGAAAGTCCCATGCATATTTGAAAATTGCACATAAGTCCCTCTAGGGACCAAACTGAGAAGAAAACTTTATCTTTATTACATTTTAGCCCCTGCAACTTCATTTGAGCATATCTTTCTCATGCGAACTCTGATTTTTATGCATAATATGTTGTTTTGAAGCTTATTCCGTGGTCTTTCATTTTATATATCTAACGGACAGATCTAAGGCTTAACATTGGAGAGTATTATTTGTAGATCTCTGTTGACATATGCAAGCTGATTTCTGACTTTTTGTGCCGTATTTTATTGAGAAAATTGACAACTTATTTTGTAGGGATTCTATTGAAGAGTTTGAGTTGATTATTTATCTGTTGATGATTTTATTTTGAGAAATAAATCTCTGCTGAATGTAAGATTAAAGAGGAGTTATTGAACTGAAAAAATATTTTTGAGGAGATTTTCATTTACTCCTTTTGTAATTATTGATTATTTAATTGAGGATTTAATCATTACATGGGTGTATTCGAGGAGAATTCAGTTTAATTCTCAATATTGTATCTTATCAAGCTCTATTTATCGGAGGATTAAACTAAGAATTTTTGAGATCACCAACTCTATATGAGGATTATTTTTGATCTCTTTATTGATTGGATTATTTACTGATCAATCTCATTTCCCTTAGCTTGAATTTGATTGGAAACTCATCTCAAGAATCTCTTTTGATCTGTGATAAATTTTTTAGTATTATTTGATAAATTTCATTGAGGATTTAAATCACAGATTCTGTGCTCATCCGCTCTATTTATTTTTCTTTATATTTTCATCATCATAATTTCTCTTTTTTTCTGACACAAAAATTAATCGAACCAGCGCCTAACGTTTTTGTAGATTTTCATTTAAGTCCTAAGTGCTCAAAATCAGAGGGAGATAGCGGAAAAGCCATGCAAGTGGTTCCATGATGGAAATCTCACCATTGAACCGAATGATGCATGCTGAGTTAGAAGACTTACAGTGCATCCCAGCTCTCTCCATGCGGTATGCAAAACAGAATTTTTAAACCTATCTATATGTCGGTATGCAAGCCACAAAATCGCCCTAAACATTAGCTGTTATTAGCATGAAGAACCATAAGTCGCTCATTCATCTTTAGCCTGAAAGGTCCGGTCTTGGCTCACCCCTCCTCTGCTCAACACACTTGAGGGTAGGAGAAAGCGCTTTACAGGGCTCGTTGTGGCACAAGGGCTAAGAGACAAATGAGCGGCTTGTTTAAATTTGACTAGATCCATACAAAGTAGACTATAGGAACATGCATTCTTATTAATGTGTGGACCTAGCTACCGAGTCAAGCAGCCTACATCTAGGGGCTCCAAGCACACAAAACAAAATGAAATAAAGGTGGAAAGCTCAAAACTTCGGAAAACAAAGAAAAGAAAGCGATGAAAAACTCGAAAAGCCACGATGAGACCCCCAGGTGAACAATCACCCGACACTGGACCTCATTGTGAAGAGTAGAGTCCTGTTTATTTACATGCCAAAATTGTCTCTCTCTCACCATAAATAACAAAAATAATCCTAAATATTCTAATCCTATCTAATCCACATCTATTTGCTTCCTTGATACTCTCTCCAGATGGTCATGAGAAGAGAAGACCATCCTCCTCCAAGCTCGGTTACCTTGGCCTCCTAAGAAGCCATCCTCGCGTGGCGGGCCCTCGCATCAAAGTCACAAAAGATTGCATTAGAATAGCTCAATCAATCAAATAGAGTAGATAAAATAATCACAATAAATGGATCAATGAAGCATGGTGATTACTGACAATAAAAATAGTTGCTCATAAAATCAATGATGAATCAAAAATATACACAAGAATGACAAAATAAATTAGGCTATGCTCATTGCTCCCCGGCAACGGCACCATCTGATAACACGATATTTTGTGAGGGTCATCGTAATATGTATCAAGTGCCGCTGAGGCGACCAGTCATAAAACATGGGTTGATCAGCAATTAACCCACAATGAAAGAATGTATCAATTAAGCTCAAAACATTTAATTATATATTTAATATAATTTAAAACCAAGAAACTAGAAATAGTATGTTCCCTGTAATCGAACTTGGTAGACTTGCCAAGTAAAAATTGTTCCACAACATTCAATGCTTGTGGTATATGATCGATCATAAATTGCCTCCTAAACTATAATTATAGATAATTAAAGAGGTGATTTTTGAGCTCATCAATTATTTGTCATTTATCATGAGTTTTCTTAGATGAGTCACTGATGGATCTCTCATGATTGACTACAATGACTGGTCTCATGTGCCCGCTATATATGAAGAAGATATTCCCTGAATTATGTGCCATGTTCTCAAATAAGGTCCACACGATGTGTTCATCATGGCTAAAATAATTCCCATCACATGAGCCATTGATAACTCTCTTGAATGATGTGTCTATGTCCTCATAAAATATGTGAACTAATTCCCCTTTGGGGATTGCATGATGGGGGTATTTCCTTTGTAATTCCTTAAAGCGCTCCTAGGATTCGTGAATGGGTTCTTTGTTTGTTTGGGTGAAGGATGATATGGCTTGTCTTAGGAAATTTGTCTTTCCTATAGGGATGTATTTCTTGATGAAACCCTCTCTTAAGGTGTCCCAAGAGGTGAGAGGGGTTTCGTAATTTTGGAGCCATTGGACTGCTCGTTGTTTAAGAGAGAAAGTGAAGGCTTTCATATAAATGTATTCCCTTTCTACCCTGGGGATGCTCATTGTATGAAAGTAGGATCCAAACTCTTGGATGTGTTGGAAAGAGTATTCACTCCTATTTCCATACAAATTTGGTATCAAGGAGATAGATGCAGGTTTTATCTCAAAGTCTCCTATCTCAGGCGGAATTTGGATCCAATGGACTAGATCTTTAGACACGTGGTTATAATGTGTGCTTAGGGGTGGTGGTCGGATTAGTGGAGCTATGGTTTGGCAGATCGTGACATTCTCCTCTCTAGGCAGTTGCAGTTGTTGTAAAATGAGATCCATTGGATTGGGTCGGTTCTCTTCTCCCATTTCTCCTATGTCAGGTGTATCCTCAAACATCTTACTCAAACAAGATGGGCATGATTGATATATCGGATTGTAATCAAGTAGTTGTTGTAGTGGATTTTTCTGAGCTCTACGACCAGGCATACACAACACAAGCACAAAACAATTTATTGATTCACCAACTCCAGTCAAATTACCATAGATGTAGTTATCTTTTCAATTTTAGATTTAGTTGGTCAACAATTGTTATCAGAGAATTATTGATCCTAAATGAAGAGGTGTTTGTGGAAGATTGTGAAAAATTGATATTCTCATCTGGCTGGGGTATCCAGGGTGGGTACTCAGATAAATGATATGTTTTCCTGCAAGAACTTGTGCCCAACGCGTCAAGAAGTTACGATTTTTTTCTGCTATCCCGCGTAACACCAAGGATTTTTGTCTCTATCCAAGGGTTCTATGTGCGCATGAATTTGTGTCAATCACCAAGTTTCTTTCAAACAATCATTCAATTTCATCCTCTTTCGTTTGGATCACTACAGTGTCTTACAAGCTTATCCTTTTATGTGATCAAAATACATTTTTGGTGGTCTTTGAATTAGATTATCAGAGGGAGAAGACCACAGAGATGATGCAATGAAGAACTCTTCTTTAATTTCTTCAGTTTAATTCGGAGCACAAACAAATGCTGCTGATGGCGAGCGACTTGTGAAGCAGGGAGAAATTGACTTACAATTTTTTTTCTACTTAGAAAAAATTACAAGTTCGCTAAAAAATTAATTAAAATGCATGAATCATCGTTTTCTTTCTTTTTCAGAGTCCAAGTACCTGAAATAAAGAAAATGCATGAATTAGAATATCAAAAAATAGTTAAAAACAATGAAAAATTGCAAATATTGCCTAGTCCATGACAAAGACGCCAAAATGAAATGGTGTTTTTGCGTGGTTTAAAATGACGCTTTTATCACTATCATTGTGTAAACACAAAGAATGATCACTTCAAATAAATAATACAACTACGAGCATGATCAGATTGCAAAAAAATGTCAGCGACGAGTAGAGGATCGAATCCACTGGGACCAAGCAAATTCATGATATTTGTTCTTCTTTCAAACTTAATTCGAATCTTAATCTATGCCAATGACAAAAATTATGAAATCTTAGAGAGCGCAATATATGATGAAAATACTTCTTAAACTTAAAGTAAATGATTGAAGGAATGAATACAACTAACGTAGAAAGTGGGGGTTTGATTGTAAATTAATATGGAAGAAATAAGAATCATTTGCAATATTCCATTTAATTTAATAAAAGAGGAGACAATTGTAATGCATACATAAGAAAAGACTAGAGCTAACTAAGACTTTACTAAATAAGAGTGATTTTAACTTGAACTAAACACTAATGTGAAAATGCAAGAGACAAAATATAAATGAGGGAAGAAGGCTTCTCTATTGTGTATTTCGGAATCAAGATCAAAGATGACGACGACGATGATGGAGATGGAGTCAATTGCACAGAGATGGTTGCGAAGCTACTTGGACACACAAAGAGGATGTCGAGGAGGAGTCAATCACACGAGGAGATCCGGTTGCTGAGCGAGGAGAAGGTGGCCGCTTATGTGTTGCACGCAAAGAGGACGTCGAGGAGGAGGTGCGGCCACTGCTAGCCAAGTACGCGAAGATGAACGACTGGGTAGAGGAAGATGACCTCACAGGTAGCTCCTGGATGGAGAAGGGAGAGAGACATGGGAGGCCTTGGGCGAGAGAGACGGTGTCGGGGAGAGAGTGTGCGTCGGGGAAGAAGAGAGTCGGGGGAGGGAGAGTGCGGGAAGAGAGAGTGGACATGCATGGGGTCCGAGGCCTTGGCGTGGAGTCCTTCCCTTTTATATTTGGAATAGGCGACTTCACTAACTTGTAAATAAAGGCAAAAGTTAATACATATGCATGGGAATTGGAATTTCATGGGGAATCTGTGTTACGTAGGGCTCATGGCACATGGGGCAATGACTTGGTCATTTTGCTAAAGTCATCCTCCCAATTCTTTTCCATATAAAACGTTACTGAAATTTAATTTCTCCTTAACTATAATAAATATAAACATGAGTTGTTAGCTTATAAAGATAATTAATTTATGTTATATCTTGGTGATGATCATGGATAATTATCAATCTTAGTATTGAATATATTCTCACCATAGAATTCATAAGTAATATATTTATATAAATAGAGACTGTTGAATCATTTTATATGGATATATTACCAAGGACTGTCGATTTATGCTATGATTAACCATCTTTGTATATTTTAGGTGGGTTTGTCTGCTATGTGCATAGAACACATAAAGTGTAAATTATGTGAAATTTAGAGATAATATATCAAACAATAAGGTTTTCTTCACATAATTTGAGCATATAACATCAATATATATTGTAATCATCAGTGCGTCTAATCAACACGGGATTAACCTCGCTTTGTGCTTACACCATATTTACCTTGAGGAAGGTGATAGACCCTCTCGTGAGTTCCAGCGCAGGCTGAATCCAAAATTACAAGATGTGGTCAAGAAGGAGATTGGAAAATCACATGACGCTGGGTTTATCTATCCCATCTCTGATTCCAAGTGGGTGGCACCACTTCACGTAGTCGCTCAGAAGGCGGGACTTCAGACCGACTTAGATGGAGAAGAGATTACGACGCGAGTACCCATGTCATGGCATGTCTATGTGCATTAAGACACTTCAATGCCATGATGAAAAAGGATAATTTCCATTTACCATTTGTTGTCTATATCCTGGAGAGACTAGAGGGGAAAGAATACTTTTACTTTCTAGACAGGTACTTGGTCTACAATCAAGTAGACATTGATCTTGAGGACCATGATGAACCATAAGTCGTTCATTCATCTTTAGCCTGAAAGGTCCGGTCTTGGCTCACCCCTCCTCTGCTCAACACACTTGAGGGTAGGAGAAAGCGCTTTACAGGGCTCGTTGTGGCACAAGGGCTAAGAGACAAATGAGCGGCTTGTTTAAATTTGACTAGATCCATACAAAGTAGACTATAGAAACATGCATTCTTATTAATGTGTGGACCTAGCTACCGAGTCAAGCAGCCTACATCTAGGGGCTCCAAGCACACAAAACAAAATGAAATAAAGGCGGAATGCTCAAAACTTCGGAAAACAAAGAAAAGAAAGCGATGAAAAACTCGAAAAGCACGATGAGGCCCCCAGGTGAACAATCACCCGGCACTGGACCTCATTGTGAAGAGTAGAGTCCTGTTTAATTACATGCCAAAATTGTCTCTCTCTCACCATAAATTACAAAAATAATCCTAAATATTCTAATCCTATCTAATCCACATCTATTTGCTTCCTTGATACTCTCTCCAGATGGTCATGAGAAGAGAAGACCATCCTCCTCTAAGCTCGGTTACCTTGGCCTCCTAAGAAGCCATCCTCGCGTGGCGGGCCCTCACATCAAAGTCACAAAAGATTGCATTAGAATAGCTCAATCAATCAAATAGAGTAGATAAAATAATCACAATAAATGGATCAATGAAGCATGGTGATTACTGACAATAAAAATTGTTGCTCATAAAATCAATGATGAATCAAAAATATACACAAGAATGACAAAATAAATTAGGCTATGCTCATTGCTCCCCGACAACGGCACCATCTGATAACACGATATTTTGCGAGGGTCATGGTAATATGTATCAAGTGTCGCTGAGGCGACCACTCACAAAACATGGGTTGATCAGCAATTAACCCAAAATGAAAGAATGTATCAATTAAGCTCAAAACATTTAATTATATATTTAATATATTAAAACCAAGCAACTAGAAATAGTATGTTCCCTGTGTTCGAACCTGGTAGACTTGCCAAGTAAAAATTGTTCCACAACATTCAATGCTTGTGGTATATGATCGATCATAAATTGCCTCCTAAACTATAATTATAGATAATTAAAGAGGTGATTTTTGAGCTCATCAATTATTTGTCATTTATCATGAGTTTTCTTAGATGAGTCACTGATGGATCTCTCATGATTGACTACAATGACTGGTCTCATGTGCCCGCTATATATGAAGAAGATATTCCCTGAATTATGTGCCATGTTCTCAAATAAGGTCCACACGATGTGTTCGTCGTGGCTAAAATAATTCCCATCACATGAGCCATTGATAACTCTCTTGAATGATGTGTCTATGTCCTCGTAAAATATGTGAACTAATTCCCCTTTGGGGATTGCATGATGGGGGCATTTCCTTTATAATTCCTTAAAGCGCTCCTAGGATTCGTGAATGGGTTCTTTGTTCTTTTGGGTGAAGGATGATATGGCTTGTCTTAGGAAATTTGTCTTTCCTATAGGGATGTATTTCTTGATGAAACCCTCTCTTAAGGTGTCCCAAGAGGTGAGAGGGGTTTCGTAATTTTGGAGCCATTGGACTGCTCGTTGTTTAAGAGAGAAAGTGAAGGCTTTCATATAAATGTATTCCCTTTCTACCCTAGGGATGCTCATTGTATGAAAGTAGGATCCAAAATCTTGGATGTGTTGGAAAGAGTATTCACTCCTATTTCCATACAAATTTGGTATCAAGGAGATAGATGCAGGTTTTATCTCAAAGTCTCCTATCTCAGGCGGAATTTGGATCCAATGGACTAGATCTTTAGACACATGGTTATAATGTGTGCTTAGGGGTGGTGGTCGGATTAGTGGAGCTATGGTTTGGCAGATCGTGACATTCTCCTCTCTAGGTAGTTGCAGTTGTTGTAAAATGAGATCCATTGGATTGGGTCGATTCTCTTCTCCCATTTCTCCTATGTCAGGTGTATCCTCAAACATCTTACTCAAACAAGATGGGCATGATTGATATATCGGATTGTAATCAAGTAGTTGTTGTAGTGGATTTTTCTGAGCTCTACGACCAAGCATACACAACACAAGCACAAAACAATTTGTTGATTCACCAACTCCAGTCAAATTACCATAGATGTAGTTATCTTTTCAATTTTAGATTTAGTTTCTCAACAATTGTTATCAGAGAATTATTGATCCTAAATGAAGAGGTGTTTGTGGAAGATTGTGAAAAATTGATATTCTCATCTGGCTGGGGTATCCAGGGTGGGTACTCAGATAAATGATATGTTTTCCCGCAAGAACTTGTGCCCAACGCGTCAAGAAGTTACGATTTTTTTCTGCTATCCCGCGTAACACCAAGGATTTTTTTCTCTATCCAAGGGTTCTATGTGCGCATGAATTTGTGTCATTCACCAAATTTCTTTCAAACAATCATTCAATTTCATTCTCTTTCGTTTGGATCACTACAGTGTCTTACAAGCTTATCCTTTTATGTGATCAAAATACATTTTTGGTGGTCTTTGAATTAGATTATCAGAGGGAGAAGACCACAGAGATGATGCAATGAAGAACTCTTCTTTAATTTCTTCAGTTTAATTCGGAGCACAAACAAATGCTGCTGATGGCGAGCGACTTGTGAAGCAGGGAGAAATTGACTTACAATTTTTTTTCTACTTAGAAAAAATTACAAGTTCGCTAAAAAAATAATTAAAACGCATGAATCATCGTTTTCTTTCTTTTTCAGAGTCCAAGTACCTGAAATAAAGAAAATGCATGAATTAGAATATCAAAAAATAGTTAAAAACGATGAAAAATTGCAAATATTGCCTAGTCCATGACAAAGACGCCAAAATGAAATGGTGTTTTTGCGTGGTTTAAAATGACGCTTTTATCACTATCATTGTGTAAACACAAAGATTGATCACTTCAAATAAATAATACAACTACGAGCATGATCAGATTGCAAAAAAATGTCAGCGACGAGTAGAGGATCGAATCCACTGGGACCAAGCAAATTCATGATATTTGTTCTTCTTTCAAACTTAATTCGAATCTTAATCTATGCCGATGACAAAAATTATGAAATCTTAGAGAGCGCAATATATGATGAAAATACTTCTTAAAACTTAAAGTAAATGATTGAAGGAATGAATACAACTAACGTAGAAAGTGGGGGTTTGATTGTAAATTAATATAGAAGAAATAAGAATCATTTGCAATATTCCATTCAATTTAATAAAAGAGGAGACAATTGTAATGCATACATAAGAAAAGACTAGAGCTAACTAAGACTTTACTAAATAAGAGTGATTTTAACTTGAACTAAACACTAATGTGAAAATCCAAGAGACAAAATAAAAATGAGGGAAGAAGGCTTCTCTATTGTGTATTTCGGAATCAAGATCAAAGATGACGACGACGATGATGGAGACGGAGTCAATTGCACAGAGATGGTTGCAAAGCTACTTGGACACACAAAGAGGATGTCGAGGAGGAGGTCAATCACACGAGGAGATCCGGTTGCTGAGCGAGGAGAAGGTGGCCGCTTATGTGTTGCACGCAAAGAGGACGTCGAGGAGGAGGTGCGGCCACTGCTAGCCAAGTACGCGAAGATGAACGACTGGGTAGAGGAAGATGACCTCACAGGTAGCTCCTAGATGGAGAAGGGAGAGAGACATGGGAGGCCTTGGGCGAGAGAGACGGTGTCGGGGAGAGAGTGTGCGTCGGGGAAGAAGAGAGTCAGGGGAGGGAGAGTGCGGGAAGGGAGAGTGGGCGTGCATGGGGTCCGAGGCCTTGGCGTGGAGTCCTTCCCTTTTATATTTGGAATAGGCGACTTCACCAACTTGTAAATAAAGGCAAAAGTTAATACATATGCATGGGAATTGGAATTTCATGGGGAATCTGAGTTACGTAGGGCTCATGGCACATGGGGCAATGACTTGGTCATTTTGCTAAAGTCATCCTCCCAATTCTTTTCCATATAAAACGTTACTGAAATTTAATTTCTCCTTAACTATAATAAATATAAACATGAGTTGTTAGCTTATAAAGATAATTATTTTATGTTATATCTTGGCGATGATCATGGATAATTATCAATCTTAGTATTGAATATATTCTCACCATAGAATTCATAAGTAATATATTTATATAAATAGAGACTGTTGAATCATTTTATATGGATATATTACCAAGGACTATCGATTTATGCTATGATTAACCATCTTTGTATATTTTAGGTGGGTTTGTCTGCTATGTGCATAGAACACATAAAGTGTAAATTATGTGAAATTTAGAGATAATATATCAAACATTAAGGTTTTCTTCACATAATTTGAGCATATAACATCAATATATATTGTAATCATCAGTGCGTCTGATCATCACGGGATTAACCTCGCTTTGTGCTTACACCATATTTACCTTGAGGAAGGTGATAGACCCTCTCGTGAGTTCCAGCGCAGGCTGAATCCAAAATTACAAGATGTGGTCAAGAAGGAGATTGGAAAATCACATGACGCTGGGTTTATCTATCCCATCTCTGATTCCAAGTGGGTGGAACCACTTCACGTAGTCGCTCAGAAGGCGGGACTTCAGACCGACTTAGATGGAGAAGAGATTACGACGCGAGTACCCATGTCATGGCATGTCTATGTGCATTAAGACACTTGAATGCCATGATGAAAAAGGATAATTTCCATTTACCATTTGTTGTCTATATCCTGGAGAGACTAGAGGGGAAAGAATACTTTTACTTTCTAGACAGGTACTCGGTATACAATCAAGTAGACATTGCTCTTGAGGACCATTTCTACCTTAGTTACATCCCAATAATATGAGAACTTGTAACTCGAATAAAAAGGAAGCAAGAAACCATTTTTCCTTGCAAGTCCAACTTTCATTTCCCAATATGGTCTTTAACACCAGGGACCACCACCCCTAAGGCGATGTTAACCTGTCTTTAATTGAACCAACCGTCAATTTGATTAAAACTCGATATACACAATCCAATACCGTCCCGATAATGTGATGAATCAATATTGGGGTCACTACGTATACGACCTTACACTTTAGAGAAGCAAAGAACCTGATCTAGATGCACTTGTATGCAGGAGCTGTCACTTCGAACATGCGTCTCCTACATACAATCCCTAGTAATGGAATCATTTGCCTTGAAGGGAAACCATGGATGTCACTTATGTGATTCTCTATATCATATTAAAATTCTCAATAATCATTATGAATCATATTCACATAATTACTTCTTGAAAGGGAAATACAACTCCATTTATAATAGAGTATTTGTAATTTGATATAATACATTTAACATATTAAATCAATTATCAATCAAATTTTATAAACCAACAAACAATTTTGATTGTTACTTGAAAGGATGGTATAATCTCAATAAACGTATTACTCATATCTTGATAATTAGAAAAATACACCATGATCTCATCAAATATTATCCTTTCCTTACCCACTGTCGTGGCCAGTATGCACAAGATGTGGACAAATTGCTCATGGAGCAACCTGCTACCCCAGCTATCATCGACTAGACTCCGTATCCACCTCAGGTCAAGATAATGTGATTTGATCATATTGTATTTTAGATGTTATTCGGTATAACAACCAAAGTTATACCATATAATATTTATCAAAAAAATTTATTAATATTATAAAAAGGTTTGCTAAACAAATCCCCAATCCTATTCATGTAACAATGTTTTGCATTTAGAGATTGTCCTACAACTATTGTAGGATAAAGTAGGATTTTCATGAAATGTTCATTCAATTGCCCTTGATGATTAATCAATTATTTTCATAATTATTATGCATCATATCTAATTAAGGAAAATTCATAATTTCCATGATTTCCATTGATTTATAAACACATTAAGTAAAGAGATTTGATGATCTAATCATATTCCGACCTATAACCACTAAATATGGAATATCTAGGGCAAATGGAGTCAGAATCGTGCGAAATAAATTTAAGTGGTTTTCAGGTTTGATTCTCTACTTAATCCAAGTGTTTATTCCACATTTTATGATGGGAATACAATACATAAAATTAATTTTCTTACAAATCTGTGAAAACATGCAAACCAATTTTCCATGGTAGGAACTATTCGAATCACTTTCATGCAAATTTTGGTACCGATTAAAGGTTACTATTTTTGGGATATATTTAGACACTATAAACATATTTTATTAATTAAAAAACATGTCGAAATAGTATGTTTTAAATTAACGAAAAATGATTCCGATCTTGCATCCAATGCAAAAACAAAGTTTCTTGCACATCCAAAATATGAACCATGATCGCCTAGGATTTTTGATTATATCCAAGACCTCAACCTGGCTCAGATGCCATTTTATGGATATAGGAAGATCCTTAAGTGCACCATGGAAGCATGAAGACCGTATCAAATGCGACCGGAGCGACTAGTCGTACTAGTTGCTCGATGCAGCAGAATTTAAAAGGTTTAAATGATGAAACCACGTGATCCAAGAACACTTCTTGAATCGTTTCATCAAACCACATTCAAAATAAGGATTACCTCTTGAAGCATGGTTGTGATCGGAATCTCTAACATAAGAGACCTCCTGTCTCAAATCCGATTAGACTGGAGAGACACTTGCGAACGTGGTGATGAATCATGTGCTTCTCGCAATCCAAATTGTTGATCCAAGCAACGAATCATCTGATCTTGTCTCACTAGATCTAACATACTTCTCCACGAGCGAGGTACACTGAAGGAAACGGAGATCCATGAGTGGTCGAGGCAGCGATACAATGACATGGAGACGACGACGATCTCTCTAGAGTTTCAGATTGGACGGCCACCTAGAGAGAGAGAGAGATGGCATGAGATGAGAGAGATGTTATGAGAATGTGTAAAGAAGAGCAAGGGGTGTCTCTCCTTTTTATAATATTTTGGGAGTCCATGGATCCCAGTCCATGGACAACACAAATCCAATGGGTTCACATTGATTTGTGTTTCTTTCAATGGACATGATTTTGTTGTTCAAAACACAACAATATTTAATTTAATTTAATTAAATATATTGAACAATAATTAATATATATTAATTTAAATTAAATCATTTTCTTTAGAGAAATAGGAAAGAGGTAAGCATCCTTCCATAAGAGGAGTTGGTGCAACCATATTCCTTATAGGTATCCACATAATAAAGAAAGATGGCATACATGCAGTTGTTAAATTTATCTCAAAACAATACATATCCACGTAAGGACTTATTTGTGAATAAAAGAAAGATAGAGGGAAAGGGTTCAATTTACCCTTTAAGTGACATGGCTCCTTTGATGGTTCAAATGCACTGGCAGTATGATCTGATAGTAACGAATGAATCTTGAGTGATGGGTGAAGATCATATCTTGACGCTTGAATCCACAGTCAGCTTTTGGGGGCTTATCGACGGTCTAGATCAAATCTGGAGGAGGCATTCTTGATCTGAAGACCCTGAGGTGATTTAGAAGAACTGGGACTAATGTGAGTTCTTACGAACTTGATCAGGCTGAATTTCCGACGTCGCTCAACTGATTTGCTTCAAATCATACTCAGAAGGTAGCCTAAGTAATTCCTCTCCATTGGGACTGCTCAGATCTACCAGTGGTTGGTTAGATTTGGATCAAAATGGCTATGGATCTGGCAGCTCCAGGTTTCTTTGGTGAAACTTGAATCATCACAAATCGCCCAAATCTGAGCCTCATGAGACCTGCAAAGAAAACTATGCTCAGAAGCGGAAGTCCGGCAGGAGTTATTGCATGAAAACCATGAAAGTTAAGGGGGAAACTGAGATGGTCAGGATCTGCATAATGGGGGACTCGTTCCTAATCAAATCGATCTAATCTGAGGATCGAAACGGTGATCTGATGGTGTAAGGAGTATGAAGAAATGGGAGGCGAGCCAATTGAGGCGAAAGTCAAGTCGATTTGATGAAAGATCAGATTAGAACAAGGATTAAAGCCTAATGCTCTGATCTATACTATTGTTGGAAAATAAAATAAACTAAGCGAAGTCATGCAGAATTGAACCTAAATCTATGATACGGAAATAAATGTGAAACTAAATCACCTACAGCTAGGCCTCGATGGGTTGTTGATTGACCTAGAAACTGAGCACAGTGGTGCTCTGCTGAGAAAACTTCACCGGCAAAGATCACGCCTTCAGCTATGTTCTTCTCTCTCCTAATCGCGGGAAAAGGGAGCTGTCACCTTCACCATTCACCGAAGCTCGATCTCAGGGAAGAACATTGGCCAAAATACATATCAAAATCTTGGTTGAGTGGAAGGGTGGATATTTAAAGAGTTGGTTTAGGTGTGTTTGAAATTTGAAAAGGGGCGAGATCAGATACATTCTGGTAAGATCTGAGGCGATGACATGGATGAGATTTGAATAGGCGAAAGTATCAGAGAAAGGAGCGGGACGGGTTATATATTAGAGAGCATGGGAAAATTGGATGAAGTAATAGTAGCGCGAGGTTAGCATAGGAAAAAGGGCGTGAATGAGTAGTTGACCCGGGTCAACAGACCCGGTTTGGCCAATCAGAGCGAGCCACATATGTAGACAAAATTGGAATAACGATAAAATAGTTAATAAAAGTTAAATAATTCAATAAAAAAATAGAAAACGAATTTATTTAATTACATAATGTAAATAGAAAATGTTAAGAATAATTTAAAGTTAATTTTAGTGATTTTTAGTTCATTAAATAATATATTTATAGGGGGTAAAAAATGTTATTATTTACAGGTATATATACATATATACATAGCAACATGATTTTAATAATTATTTAACACAAATATATAATGTAATATTTTATTTATTTACAACATTTTACAAGGGTTTTAATGGTATTTTTATTTGATTTTTAAGAATTAATTTATTAGGTAGTAACTCTACTAACAATGTTAGAAATTAAGGTTAATATCTGTGAATAAATAACCACTAATTCTGGCTAAGGTAGAGCTTAATATTTTATGTACAAAAACTCTCCTTTTTATCTTATTTATTTTTCTATTATCTTCTTTTAGCTATATACTAACTTAGTATAAAGTTATAAACCCCAAAAATCACAAAACCAAAAGAAAATAAAAAGATGTGAACCTCTATATATTGTATAAATACTAAATTATTTGTCTTTGACTTACAATTTCTAACCTATAAAAAATTCATAAAAATTAGATTAATGTTGTACATATTGTATATAAATAAGTCTCTAGTCAAATACTAACTACAAATATAAAAAAATTGTAAACATAAAAAATGAGGGATTGATTGACAAAAAATACCTCTACCAAATATTTATTTTGTACATATGACTTCTTTTGTTTTCAGATCCTTCATGAAAGTTATAGATTTCATCGAGATCAACAACTTTCATGTTGACCACTTTCTTATTTGAATTCTCTTTCTATTTCTTTTCCTAATTTCTTTTATTTTTTTCATTATGGTCAATGGTCAACTAGAATGTCTTTCTCTGATTAGTCCCACGTCATCACCTCCACTTATTCTCTCACATGCTCCCTGCACCCACCCTCTAGCCAATCAATGTTTGAAGTACAGTAACCGCAGTTCAACTATCTCCTCTGATCGTTACACTTGCGAAGACCCTCAATCCACCCCACCTCTTCCTCGGATTCCATCTAATCCCCAATGTTACCCTCCTCCATTAAACGTTGCATGTAACCCCCATTCGACGAAGACCTTCAATGGGTGTTCGCTTCACCTCCTTCTAGTTGTTACACCCCTTAACTACTCCCTATAAAACCCATACCACATCCTTGTTGCAACATATCCACCACTTGCAAACCTCCTTCTTCAACTCCTTTGTTTTCCCCAGGTGATAACAGCGAGTGTAGCAAACATCGAGTAACGAAGATAGCTGAGGATAGGTGTGATCCACGATCCTCAATCGGTCGTGTAGCATCTCCGAGTTGCAAAGCTCAGGTTCACCTCGCTAGAACCCTTGAAGCAAAAACCATAGTAGTATTAATCATCCTTCTCAAGCGAATCCATTCTTTTATTCACTCCTGCTCTAACTCCAGAACTCCAGGTACCCCCCCCCCCCCCCCGGTTTTTATTGCTTCTTCTTTTTCCATCTCACGTTCTTCTTATTCTTTTAGAAAATCAACATAGCAGAACCAATTTTGCCATCAATTGACACCACCTCACCTTCTTCGTCTCCACTTCTCTTTCTAGCTCCCATATCTCCTCCATCTCTGTCCTTGCATGGGCCAAAGCTCAACTCCTCTCCCACACCCTTAGGAGCTTCCATCCCCATCTCACTTTAAAATTTTCATCTTGTGCTAATAGTTGCATGGATCACACCGCTTGGATTCTCTACTAGAGGCCATCATCAACTTCATTTGAAGCCCGAGCTCCTCTTGCCTCTTCATTTCACTAGAGATTTCATTGAGGAGGAGGAGCTCCTCCTTCGATGAACATCATCGAAGGTGCTTCATCAATCGCCATCCTCCCTCAAGCTTTCTCAAATTAGGAGCAGGAGATGAAGCCCTAGAGTTCCATTGCCCATATTCATCCCTCCACATCCCTCAAGAGGAGCAGCTCCTCCATCTCCTCCATGAGTTCCTCTTAGGACCACCAAAAGGCAGAGTTCTGGTCCTTAGTAGCACCGTCATTTGCATCGAATAAAGAGGCCACCACATCACATAGGTGTTGTTGGATCAACCCGAATCCAACAACCCAAATCAACCCTCACCTCTACCGTCTAATCCACAGTAAAAGAGACTTCCAGCGTCTGATCTGCCCCCACTCGAGCCTCTGAGCCTCGAGCGGGACCAAGCCACGTAGGAGTCAGCACGTAGCCCCGAACCAACGCCTCTTTTCGAGCTTCTTAGGTCAAGTGCAGATCGCACGTGACTTGGGAATTTTGCGGGCGTGTCCTCCAGAGTTCCCATTTACACTTTGGCCCCCACTCAGGGTAAATTGTGCAAGAACTTTGCCGCTTCTATTTAATCATAAATAAGCCCCTCGAAGGATACAAATGCAAGAAAGCTTATTTTATTTACAACTTAGTCCCTAAAATTTTTTGATTGCATATATTTCTTAATTTTTAACCAAAAATTACATATTTTATGTCATTTTGAATCTTGTGTTGTGCTCTATATTTTGATATATTTATTGAATAGATCATAGGAACTTTGAATGGATTTATTATTTGAGGAGTAAAATGATCTGTGCAGGTTTCTTAAGGATAAATATTGACCATATATTTCCGAGAAAGAAAATTCATTTACAAGACTGATTGCGAGGATTAATTGATCATTATTCCCTAATATTTAATCTTTGATTGAATATTTATAAGGACTAAAGAAGTTATGCAATGGATCTTATGTGATTTGGCACTGATTTTTATTATTGTTTAGGACTCATAAAATAGAATTCCAATATATAAATCTCAAGCAGTAATTGATAGATATTTATTGGATCTCTTCATATACTTGTGATTAATTAGTTGATTTTTTTGATCATATTATAAGAGGATTAAAAGTTATAATCATGGATTCTTCTCTCTATGTTTCTCACTCTCTTTCTTTCTCTCTTTTATTTATATCAACATCCATTCATCCCTACATTATTTTCTGACATAATTATTACTGCAGCAAATTAAATATAGAGATTAATAAAAATCAAGCAACTAAAAAATCATTGTTCCATGAGTTCGACCATGGTATGATTTCCAAGTAAAAAAATTGATCACACATTGAAATTGTGGTTTTTGATAAAACACTTTCTATCTCATATAGTACAATTCGACTCTCTTAAGAGAGGTAGAAATCAGGTTATTAGATGGCATCATTGCTAGAGAATGACGAATACTTTAGAGTTTAAATTAATCTGTGTATTTAACTTTGTATTTAAATTTTATTATTATTTTACTTACACATCGTATTCTTTAATTTTTCTTGCTTTTCTCTTTTCCCACTTATAACTACCATTAAATTTTTGCAGAACTACAACGGAGTTCATCCAATGAAAAACTCAAGGATCTGCATAAGATTGTTTTTAAGTTGTTGATGATTAGACATTCGTCTATCTTTATTATTCCATTTTATCTTTAAAACCCCAGTAAAACATATGCAAACACAACTAATTTACACAGATTATCAACTAACATTGATATGTAATTAACATATTAATACATGTATTTAAATCAAAAATTAAAGAATAAAGACAAAAAGAAAAACATGGAGTATCAAAGATACGGAATGATCCTAAATCCCGAGACTAAGTAAATATTGATTTGGTAGATCAGGAATAAAGTAAGGGGGAGACAAGGGACAAATATTGTATAAAATACACAGAAATCCTAATGTTATACTCTAAATACCTTATTTTTACACTATTTTATTCATAATTATACACACCTCAAAAATAGAATTTTAAACATAAATAATTATATATAGAAAATTATAAAAATAATAACCAATAAAAATCATGCATAGTGCACATAGTACACACAGATAAAAAAGCTATAAACAGAACTTCATTAATGAACATCTACTCCATATGAACTCAAATTGAACCAAACTCACCTCCAGTATATTTCAAATTAAATCATCTATCTAATAAAGGTGGTTTCATTGAAAATGGAGAAAGATGCAAAAGCCGGTTTTTGGGGTACTATTGTACAGGGGCAGTTGTACAAAGAGTTGATTATTTCATTCTTTACATGTTACTCTCCTTATATTCTTAAATAATTTTATATACTATATAAAACATATTTAAGATATAAACACAAATTAAAAAAAATTAAAAAAAAACTTAAAATAAATAATGCACTATAATATATAGCTATACAATACCTATAATGTATAAATTATAAAAATACCATAAAAATTGCAAATATGTATTATATGTAAATATAATATTGTGTATATAAAATATAATACATAAAATGCATGCATATACATCTATATATGTACTTGTATATATTAACCTGTAATAAATATTGTTTTAAAAATAAATAAAATTCATGATAAAAAACTTCTAAAATAATAAACATTTTTCAAGATTTAAGTTTTATTTAATAAAATAGTTTGCCATTTGTTTTTAATTATTCTTTTATTTATTTCCATTTTATCTTTATTAGTCCTATGTGGACCAATGAGGGTACTGCTTTGGTTAACCTCGGGTCAACTATACCAGCCTACCCCTCTGACCCTATCAGAGCATGCGAACCCCCTTCTTCCCTAATTTTTCACACTTCCCCTTGCATCTTTTCCCCTAGAGATCTTTACCCTTCTGATCTTCACACACCTGCTACCATGACCTAGTGTAGGTTTCACCAACCATTTCTTCCTTTCATGCAATCCTCCTCTCGAAGTCGCAGTTCACCTTTGTATATAAATAAGAACCCCAACCTTCTTTCCCTATTTTGATCCTCTTTCAACCCTTATAACCCCAATCCTATCAATGTTCTAGCCTCTTGGTGATAGCATGGAGCCAACCAGGTGTGGGTGAGTAGAAAGGTGGCCGGAGAGACGTAATCCAACTCACCAAGCATCGTTTCCGATGAAGTAACCCTACTCTTGGTTTCAGCCAATTGTGAGCTATGAGGTTAGTGCTTTAGTTTGCATTTTTGTTCTGTAGAGTAGATCTCGGTCTATTTTAGTTTAATTTCCTATTACTTAGCGTTAATCTTCATACGTAGTTCACCGGAGCTTCTGCTCTGACCACCTATTTTGCTATGATTTGACCATTATTCTGACTCCCTAATCATTCCATTTCACTCCCTATATATTTGTCATCAAGATCCCTCACCCAATCTACCTTGATCCTACATGGATTGAGGAATCAAATCCCCTTCCATCGCCTTCAACAGAGATACACCGACCATCTCATTTCTTGTGCTATCATCTTTAACCTAGGGGTCGGGAGGATCCTTCTTGAGCCCCTCAATATTTTGGTGCAGGCTATAGCTCTTGAAGAACAACATGGGAGGAGAATCAAGTCAATGAACTTAGTCTCATATCGCTGGAAATAAAATGACCTCCAAGCCTCCTCCGACGAGGCCCAGAGCTGATTGAGAAGTCATGCAACAGCAGGAGACTCTCATGAAGCATTTGGACTGGTTATGAGAGAGGTGGCTAGAGGCCCAAGGAATTGAATATCAAAGAAGAACATGGAAGGTGTTCTGCCCCATTCTTGGAGAATGCTTCAACATTGTTGGATGAAGGCGGCACTCTGGATCTAATCTAGAGCGTCAAGTCAAGTTGAATAACTTCCCCCTCCATTGCCATCCATCATAAGTGGGAGTGATGAGCAAGCTCAGAACTGCACGATCCTAGCCGTGTGCCCCTCTTGTTGCTTTTTTAGGGTAATTACATAGATACCCTCGCTTCATTCTGTATTCCTTTTCAACATTGTAAATACTAAAGGAAGTGTAAAAAACTCAAGAAATTTTACAAATAATACCCCAAGGTTTATTAATATTACTCTTAGGTCCTTCCGTCTCATGTGTAGTGTCACACGAGACATTATAAATATTGCAATAATTCACCTAAACTCTCAAGGTCTGTTCTGAAATGAAGTTTTATTTTATTAGAAATTACATTTTGATCCTTGTGAGCTACAATTTCATTGTTGTGCATATTATTTTAATTAAAAAATTTTATTATGCTAAAAATTGTAGGGAAATTAGTCTAGATGCCCGATACATTGCTTATTCACACAAACTTTTTATTAGGAATTTAACTTAGTCCTCCTATTTTCTAAAAATACAAAAACATGCTTTTAGTCCATGTTTAGACATAAAATTCCATAAAAATTACAAAACCTTTTTTCCAAAAAATTTAAAAAATCTATCATCAATAATTTGCTATATCCTACCACATATCAAAAAATCACTCAAAAATACAAACTATAAAACCTAAAAATCACAAAACCCTATAATCATAAATTTTGGGCAAAAATTCAGTAAAATTCCCAAAATATTTCTTTCTATTGGTAGTTTTTTTCTTTATGATATTTACTATATATTAAAACTAGTTTGGTTTATTTTGAATTTATAGGTACTTAATAAACCATCTCGAATAATTAATATATTCACTATTTTGTACATTTAATCACATTAAGAATCTATAAAAAATAGAAATTTTTATAAAATTTACGAAAAATAAGATAAAATACAAAAATCGGGAAAAAATATTTTTATTTTTTTTAATATATTTGTACTTATTTATAAATGTATAAAAATATCTTTTATATGAATCTTGTATTACTTATATTAGATATGATATCTGTATTATTATATATAATTAATTATCTTATTTTAAAAAAAGGAATTAAAATTTTGCAAAATTAAAAAGTAGTGACGAAATTACAAATATAAAATAATTAAAAATCCATAAAAATGAATATAATGAAAAACACATAAAAATAAAAATAAGAAAAATAAGAAAAATACAAAAATATAATTATTATTAATTAGCAACAATTACTAATAATTACCTACCTACCATTTTCTTTCAGTGTTCGACACTCATACTACTTGCACCTATACACATTTTATTCTAAGTAATAATAATTTTTTACCTGCACACATTTGTCACTTATCATATATACGCAGGTTAATCATTGTTGAATTATTACTTGATCGATGTAGTGATTGGTGTCTTAGCTTGCTAAGGTGCAAAATCAATTGATTGCTTCAAAAAATGACACCATTGTCGGGGAGCAATGCGTAGAGTAGCTGCATATTGTGGTGAGTATACCCACCTGTCACGCGGGTGACCCGGATTTGATCCACGTTAACGGAACCATCTGACGTGTCCGATATTCGCGCGTGTAAAAAGATGATGTCATTTGTTCGTGCTAAAAATTAATGATGATTTGTCGTGCGTGAAAAAGGATATTGTCGTTCGTTGTAGGCGGCAATCGGAATCAGTCAAGAAAATAACCACACAAAATATTCGTCAATTTTTAATGAAGTGGTTTTATGTTTATTTTACTTGGGCAAGTCCTAAGGTCAAACACAAGGAGGCAAAGGAACAACCTAGAATTTTGTCTATCAAAATTCGTGCGCAGTTTTCGAGGCGGTCTTTTTTTGGAATTTTTAATGCAATAGAGAATGCAAAATGCAATTCCGACCTATTTTAGGGACTAAAAAGTAAAATTCGATCAAACGATGTCTAGAATAATAAGGG
Source organism: Ottelia alismoides (assembly GCA_037367405.1). NCBI lineage: Eukaryota > Viridiplantae > Streptophyta > Magnoliopsida > Alismatales > Hydrocharitaceae > Ottelia > Ottelia alismoides. The sequence continues at coordinate 333,647 of JAZKJV010007870.1, read as the reverse complement.
AACACAAGGGTATTTCTGTAATTAAAATAAAATAAATAAAAGTGCAGGGGGACCTATGTGAAATTACCAATAGCTGGGAGGGTATCTCTGCAAAATTCCCAATGGAGCACGTATGGCGCACGTGTTCCAGGACTGAAGCGCAATACAGAGGAGATCCAGGAGCTTGTTTGCAATTGACCCAGCAGGTCACGTGCGAAGCACGTGACCCCAGGGGCTGATGAGCTGGAGTTCCCCACGCTCGTGCCTTGCACGTGCTGGGGCCTCGGGTTCTGAGCCCAGTCAAAGGTGAGGCGGAGGGCGGTGATGAGGCGGGGCTCCGGTGGACGCGTGGAGCTTCAGGCTGCGTCTGAGGATGCTCCGGCCGTGACGATGGCGGTGGGGGCCGGCGCATCGGTGACGGTGAGGACCGGCATCGTAGTCGGTGCCACAGATGCATGGTAGTATGTCAGAGGCGATGGAGATGAATTTCGTCAGTGAAGTAGCTCCTGGGTTGAAGTCGGGTGAAGGCGGAGCTTGAAGCTTCTGAAGGATGGAGAAGTTGTGGAGGCGTTTGTCGTTGTTGACCATAGGTGGAGAGTGAATAACAGAGGCGTTGGTGGTCGTCGGCGGTCGCTGAAGATGAAGGCGGAGTCGATGAAGTAGCTGGAGCCTTTCGCGGAGGATGCCCCCAGCCCAGGCGGTGGCTAAGGGTGACGAAGATGATGCGACGGGAATCCAGCGATCTCCTGAAGGTCGCCCTGGTGGCGCGATTGGAGCTGGGAGCTCCTAGCGTCGAAGACGAAGGCGGTTGACGTCGGGCCGACACACGGCCAGAGGGTGGCGGTGGAGATGCATCGACGTCGGTCGATGGCAACGACGGATGGGAGAAAATGATGGAGATCAGTGGCGGAGCTCTGGGCGGAGAGGGGCTCGACGAAGCGAAGCTTCGCAAGAGGCTCGGAGGCAGAGGTGACGGCGGCCGGGGGTGAGGATGATGATCGAGAGAGAGAGAGAGAGGGAGAGGGAGTGATCGGAGATGGTGAAGATGAGGTGAAGCGAAGGAGGATACGCGCGAATATCGGACACGTCAGATGGCGCCATTGCCGGGGAGGCATTTGGCTTGATTTTGTGTTTTGAAAATTTTCGTTCGGTTTTCCGTATTCCAGTAATTTGACCCCCGAATTTCTCATTGTAAATTCCATGTTTTTCTGCATTTATTTTATTTTATTTTTCAGCATTTGTTTCTCTTATTTTGTTTTTGTGTCACTCTCTTACATTTTCTCTCTTATTTTTCATGCGAGATACCTAGCGTACGTGGAGTGGTTTTCTTCAAGAACCGAAGCATCTTCACCAACATCCGAAAAAGCCGCAATTAATTTAAGATCGGGTCGAGTCGCGAGAGAGCGTAGAGTCTAGGTTTTTAAATTCTGCAATTTTATTTTTTGTAATTAATTGCTCATCTACAACGGTGTCCGTTTGGACTCTCGCATGTGTAAAAAGACTCTGAAATTTTCTGTGGTGTGTCGTGGCCTGTTTCACTCTCCGGTGAGGATGGGGCCTGACTTGATTGGCGAATATGATAGACATGCATGTACGGCTCTTAGAGCATTTTAATTTTTGATTGTGCTCGTTAGATTAAGCCACACTTCACTATTAATCGAGATGCACATAGATCGTTCATCTTAGCCAAATTTAACTCAATTCTTCCCAGCTAATAGAACTTTCTGCTAGGTGCGGTTTTTCATCGACTTGCATTTATTTAGAATAAATTTTCAATTTTTGTCTAGCATCCCACATGGAGATTGCGAGGATTCACTGTAAGACTTCTAACTGAGCATACATCATTATTTTCACGGGTATCGGCTTTTCCCGAACTTCTCCCTCTTGTTTTATCACATAATTTTAAAAAATTTGGGACTGGACGATAGACGTTTATTATTATGCTCACTTAAATCTTCAATGATCACCTAATTAAAATTAGGACAGCTAAATATAGCTGATCTTAAGAACCCATAAAATCAAGAATTCTTGCGAGAGCAACCCCGACATTGTTTGATTTTATCTTGCAGCGAGGAGAGAGACACAGACTAGGATAGAGCCAAAGCCAGGATTTTCATACTGACTATTGATTCTACCAAAAGTGATTAGCTAGTTCTCAATGAGGATCTACGGGTAGCCGGTAAACGGTCCTGATTTCCTTAGCAGAGTGGGTGTTTTAGAGGACACTACGTAAGGCTTGTCATCATGTAAAGGGTAGTCGTTCTACGGTCCTTACTTATTCCCATACTGGCTGAAAGTAGGTGCAACTAGTCGTAAGAATTCAGGACAGTCGGTCGGGAAATACAGACACTTAACAACTCGTTTAAACGGCTTGCAAGATTTGAATTCTCACCAATTAAAACTGACAAGATAGTTGGCCGAACTCTCACGGCCTTCACTGAGTGAATTGGTGAAACAAACCCTTGTATTGTGTTTGGATTGTGCGTAGAAACTAGATAATCAACGAATACCACACACTTGTGCCTAGATCATGAACCGTAAACCTCTTGCTGATCATTTTGAATCGAGAATGGAAAATTGTGGTAATTCTCGTTCGGACACCACGAACCCTTCTCTGACCGCCACAACTTTTCCAATCTCATAGGTTCGGAGGCACTCTTACTCAGGACCACCTCGGGTTCATGGACACCCTTCCCGTGAATCCTCCTCTTATGATTCTTTCAGCTTCCTGGAAGGAGGTCAAACCCATACTCTTGCTTTATCTCCTGATCACATCGAGGAAGACTCTCACCTCGATAACTCTGATTCTGAATCTTTCCATTCCATTGACTCCGATTTCTCTCATTCTGAAGGTGAAGAGAAGAAGAAGAAGAAGATGCCGCCCAAGTTGCCTCTGAGGAAGGAACCAGAAGAGGGACATAATGAAGACCCAATACATGTGATTTTTGCAAGACTAGCTGCATCTGAGCAGCAATAGCAGTTACTAAGGGAACAACTTGAGCAGTTGAATGCCGGAGAAGAACCACCAATGGAAGCAGCATACAATCCTGGGTAGTACAGAGTTAGAAATTACTTGCAGCCACCTCAGCCAGAGATTAACTATGAACTGAAGCCACACTTCCTGAGTCAACTACCCCAATTACATGGAAATGCAACTGAAGAGCCTTATGAATTCTTGCGAGACTTGGAGCTGATATTTTCTAATCTGAGGTACCCACAAGTCAGCCAGGACTACATTCGTCTCCTGCACTACCTTTCTCCTTGAAAGGGAAGACAAATTACTGGGTGAAAAACTTAGGAGTGACTGTAACCACTTATGAGAGGTTCAAAAACCTATTCTTGAAGAAATTCTACCCTATGAGTCGAACCAACCAAATGAGGACCCGCATCACCAGTTTCTCTCAGATGCCTAATGAACCACTCTTTGAGGCTTGGGATAGGTTTAAAGACCTGCTACAGAAGTGAACCTGTCATGACCTTGATAACAACATCCTAGTTCAGTCACTCTACTCTGGCCTCAACTACGAGACTCAAGGGTTAGTTAGCGCTGCCTGTTGAGACAATTACACATCACGTGGAGCTGAAATCGTCTGTAAGGTATTGGAGCAGATGGCAGAGACAAGCCGTTCAAAAATCGCAAGTAGAGCATACAGTGATTCCCTGCACACTTTTCAAACCAAAGTATGAAAGCAGACTATCGCAGAAATAGCAAAGGATTTGATTCCGAACATGAACATCATAGCTGATAAATTGATAGTTGTGGATCAAATTCATAAGAGAATGAACGACATCGTTAACAGGATTTCCCAATTCCTGAAGCAAATGGAGGAGCTCACTAAGAAGGTGTCCAAGATGGGGATGCCTACTGTACCTACGGTTCTGATCTATCATGTGCATCATGTCTAGTAACAGCTAGGATCAGAACAACAGCAACCATGGGCTCAGGACCAATCCTATACCCAACCTTCCCAGCAGCCACCCCCACCTGCCAAGACAGTCAATGAAGCGTCGCCTCTGACATTCGAAGTAAACGGCATTTGTTTGGTACACACAGGACACTACCCGACAGGGTAATATGGGGGACCATCAGCCTTATCAACGTCCGCCCACTTTCTATAATGCCGCATTTCCTCCGGCTCCATAACACATTCAGAACACCACATCTCTCCAGCATCCGAAGCAGCATCAGCCCTACAATCACCAGAACCAACCTCAACAACACCGTCAGCAATATCAAACTCCTAGACAATAAGCTCAATCATCCAACCCTCAAGAAGAACCGGTAGATGTCCATAGACAAATGCTTGAAGAAATTCACAACTTCTGAAATGAGCTGCACGATCTATGGGTTGATGTTAATAGCCTATCCCATTGGAAGGATGAATAGACAGCCTCAGCTACAACCATTCCCGTCCAAGTTCAAGCTAACCCTAATAGCTTGAACAAATCTCAATCATCTCAACACAATGGATAGGTATACTATTCAGATTTTTCCACATCTGAACATGAGATCCTTTCGTTTGATAATACCAATGCCATGTCACTTAGGAGCGGAAAGACCGTGGTCGTACCTGACCGGGCAAGGGAATTAGATCATGAAGACTCAAAAGATCAACCGGAGGATACTTCCGAGGACGAAGAAGAAGGACGCTTGAAGATTTCAACATAAGAGAAAGGAAAAGCATCTATGGAGTCTGTAGAGGACCTTGAACCTCTAGGTGCTGCAAAAATCCCTTTGTCATCGTTTCAGCAACCTGATTTTGATTATTATTGTAATAAGAACTCCATTTCTAATAAAGATGCTCTTATTTATGATTTTGACTCTCTATCTCCTGTCTCAAGTGCTTCTCTTCCTTTTCCCCATGCTTTTAAGGAAGGAAAACAAAAGAAAAACATTCTAGATGACCCAGAAATGGAACAATTCTGCCAACAAAATATCACAGTCAAAGTACCCTTTGATTAGTATGCAGCTAATAATCCAGCATTTCAGAAGTACTTGAAGGTGAAATTCACTCCCACCAGGACTCGTACAAATAAAACAAGTCAATTTGTGGAGACTCATATTTTGACAGTTTCCACTACCAAATGTGTCAAAATTCAGCATCTGCCAAGAAAGAAAAGGGATCTGGGTGCTCATTATGTGGAGAGTCACATTGGCGGCATTGCGTTCGCACGCACACTTCTCAACAATGGTTATTCCACAAATCTTCTACCCTTAACCTTATATTATAGATTGGAGTTGGGTCCTCTCAAGAAATCATTATCTTTACTCCAATTTGCTGATAAATCCACTAAAAGACCTAAGGGAGAAGTAAAAAATGTTATCATCATGATCGAGGGCATGAAAAACATAGTGGACTTAACTGTCCTTGATATGGAGACCCCGAACCATTGGAAGGAATCACAAATCATTCTTGGAAGACCATTCTTATGAACCGCCAAAGCTATATTCGATTACGGAACCAGAATGGTGAAGCTCCGCTCTCCACGCGGAGAAGTGAACTTGGAGATGAAACAAACAAAGTGGAAAAGACTAGACTCCGAATCCACCACTGACTATGCCGAAACATCAGAATGCAATCTCCTCAGCACTACTGGGCCATGGGACCAACTACCAGACATTCAGATTGAAAGCACATCATCAGAAGAAGAAACAGTACACAGTACAATTTGCGAGATATTGCCAAACCTATCTAGACACCCAGATGCTTATAACCTTGATTACATAGAAATCGTTTCGGATTTGTTAGTCCCATTTTGGACAATCAAGAAATATCGATGACGAGTGGAACGCGGCTTTGGCTGAATTACCACACCACTTTAGCGATTCGACTCACCTTTCTTTGGAATTGGTATCCAACACATCACAGAATGATTCACCTCCATCTGACACTGAGACAGATGCAAAAGTCATTTAGCCAGACTTAATTGATGATTCAGAATTATCAGAGCTGAAACCACTGCCTCCCACACTGAAGTATGCATTTCTAAATGGACCCAAAGAAAAATTCCCTATGATCATTAGCTCATCATTAACCATGGACCAGTAATCTAGATTACTCAAAGTCCTTGAGAGAAATCAAAAAGCCATCGGTTGGACTATGTTAGATCTCGTACGAATAAACCCTGCTCTCTGCTCGTATCAAATTTATGCTGAGGATAATGCAAGGCCTTCTCGTGAATTTCAGAGAAGATTAAACCACAATCTTCAGGAAGTGGTTAAGAAAGAGTTAAAGAAATGGTGCAAAGCAGGATTTATATACCCCATTTCTGACTCCAAGTCGGTGGCCCCTCTTCACGTCGTCCCGAAGAAGTCGGGAATCCAAATGGTCACCAACGAGGAGGGGGTAGAGATCGCGACCCGAATACCCACGTCGTGGCACTTTTGTGTCGATTACAGGCACCTGAATGCTGCGACCAAGAAAGATTACTTTCCACTGCCATTTATTGATCAAATCTTGGAGAGACTTGCAGGGCAGGCATTCTTCGGTTTTCTTGATGGGTACTCTGGCTACAATCAAGTAGCTATCGCTCCCGAGGATCAGGAAAAGACCTTTTTCACATGTCCCTTCGCTACCTACGCATTCAAGCGCATGCCATTCGGGCTTTGTAATACCCCAGGCACATTTCAGCGGTATATGATTGCCATATTTGTCGAAATGGTTGGTGATTTCCTGGAGATCTTCAAGTATGACTTCTCGGTTCATGGTGATTCATTTGATGCATGTTTAGCGCACTTGGATCGAGTCCTCCAGAGATGCAGTGAGGTTAATTTGGTACTCTCCTGGGAGAAAAGTCACTTTATGGTGACTGAGGGTATCGTGTTGGGGCACGTCATCTCCAAGAAGGGAATGGAGGTCGATCCTGCCAAGGTGGATGTGATCAAGAAACTTGAGCCACCGACCAACGTCAAGTCAGTGAGGTCATTCTTTGGGCATGTTGTATTTTATCGAAGGTTCATCCCTAATTTTTCAAAGATCGCCCACCCACTGACTGAGCTTTTAGGAAAAGACGTCGAGTTTATTGTAAAGCACAGGTGTCTAGAGGCCTTCGAGCTCATGAAAAAGAAAATATGTGAATCGACGATATTACAAGCTCCCGACTGGTCTCTTCCCTTCGAGATCATGACTGATGCATCGTATTTTACTGTCGGAGCGGTACCTGGACAAAGAAGAGATGGAATTCCTTATGCGATTCACTACGCGAGAAAGTGTTGGATCATGCATAGAGAAATTATACAGTGACTGAAAAGGAAATGCTCGCGGTTGTTTGGGCCTTTGAAAATTTCAGATCATACATATTGGGATCCAAAGTGACAATCTTCACAGATCACATGGCAATTAGATATCTTATGGAGCCAAGGTACGACTTTTGAGATGGATCTTATTAATTCAGGAATTTAATTTGGAGATCAAGGATAAACCTGGAATAAAGAATGTTGTTGCTGATCACCTTTCCCGAATTGAGCAAAACGATTATCCTGACACTGGACCAATTAAAGAGACTTTTCCAAACGAATTAAACTGCGTTATTGATTCAACCCCATGGTATTCAAACATTGTGAACTATCTTATCTTCAAGAAGGTTCCCTTTGGTTGGACCAAGAGAATGATTGATCGATTGAAGTCAGATTCAAGAAAATACCATTGGGACGACCCATTCCTTTTTTATGAAGGACCAGATTGTGTCTGGCGAAGATGTATTCCTCTGGAGGAATATCAGAGTGTCCTTACACATTGTCATTCTCCCGAGGCTAGAGGACACCATTCGGGAAAGAGAACCACGCACAAGGTACTCCAATGTGGATTTTACCAGCAGACCTTATTTAGAGATGCTAATGAATTTGTACGGTCATGCCCGATTTGCCAAAAGATGGGAGGGACTATTGGTTACAGAGATGAAATGCCCATGCAACCAATGACTTTTTGTGATGTTTTCGATGCATGGGGGATTGATTTTATGGGCCCCTTTCCCAATAGCAATGGATTTGAGTACATCTTGTTAGCGGTTGACTATTTATCAAGATGGGTAGAGGCTATTCCAACCCGAATTGCAGACAACAAAGTTATCTATAAGTTTATCAAGGATAATATCATTGCAAGGTTCGGGATACCAAAAGTTTTGATTTCTGATAGAGGTAGCCACTTTGTGAACAAGGAGATGAGATCTTTGGCTAAGAAGTATAAATTTGAGCATAGAATAGCCAACCCATATCATCCACAATCTAATGGCATGGTGATGAATCTGCGATTCGTCATCTTTATTCATTTATTTTAGCTTAAAATCCCTTATAAAACACCTGCATATCACGCTAATTCCATATTCTTACTAACTTGTATCTGTGTAAATATTGTACATTTCTGATTAATTTTAACCTAAAATAAATAAATAAAGAAAGAAAGGAAAAATAAAGAAAAGAAAATAAAAAAATAAATAAAGAAAAGAAAATAAAAAAAGGAAGACTGTGTACAGGCTGACCCGAACCCCGAGAGAAGGTCAAGACGTGACCTGAGCGACCAGGAATAAAGTAGGGGGAGATAGGGTCCTCAACCAGAAAATAAAAAAAACGTGTGTTCTCGCTTATTTTGTATATATGTATATCACTAACACTAATTTATTTGTACCTTAATTGACTCAAAATCAAATAACATTCAAAATCAAAGTTGTAAATAAAAATGTGTTCTAATTACTAAAATTGATTGCACAATTAAATCTGGTACAGAATAAAAGTAGCCACACTTGGAAAAAGCCACTAAGCACTAATTGAAAGATCAATTCCGGCTCTATATGTGCTCAAATTGAATCAATCTCAGTTCCATTGAACTCGAAATTAAATTATCTTCAAAATGGTTGTATTTTCATAATTTTTGGAGTTACGGATGAAAAGTTGGTTTTATGGGGTGGTTTGTGCAATTTTCCCATGTATTTTGTGCATATTGTATTTGTATATATATTGTAAATTAATCCCACTGATTTTTTTAATAAAAATAAAAATTTAAAAAATAATAAATTCTTAAAACACAAAAAAGGGCTAATTCGTCATTTAACCTTGTATATAATGTCATATATGTATATAGTACACGTATATATTTGCTATTTTCAATTAACCTTCATAAAAAAATAAAAAAATAACATTTTTTATTCAAATAAATAAAGTGACGAAAATTCAAAAAAATTAGATAATTTTGTATTTAGTTTTATCTCTCTTTTATTTTCTTTTTCAAATTTCATCTCCCTCCCACCAAAAAATTCAAAAATTCATTTTAATTTTTCATCTCCATTATCATTTCAAAAAAAATTCAAATTTCATCTTTTCTATTTATACGGCTCCTTCTCCCTCAATCCAACTTGATCAATCTTTGGTGAGAGGAGCCCGATCTCTGAGAGTCTTCTTGTCGAGAAAAGGTGTCTAGCCTCCGAGTCGTCCGGTGACAGCGTGACGGCCTTCATCGAGGCGATCACGATACATTTCCGCTCCTAAGGTGAGATCCGTATTTTTCTTTGCATTGTTATCGTAGTTTTAATCGCTCTTTATTTTATCGCATTTTTTATTGTCATTTTGTTCTTCTAGATCATTAAAATCTCCATCTCGATTTTATCCGCCACCGACTCGATTTCACCTCATCATCTAGATCTCCACGCGTTCGATTTCTATCTCTCACGATCTATCAACTCCGGCCGCGTACGGTGGCCGGAGATCGGATTCGATTCCTTCATCGTCGCCGAATCCCCATCCATGTTCAGATTTTGTAGATAAATAAAAAAAATTCCTTTATGTCTAACATTTGTTTTGCAGGATAAAAAAATAAAAAAAATTTGTTTCTCTTTATCTCTAACTTTTGTTTTGCAGGACCATTAAATACAAGAAAACAATAAAAAAATTAAAAAAAAAATCTTCTCCATTTTCTTTTCTTATTTTCGGATTTATAAAAAAAAATAAAAAAAAAGTTTTCCTTCTTTCATTTAGTGTTTACATAAGAAAACAAACAAAAAAAATAAAAAAACAAAAAAAAAGAGACAGCAGCAAGGGGCGGCATAGCCAGCACCCCCGCCGCCCTCCACCGGCCGCGCGCCCCTCCGCCAGCGGCGCGGCCGGCCCTCGCCGCTGAGACCACCGCGCCACCAGCCATAGGCGGCCCGCGAGCCGCGCTCCAGCCGATCCACAGCGCGCGGCTCCGCCGCACTTCAGCCACGAAGGCGCCGCTCCTCCCTCGACACGCTGGCGCACGGCACCGCCATCGACCTTCAGCCGCGGTTCCGCGCCGCCACCGCGCTCCGTAGCCCGCTCTGACCTGCTGCTCTGCAGCCACCTGCGGCCCGCTTGCGCCACCGCCGACCCCCGCCGCCCGCGAGCCGCGAGCCCCGCGCCGCACCGCCCCCGCGCGGGGAAGAAGAAAGGGGCGGCGCCCTTGATGTTTCCCTCTTGCCCCCTTTTGCCTTGCAAAGAACGAAACCCTCTTTAGGGTTTTGATTAAAAAAAAAGGTGAAATTTGCAGATCAGCCCCCAAAGGTTTTGAAAATTACGAGTACGCCCCTGCCAGCATCAGAGCACATGTTCCAGTGGTAAAATTGCATCTTCTCTCTTATACTTATTTTTATTATTTATTTGAAACAGAAAAACATTGAAACTTTATATTTCAGTCCAGAACTTCTCAGTATTTACTTTTTAGTCCTTGAACTGCAGAACTTGAACTTGCTTGATCTTTTTATTGAAATAAAGGCTATTTGTGATCCAAAAATTTCGAAAAAATTATGCTATGCTCCTGATGTGATGATTTTCCTAGCATAAAATTTTCATTGCATTTTGTGATCGTTTGGTATTATTAAAAAATCAAAAACAGTGTCTTTTTCATTTCTTAAAATTCAAAAATTCATAAAAATTTGAAAATAGCTCCAAAAATTCTAAAAAAATTAGATTAGTTGTATTTCATTGTCCTTTAATTTTTGACCAATTTTCACTCTTTAATTATTTATAAAACCCAAAAAAAGTGAAAACTATCAAAAATCTTCTAAAAATCATAACAAATTCCACAAAAATCCAAAAATTGTGATTCCAGTTCCTGTTTGTAGATATTGTTTTCTAGTTTATCTTAAAATTAGTAGCCAGGAGTTTTGGGCACTTAAAAAAATTTTAAATTGCAAATTACTCCAGGCTGTCCACATTTTCTTGTTTCCTCATTGTCTGAATTTTAGAAAAATACAAAAACATCTGAAAATTCCATAAAAATTCTCAAAAACATTTCAAAACTTTTAAAACCCAAAAATATTTTCCTTGGATTTTTCTGAGTTTCTTTGATTAATTGAAAAATTGCAAAAAGAGTTGGTGTGCATAATTTCTGAGTTTAATCACATTGTTCGTATTATTTTTTTGAAAATTAAAAAAAATTGCAAAATAAAAATCATTAAAAATTTGAAAATCAGAAAACATAAAAAAAATTAGAAAATAAAAAAATTAAAAAAAAATAAAAAGATTCAAAAAATCACAAAAACCAAGGATAGTTGTCCTTTGAGATTCATGTTTTCTATTGATTGATTTTCGATTAATTGAATAACCCTCGGGAATTGTAGCCTCCCTGAGTTCGATCCTGTCCGCTATACAGGTTAATAAGTAGCAAAAATTTTTAAAAAAAAATATTTTTTTGTTGACGCGGGTTTTGGGGATAAAAGCAACGACCTATTCATCAATTAAATTCCCGGCAATAAATTCCTTCCTCAACAAAATTTTGCCGTTTCCGGGGATAAAAAGAAGAAAATTCAAAAATCCCTAGAAAATCGCGTTCAACAAAATGGCGCCGTTGCCGGGGATAAAAAGAAAAAAATCAAAAGTCCCTCGAATCGCGCTCAACACATGGCAGAGGTTTCTAATAGAGAGGTAAAGGGTATTCTTCAGAAATTGGTCCGTCTAGATAGGAAGAACTGGTCGAAGCTGTTGGACCAAGTTCTGTGGGCCTATAGGACAACCTATAAGACTCCACTCGGTACTTCACCTTTTAGGATGATCTATGGCAAGCCATGCCATCTACCTATAGAATTAATTCACAAATCAGAATGGGCAATCAAAAATTTGAATTGGAGTTGCCACCTTGGGAAATTATGCCGAGACTTAAATCTGAATGAGCTAATTGAAATCTGAAATCGGGCATATGACAACAGTGTGATTTATGAGGACAAGGTCAAGAGATGGCATGATAGACACATTCGAGATAAAACCTTTGTCCCCGGGCAGAAAGTATGGCTATTTAATGCTCGGTTGAAGATTTTTCATGGGAAACTGAAATCAAAATGGACGGGTCCCTACATTGTCATCCATGTGCATACCAATGGAAGTGTAGATATTGTCGAACTCGAAGATGATGCACAACCTTTCTCAGTAAGTAGACAAATGTTGAAGCCATATATTGAATCACCCAAAGAACAGACAGTTCAAGTTGAGGTCATCTACTTCACGCAGAGCGAGGACATTGAAGATTCATCAGATCAGCCCCACCTTCCCCCCTGACCACATCGATCTCCTTGTAAAGCTTCTTCCTCTACTTAGGCCAAGGCCTAAGTATAGGGGGGACCGATGCCATCTGTACATACCATTCTTCTCCTATCTCCCGATTGCTCCTTTTCCACCCTTCTTCCATACTTAGGTTGACCAGAGCCTAAGTATAGGGGGAACCGACACTCACCTGCATATACTCTCTTCATCCACATATCCCGACCACTTCATTTTTTTTCTTTCCGCTCTCATCTGACGTGTCCGATATTCGCACGTGTAAAAAGATGTTGTTATTTGTTCGTACTAAAAATTAATGATGATTTGTCATGCGTGAAAAAGGATAATGTCGTTCGTTGTAGGCAGCAATCGGAATCAGTCAAGAAAATAACCACACAAAATATTCGTCAATTTTTAATGAAGTGATTTTATGTTTATTTTACTAGGGCAAGTCCCAAGGTCAAACACAAGGAGGCAAAGGAACAACTTATAATTATGTCTATCAAAATTCGTGCGCGGTTTTCGAGGCAGTCTTTTTTTGGAATTTTTAATGCAATAGAGAATGCAAAATGAAATTTTGGCCTATTTTAGGGACTAAAAAGTAAAAGTCAATCAAACGATGTCTGAAATATATGAAACTTGGCCACAATGCAAAATATGATGAAATGAATGCACTGTAATTTTTTTGGAATTTTTGGATGCAATATGATTTTTTTTATGAATTTTTGAATGCAAACAGAGTGAATTTCAATATTTAATTATAATAAATATTAAACCTACTTGTTTTCAAGGGATAAAATTATCTAAAATCTATCACTAGATGATGGACCTCAGAAAAATCCTAAACCTTGAAAATGTGAGATCTAATACCTATTAAAAATCAAATACTGAAATATACAAAATGATTTTTACAGGGCAAAGTATGCATGCAAATACAAATCTTTTTTTGGGCACAATGCCAAGCACAATTTTCTACAATATGTAATTTTTCGAGAATTTTTAGAGCAACGTTAATCAATGGTAATTTTAATAGCAAGAAATGGGTAAAATTCGTAATTTTCCACAAAACAATTAATTATTAATTAACAATCGATCATAAAAATAACCACAATGTGTCAAAATGTAGAGAATTAAAGGACAAACATCATTCTATTTTTGGATAAATAAAGCATGCAATGTATGAGTCTAGAATAATAATGGAACACAGGGGTATCACTACAATTAAAATAAAATAAATAAAAGTACAGGGGGACCTATGTGAAATTACCAATAGCTGGGAGGGTATCTCTGCAAAAATCCTAATGGAGCACTTGCGACGCACGTGTTCCTGGACTGAAGCGCAATACAGAGGAGATCCAGGAGCTTGTTTGCAATTGACCCAGTGGGTCACATGCGAAGCACGTAACTCCTGGGGTTGATGAGCTGGAGTTCCCCACGCACGTGCCTTGCACATGCTGGGGCCTCGGGTTCCGAGCCCGGTCAAAGGCAAGGCGGAGGGCAGTGACGGGGTGGGGCACCGGTGGACACGTGGAGATTCAGGGTGCGTCTGAGGATGCTCCGGTCGCGATGATGGCGGTGGGGGCCGACGCGTCAGTGACGGTGAGGACCGGCGTCGTAGTCGGTGTCGCAGATGCGTGGTAGTTTGTCGGAGGTGATGGAGATGATTGTCGTCGGTGAAGTAGCTCTCGGGTTGAAGTCGGGCGAAGGCAAAGCTTGAAGCTTCTGGAGGATGGAGAAGTTGCGGAGGTGTTCATCGTTGTTGACCGTAGGCGGAGAGTGAATAGTAGAGGCGTTGGTGGTCGTCGGCGGTCGCTGAAGATGAAGGCAAAGTCGATGAAGTAGCTGGAGCCTTTCGCGGAGGATGCCCCCGGCCCAGGCGGTGGCTGAGGGTGACGAAGATGATGCGACGGGAGTCCAGCGAGCTCTAGAAGGTTGCCCTGGTGGCGCGATTGGAGATGGGGGCTCCTGGCGTCGAAGACGAAGGCAGTTGACGTCGGGCCCACACACGGCCAGGGGGCGGCGGTGGAGATGCGTCGATGGCGGTCGATGGCAACAGAGGAGGGGAGAAAATGATGAAGACCGGTGGCGGAGCTCTAGGCGGAGAGGGGCTCGATGGAGCGAAGCTTCGCGAGAGGCTCGGAGGCGGAGGTGATGGCGGTCGGGGGTAAGGATGATGATCGAGAGAGAGAGAGAGGGAGAGATCGGAGATGGTGAAGATGAGGTAAAGCAAAGGAGGATACCTGGAGGAGATGGGCTCGACGTCAGTGCACGCCAGAGCGGAGCAGCGGCTGGAGGCTTTGCTGCGACGAGGTCTTCGACCCCGGATCACGCCGTGGAGGGGCTCGCAGTTGTCACTGCTGGAGGGAAGACACCTTGGAGGGTGAATCGGCAGATGGCTGAAGTCGGGTGCAGCGAAGTTCTTTAAATAGCAGAGGCCGATAATGGAGATCACGAGATGTGCGGAGGAAGTTGCGAGATGAGCGGAGGTCGTTGGTCGTTGGCGGAGTTTACATGGGTGGAGGCGGTTGAAGGCGAGGTCCACAGCGACGATTACGGAGGGGTGGCAGCGACGTGAGATAGGCGACGAAAACGATGAGGGCGGCGGTGCTTGATTTGGGAAAGGAGGCGGGAGGTGGAAGATGAGCAGGGGCCATGCGATCGACCGAGATTGGACGGCCCGAAGGACGACGCGTGGCGTTGGTGGTTAAGGGGAGAGGGTGCGTGGGGCACGTGCTCCGAGGCACGTGGGATGCACATGCGTCCATTTTAATTTTTAATTTTATTTTTTTATAAAAAAATGATAACAAAAAGGCTACAAAACGCTGACAGGTGGCGGCCCCAGGGCGCCACGTGTCAGCACCACAAAATTCCGAGAATAAAAACTTTGTAAAATCAAAAATAAATAGTAAACGACCTCGGATCAAAAAAGTTTCTTCACAAAAATTGCTCGTCTCGATGAGATCTACAACCTTAATGAAGACATCAAAACCAAAATCGATCAAATGCACAAAGTGAATTTTTGGGGTATCCCATGTACATAGAATGCCTTGATTTTTGGGTTTTCTAATTTTTTTATCATTTTTCAACCAGATAAAAATCCAAAAAAATATGGTAAAATCAAAGATAAATAAAGACATCTTAATATAATTTATTTGGATTTTTATTAATTAAGAAAATATGTACATAAAACATCAGGTCGAAAACTGCTGAAATACACAATGTACAAAAGAGGCCCAAAATCCAACTTTCACATATGAATCCTGATTCACTTGAACTTAGTCTTGTTTTGAAAGTAATTGAATGTATATTAGTTCAAAAGTAAGTAGTATAAAAACGGACACTGGATGTGGAAGATATGGGGTTTTTAGTCCGGAAATCCTGAAACTAGGGTTTGTGTTTTTGGTCCACTTATTTGAGTTAGTTATTTTTTTGTATTTTTCATTTATTCTTGTTAGTGATATGTACACAGTGGAGGTGGTTTTGTGTCATTCGGAGTTAGCATGGATGAGTTAAAAATCTGGTAGGTTAGGCTATTTACAGGTCAATTTTGGCTTGTATTTTTGGCTTCTTATTTTGTGCAGAAAATAATGGATAAAATGCAGTTATTATGTAAACATGAAAGAATGCTTATTATGCAGAATAGATGCAGAAATGCTGATGATTTTGAGGGATCTAAGCATAATTAAAGAGATTTAGAGAGATGAATATGAGATTCATCATCCCCCTATACTTAAACCATGCTCGTCCCTGAGCATCAAAAAGAAAGGCCATGAGGTGAAATGAGATTTGGTTCCATACCAAGGCCTTAAGCTGAAGGTGAAAGTGAAACTAAACTCGACCATTGGATTGTTTGTGTATCGGAACTTCTGTGAGACTTAGAATTTTAAAATCAACAGCCTTCAAGTTCTACACATCATTGCTACAATTTCGGCTCAGAAGTCATCTTAGATCAATCCTCTTTCCAAAGTATACCCTATGAACATTGAACAACTGACTCATGTGTGTGAAAGGTTTTAGCTCTTCCCATCCAGAATGCTGGACTATCATGTTCCTCTCCTCTCTAGTAACTCGTCCTCGGGGAGTCAGGTATTTCCTTCTAAGGTCTGTCGCGTTGTGTTCACAATCGAATTGGGGGAGAAGATAGAAGAAGGGAAAAAGAACTGGAGGGTGGGCAGTGTAGTCACCTCTCCTTGTGAAGATGGCCACTTTAGCCGAGTCTCCACCAAGATCTGCAGGTTTCTTGAAGCTTGGACCTTTTTGGTCAGATTTTTATTTGGTAGAATGCTTCTTTGTATTTGGAATTTTTGGTGGTTCTACTTGGATCTTGTTGTGACCCTACGGATATAGAATCTTTTTATTCTGTACAATTTTTGGGGTCTTAGAAAAAATTGTGCCCAGCCGTCCATCTCTTTTCTGAAGCTTTATTTCAACCCGTACTCCGATCTTTAGATTTCCACGCTACCAGAAAAGAAACTCACACAGTCTTCCAACATCTCGTCTGAGTTGAGCTAAGTGCATAGTGCGAGAGTACAATTAATTCCCTATTCTAGAGGTGTACCCAGAATGATGAGACCAGGTTAGACACTGAGAGTCGAACGTTGCACATTGTCATGTGGAACTTAAAGAATTAAGTCAAAGACCTGAAGTTTCTAAAATCCTATTTCTCGGTGAAGTTCCTCTGAAAATTAGGTGAATTAAGGTCAAGTCCATACCACTCTCAGTTTCGGCTCATAACTCGGTTCAGAACCCAATGACTTTTCGTGCTAATGGATGCAATGCTGGATGAAGTGCATGTGTGTGAAATGCAGACACACATTTTTTTCTTTTTGTAATTTTTGATATTTTTATGCAAAGGATTTTTTTATGCAAAAATTTTAGGCAAATTCAGTGTTAGTAGCAAAACTTTTTCCTTTTTCTTGTTTTTTTTTTCAAATTAATTACCCACCCCGTAAATACATATAGACTTACGCGAAAGTACGAGATATGGGCAAAATATATACAGAGTATATAAACAGACCCCCCTATACTTAGCGAGTGTTGTGTCCTTAGAGCACAAGAAGCATAAAGAAGACATAGCTTGGGCTAAGCGTAAGAGAGTGAAAAAGGAAAAGAAAAAGAACATGATTTACAGAACTGCCCCCTATACTTAGACTGTGAAAAGTCTAAGTATAGAAGAAGAGCGGAGAGAAAAAAATTAAAAATTAAAATGGACGCACGTGCATCGCACGTGCCTCCAAGGCACGTGCTCAGTACGTGCCCCACGTACCCTCTCTCCTTAACCACCAGCGCCACGCGTTGCCATTCGGGTTGTCCAATCTCAGCCAATCGGACGGCCCCTTCTCATCTTCCACCTCCCGCATCCTTTCCCAAATCAAGCACTGCCACCCCCGTCGTTTTCGCCGCCTATCTCGCGTCACCACCACCCCTCCGTAATCGTCGTCGTTGACATCGCCTTCAACCGCCTCCACCCCCGTAAACTCCACCAACTACCAACGACCTCCGCTCATCTTGCAACTTCCTCTGTACATCTCGCGATCTCCATCGCCGGCCTCTGCTATTTAAAGAACATCGCTGCACCCGACTTCAACCGTTCATCGATTCACCCTCCAAGGAGTCTTCCCTCCGGCAGTGACAACCGCGAGCCCCTCCACGGCATGTTCCGAGGTTGAAGACCTCATCGCAGCAAAGCCTCCAGCCGCTACTCTGCTCCGGTGTGCACCGCCGTCAAGCCCATCTCCTCCAGATATCATCCTTCGCTTCACCTCATCTTCACCATCTCCGATCTCTCCCTCTCTCTCTCTCTCGATCATTATCCTCACCCCCGATCGCTGTCACCTCTACCTCCAAGCCTCTCGCGAAGCTTCACTTCGTCGAGCCCCTCTCCGCCCAGAGCTCCGCCACCGGCCTTCATCGTTTTCTCCCCTCCGCCGTTGCCATCGGCCGTCGTCGACGCATCTCCACCGCCGCCCCCTGGCCGTGTGTCGGCCCGATGTCAACTGCCTTCATCTTCGACACCAGGAGCTCCCAACTCCAATCACGCCACCAGGGCGACCTTCAGGAGCTCGCTGGACTCCAGCCGCATCATCTTCGTTACCCTCAGCCACCGCCTGGGTCGGGTGCATCCCCAGCAACAGCGCCATCTAACGTGTCCGATATTCGCATGTGTAAAAAGATGTTGTTATTTGTTCAAGCTAAAAATTAATGATGATTTGTCGTGCATGAAAAAGGATAATGTCGTTCGTTGTAGGCGGCAATAGGAATCAGTCAAGAAAATAACCACACAAAATATTTGTCAATTTTTAATGAAGTGGTTTTATGTTTATTTTACTTAGGTAAGTCCGAAGGTCTAACACAAGTAGGCAAAGGAACAACCTAGAATTATGTCTATAAAAATACATATGCAGTTTTCGAGGCGGTCTTTTTTTGGAATTTTTAATGCAATAGAGAATGCAAAATGCGATTTCGGACTATTTTAGGGACTAAAAAGTAAAAGTTGATCAAACGATGTCTAAAAAATATGAAACTTGGCCACAATGCAAAATATGATGAAATGAATGCACTGTATTTTTTTTGGAATTTTTGGATGCAATATGAATTTTTTTATGAATTTTTAAAAACAAACAGAGTGAATTTCAATATTTAATTACAATAAATATTAAGCCTATTTGTTTTCAAGGATAAAATTATCTAAAATCTATCACTAGATGATGGACCTCAGAAAAATCCTAAACCTTGAAAATGTGAGATCTAATACATATTAAAAATCAAATACTAAAATATTCAAAATGATTTTTACAGGGCAAAGTATGTATGCAAATGCAAATCTTTTTTAGGCACAATGTCAAGCACAATTAATTCTACAATATGGGATTTTTCAGGACTTTTTAGAGCAACGGTTAATCAGTGGCAAATTTAATAGTAAGAAATGGGTAAAATTCGTAATTTTCCACAAAACAATTAATTATTAATTAACCATCGATCATAAAAAATATCACAATGTGTCAAAACGTAGAGAATTAAATGACAAATATCATGCTATTTTTGGATAAATAAAGTATGCAATGTACGGGTCTAGAACAATAAGGGAATACGGGGGTATTTCTGCAATTAAAATAAAATAAATAAAAGTGCAGGTGGACCTATGTGAAATTACCAATAGCTGGGAGGTATCTCTGCAAAAATTCCCAATGGAGCACATGCGGCACACGTGTTCCTTGACTGAAGCGTAATACGGAGGAGATCCAGGAGCTTGTTTGCAATTGACCCAGCGAGTCACGTGCGAAGCACGTGACCCCTGGGGCTGATGAGCTATAGTTCCCCACGCACGTGCCTTGCACGTGCTGGGGCCTCGGGTTCCAAGCCTGGTCAAAGGCGAGGAGGAGGGCGGTGACGGGTCGGGGCTCCGGTGTACGAGTGGAGCTTCAGGATGCGTCTGAGGATGCTCTGGCCGCGATGATGGTGGTGGGGGCCGACGCGTCGGTGACGGTGAGGATCGGTGTCGTAGTCGGTGTCACAGATGCGTGGTAGTTTGTCGGAGGCAATGGAGATGAATTTCGTCGGTGAAGTAGCTCCTGGGTTGAAGTCGGGAGAAGGCGGAGCTTGAAGCTTCTGGAGGATGGAGAAGTTGTGGAGGCGTTCGTCGTTGATCACCGTAGGCGGAGAGTGAATAGCATAGGTGATGCTGGTCGTCGGCGGTCGCTGAATATGAAGGCGGAGTCGATGAAGTAGCTGGAGCCATTCGCGGAGGATGCCCCCGGCCCAGGCGGTGGCTGAGGGTGACGAAGATGATGCGGCGGGAGTCCAACATTCTCCTGAAGGTCGCCCTGGTGGTGCGATTGGAGCTGGGAGCTCCTGGCGTTGAAGACGAAGGTGGTTCATGTGAGGCCGACACACAGCCAGGGGGTGGCGGTAGAGATGCGTCGACGGCGGACGATGGCAACGGCGGAGGGGAGAAAATGATGAAGACTGGTGGCAGAGATCTGGGCAGAGAGGGGCTCGATGGAGCGAAGCTTCGCGAGAGGATCAGAGGCAGAGGTGACGGCGGTCGTGGGTGAGGATGATGATCAAGAGAGAGAGGGAGAGATCGGAGATGGTAAAGATGAGGTGAAGCGAAGGAGGATACCTGGAGGAGATGGGCTCAACGGCGGTGCACGCCGGAGCAGAGCTGCGGCTGGAGGCTTTGCGATGAGGTCTTCGACCCCGGATAACGTCGTGGAGGGGCTCGCGGTTGTCACTGCCGGAGGGAAGACTCCTTGGAGGGTGAATCGGCGGATGGCTGAAGTCGGGTGCAGCGATGTTCTTTAAATAGCAGAGGCCGGCGATGGAGATCGTGAGATGTGTGGAGTAAGTTGCGAGATGAGCGGAGGTCATTGGTCATTGGCGGAGTTTACGGGGGTGGAGGCGGTTGAAGGCGAGGTCAACGACGACGATTACGGAGGGGTGGCGACGACACGAGATAGGCGGTGAAAATGATGGGGGAGGCAATGCTTGATTTGGGAAAGGAGGCGGGAGGAGGAAGATGAGCAGGAGTCGTCCGATCGGCCGAGATCGGATTGCCCGAATGGCAACGCGTGGCACTGGTTGTTAAGGGGAGAGGGTGCGTGGGGCATGTGCGGAGCACATGCCTTAGAGGCACGCGTGATGCACGTGTGTCCATTTTAATTTTTAATTTTAATTTTTTTTATAAAACCGATAATAAAAAGGCCAAGAAAATGTTGACACATGGCGGCCCCAGGGGCTGCCACGTGTCAGCACCATAAAATTCCGAGAATAAATACTTTGTCAAATCAAAAATAAATAGTAAACGACCTCGGATCGAAAACGTTTCTCCATGAAAATTGCTCGTCTCGATGAGATCTACAACTTTCATGATCAAAACCAAAATCGATCAAATGCACAAAGTGAATTTTTGGGGTATCCCATGTACATAGAATGCCTTGATTTTTGGGTTTTCTAATTTTTTTGTCATTTTTCAACCAGATAAAAATCCGGAAAAAATATGGTAAAATAAAAGATAAATAAAGATACCTTAATATAATTTTTTTGGATTTTTATTAGTTAATAAAATATGTACATAAAATATTAGGTCGAAAACCGCTAAAATACACAATGTAGAAAAGAGGCCCAAAATCCAACTTTCACATATGAGCTCCGATTCACTTGAACTTGGTCTTGTTTTGAAGGTAATTGAATTTATATTAGTTCAAAAGTGAGTTGGATAAAAACGAACACTCGATGGGGAAGATATGGGGTTTTTAGTCTGGAAATCCTGAAACTAGGGTTTGGACTTTTGGTCCACTTATTTGAGTTAGTTATTTTTTTTGTATTTTTCATTTATTCTTGTTAGTAATATGTACACAGTGGAGGTGGTTTTGTGTCATTCAGAGTTAGTATGGATGAGTTAAAAATCTAGGAGGTTAGGCTATTTACGGGTCAATTTTGGCTTGGATTTTTGGCATCTTATTTTGTGCAGAAAATAATGGATAAAATGCAATTGTTATGAAAACATGCAAGAATGCTACTTATGCAGAATAGATGCAAAAATGCTGATGATTTTGAGGGATCTGAGCTTAATTAATGAGATTTAGAGAGATTAATCTGAGATTCATCAATAGCTTGTTTATTTTCTTTTATTATTATCAACTTTTATTTATTTTATCTACATATTATTTCTGTTCTAATCCATCTCTTTGTTTGACTTTGTTGCGAGGGCCCGTGGAGCGAGGACAGTTCTCTTAGGAGACTGACTACACCCAAGGAAGGTGGAGATTGGCTCCTTCTTCTCGAGTTAAAAGGAGATTGAGCAGAGTAGTAGTCTTAGATTAGTGTAGATTTTATTTCATTTTGAGAGAGAGAGAGAGATTTGTATTCACTTTTAATAATTGTCACTCTCCGGACACTTTGACATTTCACATGTCTATTTTACCCAGTGTCTATTCACTTAGGGACCTGTTGGATTTTACAGTTTTTATCACCTTCTATAGTTTTATTCTCCCTATTTTCTCTTTATTTTATTTTATTTCTCATGTTCTGTGTCTTTCACCTTCTTATACATTACGTCTTCATTGATTGAACCATTAGATCTAGGATTACTTGAATTGGTAAAGTCAGTCCAAAGCCATAATACACTTCATGCTCCATTAGTTTATCATACTTGGGCATAGTCAAACTAAAAATATGCTTCACGTTAATATTAATTTCTGATCTTAAGGCAATTTCTTTTAATGCATAACGTATAGATTAGTTTTTATTTATGCGTAGATCATTTTGTATGTGGAGTGCTGGAGTAAGGTACACCTTCTATCCCATGCATGCATTCATAGTTTTCACATGCATTGGCTTTTCTGTATTTCTTCCTCAATATTTATTTGACTTAGAATAATTAAGAATTGGAAAATTTGTTAGGCAATTTTTGAAAAATACTCCGAAAAATTAAAAACCCAAAAATTAAAACAAGGGGAATGCTAAAAAAAACTTTGGCCCAAATAAAATATGTAATGGACTTGATTGTTTTGGGTCCATAAATCCCTCATTATATTTAGGTACCTTCCAGACTTAGTGAGGTGTGACCCTTACGGAATAGAGCCCAAATCTCAGCCTGAGTACTGCCTTGATTATAGCTTGTGTCTGTGAAGTAATAGCACTTCTATCAATGCACAGGAGAGTAGGGATGAGTCTAATTGCGGGCTTTGTCTGAATTACTTGGGCATAAGGGGTATTGTAATGGAGAGACCTTATCTCATCGTGCCACGTCTGAGTACCCTTAGGAGGAAGTATTTGATTCGCTACATAGACTTCCTCTCTCTATTATTTGCTAAGTAGTGGGCCTAGATCTGATATCAAGGACCTTGAAAAAAAGTACACGCTACTGGTTAGAAAGGCAGTGAGAAGTACATGATGCTTTTCTAGTATACTCACTCGCTTATAAGGGTAGTTCTACAGACCTAAGTTTGAAAGATTGCTTAGTTATAATAATAAAAATCGATAAGATAAATAGCTGAACCTTTATGGTTTCACTGGTGTTGAGTTAGTGAATCTAATTGCAATGTGGTTTGTTTGGATCTAGTTTAGGTCAAAGATCATAGTCCCGCACACTTGTGCAGTTTTAAACTAGTTTTACTTCACTTTTTTTTATTTTGCTAAATTTGATCCTTCATTTCTTTATCTCTTCATTTTATTCCTTGTTAATCTTCGTGTTCCTTATTCTTCATCTTATAACCTTTTGTTTCTCAACATTTCTACTCATGGATGGTTTAGTCCGTACTTCATGGACACCCACTTTGATTCCATGATTTCGATAGCTCTAATAATTAAGGGCGATTCTAAAGAGATGGGATCGGACTTTGTGAACCGATCTCGAGACTCCCCATCTCTTCTATCTCAAATAAATCAGGATCACTCTTGCCCAGAATTCTCTCCCTTTTTGATGGAGGTCGACCTCTCTCCATACACTTTGCCGACTTCAATAAAGTCCAAGATTGAACATAATCTTTGATAGTTCTTAAAATCCGACGTACTCTTCAAGTCTGATCAGAGTACCTTTCTTACTACAGACCAAGAACCCGATCTGGATCTTTCATCATCAGATTTAGACTCAAAACTAAAGATGGCTCCTTAGAAAGGGAAGGGACAACATTCTGATCAAACGAGGTCAACAATCAGATGCTTGCCTCCATACAGGCGATATAATAATAGTTGACCAAGCAAGCAAATGCTTAAGTCGCCTTCCAAGAAACTTTGATGGAGTTGATGAGGGATAGAGAACAAAGAAGAGAAGGACGAGAAGAAGCATATGCAGATGGACCCCATGGAGGGGAAGAGGAAAGAAGAGAGGTTCCAAAGCCTACCCTAAAAGAGACATATAATCCTGACACTGGCCAAATGATCGAGTGGATCCAAATACGTCCGATCACGAATATTTTGAGTTGAAGCCATAGTTATTGTTTCTTCTTCAATCTTTTCATGGGAACATGAACGAGGAACCATATATCCATCCACAATAGTTTGGTTGCATCTGTGGTACCATACATTGCCCTAACATTCCATTAGGTGTCATCAATATGACCACTTTTACCTTTAGCCTTCGGGACAAGGACATATATTGGATAAATCACTTAAGGAAAGTGGTAACAATATAGGAGGAGCTAAAGTCATCTTTTCTCCACATATTTTATCGAGTGGGTCATCTCAATTTGATGTGTGCCACGATTTATAACATCTTCTAGCTGCCTCATGAGAGCACTCATGAAGTGTGGGAAATATTTAAATATTTACAAGATAAGTGTCCCCACCACTATATTCCGAGGACTAACCTGGTCTAACATTTCTTTAGGGGTTTAACTCAACAAAGCTTGAGGTTGATTGATGCAGCGCGTAGTGCTCTCATTTCATTAAAAATGAAGATGTTATTTGGAAAATATTTCAAGAAATTGTCGAAGGAGAGGCCACATTATCTTCATCTCGTGCTTATCAGAAGACCCCATAGATCCACCATGAGACTGCCAACATGGCAACACTACATGAAGATGACAGGGATGGAAGTTACAACTTGAGAATACACCTATCTAATGTGGACATTTATTGAAAAGTGATCATAATCTTGAGAAACTAGATGTGATAGACTAACAAATAATGAAGAATTTTGACAAGCTTGACCAGATTACAAAGCAGTTGGAGCTCTTGGCAAGCTTAACCAATTCTTGTCGGTTTGCGAGACCATTAACTGAGACATCTCCCGAGACGAAGGAACAACCACATATGTAGAGTTCAGGGCAACCATTGCCAATCCATCATGTGTATTACGTGCAGGCACTTGATCAGGCACCATCGCAACAGTCATAGACACAGATGGTTTTCTACCATCCAGAATCCCAATCTTCGTTCCTCGAGCCATTTTTCCCACCACCACCACAGATTCAGGAGGTGAATCATGTGTAGAGTAATGGACAACAGCTGACTCGTCCAGGAGGACATCAGCGAGGGTCAATCATCAGCCATTTGACCATACCACCAATCTCATGGTGGGAAACCAATCCAATATTAGCCTCAATAACAACACCTATCTCTACCAATTGCTAACACTTGGAGACAAAACAACTACCAGAAGTTGGCATATCGCCAACAACAAATATACCACCACTACTCTGTTGCTCAGCACCAAAATTAATATCCCCTCCTCCTTATTATCAACAGTTCCCTCCTTAGCATTTTTTCCGAGTTACCAGTTGCAACCTCCACATCATTACTAGTCTTAGCGAGCTCAACCCACTGAACATATAGGGGCAGCACCCGTGAAACCTACAATCGATTGCCTAGCTCAACTGATAGAGAGCCTATCTGAGAAGAGCCAGAAGATTCATGATCACACTACAGTGAAAACTAACTTCCCCACGCAGGTCCAGATAAATCCCAACAATTTCAAATGCAAAGAGTATGTTGTTTGTCATGTGTCATCCACTATAGAGTTAGGTATGAGTGATATGTTTATGTTATCTAACGTTGTAACTGTCAAGAGTAGTAGGACCATGCAAATGTCTGCAACTACCATGGGAAAGAATAAAGCTTCACTAGTTGAATAGTCATCTTCTACATTGAATGATCCAACAACATGCCTAGGTGAAAAGAAGAAGGAGAAGGAGCCACACTAGAGAAAATAAAAAAAATGAAGAAAACCAAAATTTCCAAAAATAGAATAACAGCTAAGGGCGAGCCATGCATGCCATGGAGATGCTTGCATCAACAACCGATCCCGTGCTTGCCGACGAAGCCAGATTTCCTTCTTTTTCATTCCCTTTAGTTTTCGATTATTGTACCTCTTATACTCATCCAATTAGAAAATATGATTCTGTTGTAAATAACAACAATGTTTTTGGTAATGTAAATATTCCATTTTCAGATGCAGTGAAAAAATCGAAAAAAATCAGAAATTTAAAAACATCATTGTTTGATCATGCCATTGTGGAGATATTAAAAATCATGGAGTACATGTCAAGTGTTAAGAAAGGATTGAAAGAGTCATTTATCTCAAAGCGTCAGCCCGCAACAAAAACATACGCAACATATTAGAGAAACACATCCTCACCATGGCTACTGTGAACGCGATTAGTAATCTCCTAACAAAGAAGAAATATAAGGGAGCACATTTGATTCGATGTGAAATTTTTTATCAGACTTTAGAGCGAACCATGCTTGATAGTTGTTCATACATTAAAATCATGCACACATCACTTATTCATGAATTCAGGACCAATCTACTTAAACCAACGAGAGTGATCCTTTAGTTTGCTGATCGATCCATTAAGCGACCCCATGGATTATTGGAAAACATTATCGTAACCGTGCAGTATATTAAATTCCTAGTGGACTTTGCTCTTCTGGACATGGATTCTCCTGCCCCGTTACTCCATACTCAAATTATACTTGGTCGGTAATTCATTTGAACAACCAAAGCAGTGGTTCATTAAGGGTATGGAAAGATCATGTTCACCTCCTGCAATGATAATGTCACCATGGATATGATCACTGCGCTGAAAGCTGTAGAGAGAACATTTGAAAAAAGAGAGCCAGAATCGACTACAGAAGACTGTGACATTATTGATAATATCAAGGATCCTAGCTTATCATTGAATGACATGTTGACACAGGAAATCCTCTTCTCAAAGGAGGACCTAGAAAGCACAATAAACTTTTATTCCTTTGCCGATAGTGAGAGAGATGAAGAAGAGATGATCGATTTATTTGATGAAAATTCATCTCAAATCGAACAAGAAGAAATCATTGAAGATATGTTCAGTATTTTATTGTTTGACCCAAGAGTGACCGAGGTGGACAACACCTTATTGTCAGATCATGCATCGACAACAAGTACCCTTTCAGAAGTGCTCGAGAAGCTGACTCAGAATTTACATGAATTAAAGCTGCTCCTATCAAATCTAAAGTATGTTTTCCTTACAATTAAGTCAAATATGTATCCGATCATCATTAGTCTGATTAAAACACGAATCAACAATCTCGTTTGCTAGAGATTCTAGAGAAAAAAATGCAAGGCTCTTGGTTGGAATGTATCAGATCTTCAATGGATAAATTCGTCTCTATTTTCACACCATGTCTACTTAGAAGATAACAATAAGCCATCCCATGAGTTACAATGTAGGCTGAATCCTAATCTCTAGGATGTTATCATGAATAAAATAACGAAGTGGTGTAAGACTAGCTTTATTCATCCCATCTTTGACTCAAAATGGGTGAACCTACTATACGTAGTTTCGAAGAAATATGGAATTACAGTGATTATTAATGACCAAGGAGAGGAGATCTCTACTCAGGTACCTACATCATGACATGCTTGCATAGATTGATGACACCTAAACTCAGCTACCAAGAAGGATCACTTTCCTCTTCCTTTTATTGATCAAGTGCTTGAAAATTTGGCAAGGAAAGAGTTCTTTTTATTTCTTGGATGGGTAATCTAGGTACAACCAAGTGGAAATTGCCCCTGAATATCAAGAGAAGATGACTTTCACCAGTCTGTTCAGTACCTATGCTTTCAAGCAAATGCCCCTTGAATTGTGTAACACACCCACTACATTCCGAAGATGTATGTTGCCCATTTTTTATCGACATGATGGGTAGTTTTATTAAGGTTTCATGGATGATTTTTCAGTCTATGGTTATTATTTTGATGCTTGTCTTGCACATGTAGATCGAGTACTAAAGACATGTCGTGAAGTAAATATTGTGCTATCGAGGGAAAAGAGTCACTTCATGGTTGTAGAAGGAATTGTGCTAGGCTATGTCATTTCTATACGAGGTATGGAGGTCGACCCGACAAAAGTGGATGTGATTTCCAAACTTGAGCCACTTCAAACTATGAAAAATGTGATGTCTTTTATAAGGCATGTTGGTTTTTCAGAAGGTCCATCAAGGACTTTAACAAGATTGCCTGACCTCTCACAGAGCTTCTAGGAAAGGAGATTGATTTCATTGTTGATCAGAAAGTCCTCCAAGCCTTAATCAGTTGAAAGAATTAGCACTTAAGTGCCTGTTCTACAACTACCCTATTGGTGTCTTCCATTCGAGATCATGATAGATGCATCGGATTTCGTCATTGGGGTTGTGTTGGGACATAAACAGGATGGATTACCTTATGCTATCTACTAATATCAGCGGAACATTAGATGAAGGCCAGAAAAATTATACAATTACAGAGAAAGAGTTTATGCCAATTGTATCCATCCTCGAGAAGATTTGTTCGCATCTTCTCCATTCCAAAGTGATTATTTATATTGACAATGATGTTATCAAGTACTACAACAAAAGAAGGATGCCAAATCACGTCTATGTTGTTGGATCCTTCTACTCGAGGAATATGATTTGGAGATAATAGATAAATCTAAAGTGAAGAATGTGGTACTAGATCATCTATCCAGAATAGAATGTTTAGAGACTCCATTGAGCAATATGCCGATAACAGAAGCTTTTTCTGTTGAATCTATTCTTAGTGTTGCTTCTCTTCCCTGATATGTCGATATTGTGAACTATCTCATATCTGAGAAAGTTCAACAAGATTGGACATGAATAAAGAAGGAAAAGTTTTCATCCAATATGCATTTCTACTAGTGGGAAGATTCATACCTTTTTAAGGAAGTTGTGAGTTGCATCTAGCATCGGTCATTTCTCAGAAGGAGTACACCAGTGTCCTCGAGCATTATCATAAGCTCAAAGCAGGAGGGCAGCATTTTAGAAACTGAACGGTAGTGAAAGTATTGCATCTTTAAGAAGCTCAATGTACGTTAGATGTGTACAAAAGCTAGATGTCTACCATGAAGTAGGAGTAGTTAAATGTTACTAATCCTATTATGGAGAATTAACACTTGATTGTAGTAATATAAACACCTTCAAAAGATGAAAAATTTTTTTGAGATAGAGATCTCAAAGTCTTATCATCAAGAACTTAAGATTTTATAGATAGTGAGATAAAAGATCTTAAGTAAAGATGCCTTATAAGACTTAAGACTGGTTCTTAGCCTTAAGAGATAGAGATCTCCAGGAATAAGGGCATTCTAATAAGGATAATAGAAATTACATACTGGTTATAATGATTATTAAGTTGTAATATCAAAGACATTATAATTGTTTTAACAAGATTGAGTATTGGTTGCATAAGATGCAACATTCGCATTGGATGCGAGCACTTGACTAGCAGATATGCAAGTACCGTAAAAGGACTTGGCATAGTCTCTCAGGAATAGAGTGATTAATAAGCTTACCTAGCTATTTTTTTTATATAGCCTATGATTGTCACATAAGTTTGGGTTTAAAGATTATCCCATTAATGGCTCTTTGGACTAGTGGGAGATTTTTGGACATGCAATCCCACGGTGAACCATTATGCAATAAATGTTATTGAAAATAACATTCCCTGATCTGAAATGAAGAAAAACTAATTTGCATAATAGGTCCTTAGTACAATTAGGGTTATGTACCATGGCCATCTTGATGATCATACATCTGTTAATTCAATTGTTGAATCATAAAGGCTGGTTCTTGGATGAATATATAAAGACTTAGAATGAAGTCCCATCAAGCACCATCAAATAATTATTAAGAGATGATCTCCAACCTGAGTAGGAGATGGCATCCATTCTCTAATGGGTTGATATCTAACCGACCTCTTGATGTAGGTCCTCTGCATAGGAATAAAGATTTGGAGGTGTTAGATAAGTTAGGTCAAAGAGTTGACTTAACAAGATCAAGATAAATAAAGACCTATGTCGTATGTTGTCATGATATAAGCACACATCCTCTGACCAGAGACAAATGTATTACTATATGTCTAAGTTTGTACATTTGGAAGACTGATAGGTTGGTGGCCTAATAAAGGCTATACACCGACGTGTTGGTATGCATAAATGGGCATATGAGTAATACGATCTCTCAAAGGGTTCATGCAAGTTCATTACTAAACCGAAGACATGAGCTCACTCATGAAATATTGGGAAGGATCAAATTTTGTGCACGATCATCTCATTTTGGTAGCTTGACTGAATTTGTAAGGTTTGATAAATGCTTTTGAAAGTGTATGATCAACACCTAGGTATGGTATACCTAGGTATATGTGACCATGGCTGGCATAGCTTCACTTCGACTGCGATCATCTTTTTGGTCTTTTTCCATTTGTATGTTGTTTTTATTCTTTTTTCTGGGTATGGTGGCTGCTAGCTGGAATGGCTCCTCCTCCTTCTTCTTCCTCACTTGAACCTGTGGCTAGGATAGCTTATGCAAAAGATGATGATTCACCAAATGAAGTTTTATTCTTCCCTCTGACAATGGCAGACAGAGGCAAGGTCCTACCACTCCTGAGAGTACTAGCATTAGACAAAATGAAATCACAATCATTTGACACTACAGGTGCAGGCGGGACATCACACTCTACCTGCTCTTTTTCCTTAAAATTATTAGTGTTGGCTTTGTTATGGGTCGGAATTGGAGTTTTAGTTGCCATTAGGTCATTCAGCTTCTGTGTCATCTATGCTAAACTCTTCACCAACTGGACCAAGCAGTCTAGGCTCGGATCCACCGGAACCATCTCAGAAGTTTCAGCATGTTGACCACACTGTATCTGATGGTGCAGAGGTTGAGATGGGTGTTATTGATAGTGTTGCTGAGGTGGAGGAAGTTGATACTACTAATGAGGAGGAGGAGGAGATTGATAATGTTGGAAGTGAGGAGGGTGATACTGTTGTTGAGGTTTAGCCACATACGAATGATACGGTTGGTGCTGGCGGTAGTGTGATTGTTGGTTATGTCTCCAATTATTGTGATATTGTGGAGATCGGTGGTACTAAGATTGAGAGGACTGGACAAATCTCCCTCTTTGATGTTGAGGGAATGGGCAAGAATTTGCAGGTTGGCCCTTCTGAGGTCTGGCTGGAAGGGCCAGTTGTGTCTCATTGGATCAAGCTCCTATCACCTATTGAATGAGAGGCGGCAGAGGAGAGAATGGACCATAAGAAGGCTGGGGTTCTAGTTCGTATCCAACCAACTAATGTTGTTGCGGTGACTAGAAAGGAGTATACATGTAATACACATGTTGGACTGTCGGCTATTGTAGACTGGTCTTAGGCTGATGCTCCGTGGGCTATCTTCTTTCTTCTCAACGGGAGTCTTGGATGATGGGGACGTCGATTGGCAAACATTGATGGTACTCACCAGCAACTCCATTTTCTTGGTGATCTGATCCAATTTGTCTAGGTTTTGAGTTCTTTGTTCGATCAGTACTAATTTCTCCAAATCTTGTGATTGTTTTCAATGATTTACACTTTCATCAGATGTCCTTTGATGATGCTAAGGTTGGAGCTTTCATCTTTGTCTGCTTCCTGAGATGCTGCCATATGGACATGCTTCTGGAGGATCTGGGGCTACCTTTAGTAAGCACGGGATGAAGAGAGGGAGGCCTCTACTTCTACCATTTCTTCAAAAATATGCCAAACCACATCATCATCCTTATTAAAATGGGATCCACCACAGGTGGCGTCTAAAAGCCTGTGACACTCTGTGATCAATCCCTTGAAGAAGTGTTGGACCAAACTGGTCTTGGGTATGTCATGGTGGGGGGATTTCTCCTATAGATCCTTAAATCACTCCCATGCTTCATGAATAGACTCGTGGATAGCTTGGGAAAAGCTACAAATCTGGGCTCGCATCTGGCGGAGTTGACCGAGAGGGTAAAACTTGTAGAGGAATGCAGACTTGAGATCCTCCATGGTCGTCA
Organism: Ottelia alismoides; assembly: GCA_037367405.1. Lineage (NCBI taxonomy): Eukaryota > Viridiplantae > Streptophyta > Magnoliopsida > Alismatales > Hydrocharitaceae > Ottelia > Ottelia alismoides. The sequence goes on along the minus strand of JAZKJV010007870.1, from coordinate 301,416 downwards.
CAACCTTCCCTAGAAGGTTTACCCAATACAAGGCCTTATCTTGGAGAGTGAAGGGAAACACGGTCATCTTGACTACACATAATGAGATGTTAGGGTAGTGTGTAGTTCCACAGATGCGGGAAAACTATTGTAGGTGAATGTAGCGTTCTTCACTAGTGTTCCCATGAAATGTGGGAAGAAAGCGAAGGAGTTGAGGCTCGAGCTCAAAGTGAGCATGCACTGGGGGAATGTGAATTGATTCGGTCATCTGGTTGTCTCCAGTATTATAAGTTTGTTTTGGTGTAAGCTTTAGAACCTCAGGTTCTTGTTCTTCATCCGCTCGGTCATTGCGGGGTGGTACATCCTCTCCTCCTCCTATGGGTATGTTACCCATATCATTCAGCAAGTCTTGGAATGCAGTTTGCACTAATGTATGCTCAATTAGCTGTTATTGGATGTCTTGGATGGAAGCAAGCAACTGAGCATTCACATTATTCTGATAGGGTGCTTGGCCCTGTCTTTCTAGGGGGGTTGTTGTCCTATCCCTTTTCCTTTGCTCTAAGGAGCCATCTCTGGATCTGAATATGTTGAAATGAACTCCAGATTGGGATCCAGGGCTGACTTCTATCTGCAATACAAGAGGTATCCCAATCAAACCACAGTGAAACTGAATACCAGTTGAAGTGATGAACTTGAGATTAAAGTCAATCTCAGATAGTGTTGAATGGAGAAAAATATGTAGACTGTAATCAACCTCAATTCCCAACGGGCAGAAGTGGGACAAGGGTGTTCACGATTTATTAAGAAAAACATAGTGGAAAGAAGATGAGGAGTATGGAGATCAGTTCACAAGTTCTGAAACGTGTTCTCTGGAATTGCCTTGAATTATTGAAGATGTTGAGTCCATGGAATCGATGTAGGTATAGGCGGAGTCCATACTGGATATCTATGGATCGACATCGTAGAGGAAAAGAAGGATCAATACAAGAGGAAGGATACGATGGTCAACGAGGAACAAAAATGAATATAAAATAGTAGAAAGGCTCGAAACGAGCATGGGGTCAGAGAGGAAACCCATAAGATTAAATTTTTCACAAGTGCACGATACTTGATTTTTGAACCTTAATCTATATCCATACAATACACAATACAAAATCAGGTTCACCAACTCTACAAATGTGATGATGTAAGGGTCGACTATTTTCATCTTTTTATTTTTAGAGTTGTCATTTCAAGCATATCTTTTAGCATGTCCTTAGACGCTAACCATATAGAAGCGAGAGAACAGCTGGAAAAGTATCACGTACTTGTCCTCCTCCTTTGTTTGCACTTATTGAGGTCCTTGTAACCCTTCCTGGATCCCTAGTCAACCAAAAATTGAGAGAGAGGAAGCTGATAAGAGAAACTACTTCTTCAAACCAAGCTCACAATGAAATCACCCGTGAGCATGCTAGGAGCTACTCGGACATGAGATGATGAGACTGACACCCCCGTGAGTGTGTGGCCTAAGCTCAATACTTCAGACAGGGTCGGTGTTCCACTTAAGGTGGGAATACCATCATTGACAAACTCCTACTCATCAACGTACAATATAAGCATCAAAACTTCGGAAATCAAAGCGATACACAAGGCAGTTACATACTAAGTTTTTGGCACTAATCCTTAGAGGGTCGCTCCTCGCTTATGGGAGGGGTTTTGGTCCCCTCCTAAGGTACCAGAAGACAATGAGGGCTTTGTGAACCTCAAACTATGCAGTTCGTTACATATTTTAATTAAGGTCAAAGTTTATTTAGCAATCCCCTTGTTTTAGTTTTTAGGGTTTCACTTTTTTGAATATTTTGCATACAAGTGCCTAACGATTTTATGAATTTTCATTTAAAACATAGGTGCTCAATATCAGATGGAGATAGCGAAAAAGTCGTGCAAGTCGATTCAATGATGGAAATATCACCCTAGAATCAAATGATGCATGTAGAGTTAAAGGACTTACAATGCTTCCCAGCTCTCTTCATGTGGTATACAAAACAGAATTTTTAAACCTTCCTACATGGCTGGTGTGCAATCGACAAAATCGTCCTAAGCATAAACTATTATTAGTCGTGAAGAACCACAAGTCAATTATACATAAATAAACCCAAGATTCTGGTCATCGAGACACCTCGGTGCCCACCATAACGGGATCTATCAGCACTTATGGTGCCTCTCTCAGCGTATGGGTTCAAGTCTAAATAGTTGACAATTATTAATTTGACAGGATTCAAACGTATAAGACTATAGGAACATGATTCTTATTAGGATTTGGACCTATTTACCTGTATAAGAACTCCTAAAATCTAGGGGATTCATGCACACAAAACAAATAAGAACAAAGACGGAAAACTCAAAACATCGGAAAACAAATAAAAGGAAAATGTTAAAAACTTAAAAAACCGTGACAAGGCCCCTAGTGAACAGACACCCGAGCAGTGGTCCTCATTGGAGGAGTAGTGTCCAAGTCCAAAATTTAGTACAATTAATGAATAATAAATCACCCTATCAACAAAAATGAAATAAAATCCTAAGTTAAGATATATATATATATATTAAGTAGTCTCCTTGCTATGCTTGTTGCCTCTCCTACTAACCACAACAAGAATACCAGTCTCCACCAAGCGTGCTTGCTTCGACCTCCTAAGAAGTCGTCCTCACATAGCGGGCCCTCCTGTTAAACACAACAAAGAGATGTATTCACACAAATAATCGAATAAGGAGTATTAGTATAGATAATCAAATAAGGTGTTCAAATAAATAAGAGCTGAAATATGCACAAGTCAGAAAATAATAGAGAAATATGTACAATAAAATAAATGAAAATACAACTATGTACAAAGTAGGCTTTGACACGTTGCTCCCCGGCAACAACGACATTTGATTGGGGGCTCTTCGCACTGGTCTGCTAATCAAACACAATTAGTAATCGTTGCATGGCCAAGGGTGCACAATCAACCCACAGAAAATTCGAGCGATCAATGTGCATGAGTTAAAATTTATTGTAACTCTACTATAAATGTTTATAGGCATATGTATGGTAGAGTATATGATGAATATGTGATTCAACACTCTAAAAGTTGAAAATAGAGCTTTGTTCTCGAGTAATTAGCTGCATATCTCCACTTATATTGCATAATTAGCATTCATTCATGTTTAAATAATAACTTCATTTTAGCATTCATATTTGCATTAAATAAGGAGCCAAATTCACTTGTAAATATTCACATGTATATCAGCTAAAATCACCTATTTGTAACTATTTTATACTAACTCCAAATCCGTAAATTCAACTCTATAGTGTATATATTACTAACACTAATAAAGGAAAAATATAAAAAATAATAACTTGTAAAATTGTCAATAAAACACAAATCCAAGTTAGAGACCATGAACTTTAAAATGCACATATCTCTCTCATACAGTATCTAATTTAGGTCTACTCACTTTTAAAGTAATATACATTCAAAGATCTTCAAAACAAGACCAATTTCATAAAAATCGGATTTCATATGTGAAACTTGGGTTTTAGGCCCCTATTGTATATTGTACATAGTGACTAAAATGCCCTTCATTTTATATTTTTATTTATTAAATTATTACAATCCAAAAAATTAGATTAAGTTGTAAATATTTCTTTCATATTTTCTCTACTTTTATTTTGATATTTCTCTTATTTAAAAATGACAAAAAATTTGCAAAAGATAAACTGTGGTATTTTATATCTATATGGTACCACCCAAAAATACACTTTGTACATATGACTTCTTTTGATTTTCAATCCTTTACGAAAGTTCTAGATCTCGTTAAGACGAGCCACTTTCGTGTTGACCACTTTTTGATTTGAACCTTTTGTTATTTCTTTTATATTTTCTTTATATTTAATTTTTGATTCTTCCAAGTGCGACATGTGGTAGCTCCTGGAGCCGCTATGTGTCACCTATTTTTTATTTATTAATTTCTTATTTTATTTTTATTATTTATTTTATTTCATTATTTATTTTATTTATTATTATTTATTTATTTACTTATTTATATTTATTTATTTATTTTCTTTTATTTAGTTTCCCTTCATTATTTTTAGTAGCCTACTTATTTTATTTAGTTTATTTATTTTGTATTTTATCCCCCCCCCCTTTTACTTCTTCTCCCTCCACTTGTTCCCGACTCCAAGTCATCAGCTTCCCATTTCATCCATTTCTCCTCTTATTTTCTAACTCCCTCCTCCTTTTTATTATCTTCCCCTCCATCATTTTTCATCATTTGTCGTTTCAAGAGAAGTGAGGTCAAGCCCCTTTAACCGTTAGGTGAGAGCAATGGGAGACGAATTTAGTGACGACAACCTCAAGGAGAGATCCGGTGGTATGCACTACTGTTATGAGCTTCACAATGCTCGTTTAGCTTCCGAGCACCCGCCATCTCCTTGAAGTGACGACCGGAGTTGAGAGCCACCTCTTCCAATTTCTGACGAACCACGGGTAAATCTCTATCTCATGTTCTCCTTCTATTTTATCTAACAATTTTTTTCTCAATTTTTATCGCCACATCACTTTCAAAAAAACACTATCATCACCACACCACCACCACATTATCACTAAATCACTATTATTTTCATTTACACTTTGATTTCTTTTTTGATAAAAAAATTCAAAAAAAATTAAAAAAATAAGGCAAAAAAAAGCGTGCAGCAGCCAGCACGTGCCTTCGTCGGTCAGTCGTCGTGATCTAGCTCCACCGCCCAGCCAGCACCGTCCACGCGCCCTCTCACGCGCGCGAAGCCCTCCTGCGACCTGCTCTCCAGCGGCCGCAATGCCTCCCGACGACCTCTGCCGACTTGCGGCCGCCCTCAGAATGCCACGCCCTCCTCCTTCTAGTCGTGTTCTCGCCCCATTTGCCTGCTCCGTGGCCTAGTGTCGTCTAGTGCGCCCTCTAGCGGCTGATGCACTTCCTGCGCGACCTTCGCCCACCTGCGGCCGCCCGCACAACCCAGCCAGAACTTCACCTTCCCCCACGACCGCCGAACGCCTCCAGGTCGTGCCGTCTTCCTGCGGCAGCCGTACGTGCCTCTGGCAGCGCCCCTCACTCCAGCCCATCCTTAGGCCACCTGACCTCCGTGCATCCCAATGACCCCGCCGCCCTTCCCCCGCGGCCAACAACTGCCTCCGCCGCACTGAGTCGTTCACCAACCCGTAGCCACGACGTCTCCCTCTCACGCTGCCAGCTGCAACTCCTCCCCCAGCAGCCCCGTCCGCGCTCCTCCGTGCCGCGTGACACCCCCGCTCCGCCAGCCTCTCATTGCCGCCCAAGCCATCCTCCAACGACGATGCTCCACCTCCGCCCACCTCACGCACCGCACGCCGCTGTACCCTCCAAGACGTAGCTCACGTGGTGATCGAAGGTCCAATTTTTTATTTTATTTCCTTTGTGAAAATTACATACTAGAAACGTTAATTTTATTTAATTGCAAAAGAGTCCATGTTCACATTTCTGTTCATTCAGTTTTAATTCAGTATTGCAAAGACACCCCTGACTTTACATAATAATTTGGACATCTTTATTGCAACATTTATTTTAATGAAAAATAACACATTGTTGAGCATTTAATTCTTTATCATTTGGATATTTATTTATAATTTTGTGAGCACTGGGTAATTAAATAAAAATATTTTGCTGAAAAATTAGATATTTTACCCATTCCGGGATCTGTAATTCATATTTAATTAAATATTGCTCAAAAATTGTGAAAACAATTTAGATGATGGTTCTTAGTGTTCTTTAATTAAGTCCAAATTTCATCGAACTTGGAACTTTCTTGTGCATAAAATAAATTATAGAGTGATTTCTGTAATTGATTTTTAATTAAATCCACTTATAGTATTTTTACGAAATTTCAAATCTCCTGCATTGATTTTAAAATTTCTATTTGAGATAAATCACTCTTTGAAAAATTTGATTTTGTGGATTTATTAAAAATAAAAGACTCACAGTCACTCTGTTTTCCTTAAAAAATTCATAAAAAAATCACATATTGTTAGAAAATTCCAAAAAAATAGGGTAACTTCATTTTATCATTTCACTTCCAGTAAAATTTTCACAATTTCTGCATCATGTTTGCACGAAAAAATGTATAAAACCCCATAAAAGTTTGTATTTTTCATTGTTGCATCTTAACCCTAAAAATTCCAAAAAAAATACATTTTGCATTCATCATTGATTAAGCTTAAAGGAAGAATACAATTTGACTGAATTTAATTAATTTAACATTAAAATTAAATTCGGCTAAGGTGCTGATTTTCTTAACAACCTAATTCATCCACTTTTGTGCATTGGCATTTTTATCGCATAAAAAATTCAAAAAAATCCCGCATGGAAAACCATTAGCTAATTCACCTAATCTGATCCGAAGTTATTCCTTTGCCTCCTTGAGTCGACCCTGAGGCTTGACCAGGTTAAAAATACATCAAACCGTGCATTAATTCATTCGTTGATTCGTCAATTTGTGTGGCTAATTTTTTATTGATCCTTATTACCCGACTACAACAAAAATGACACGCATATTAAATTAACAACGGCAATTTTCAGATACATGAAATGGCATCGTTGCTGGGGAGGCAAACGACTTAGGATCATTTTAGAAAATTAGGTTTTTGTTTTCCATTCATTTCGGTAGTCTAACCCCCGAACCCATTTGTAATTATTCCATTTTTTTCAATTATTTTTCTATTTATGTTTTTGTTTTTTGTCTATCTCTCTCTAACATAGTTTTTATCTTTTTGTTCGAGGGTCTGGTGGACTTGGAGCGGCTTTCTTGAAGTCGACACATCTCGAAGTGCAGTAGAGGCCGACAATTCGTAGATCAAGTTAGTTGTTGAGATGCCAAACAGATTTTCATTTTCATTAATTTGTAATAAGTGCATTTAAAGTGGTTCCTGTTTCGGATCTCGCACGTGTAACTGAATAAAAATGGAGACTCTCTATGTTGTGTGGCTTCTTGACGTATGATAGAACATACACTCATGTCTCTTAGAGCTTTATTAGGTCTGTTTGTGCTTGTAATTTGTAGGATCACATTTCACCATTAAAAGATGCACATAGACCATCTGACTTTAGCCTATTTTAAATTCATTCTTTACTCGCTAATAGAACTGCCTATCTAGGAGCGGCTTTTCATCGCTTGCATTCATTTAGTGTAAAAATTTCAATTTTGTTTTGCATCCCGCATGTAGAGAGCTGGAGGCACTATAAGTCTTCTTACTCAAGCATTCATCATTGTTTTCTCAATTGCATCGATTTTTTCTAATTCCCTCTCTTGATTTTTCTAACATAGGATAAAGGAATTGGGATTAGATGGTAGACGTGATTGCTTGTGTGGATTAACTAAAGTGACAACTAATCTCTAAAATCGGGACTGCTAATTTAATTGGACCAAAAAAATTGACTGAAATTAACCCTTGTTTGCGGGAAAGTAACCTCGACCATGATTTTAGGCTGAGTGAGGGTACAAAGTGTGTGCACACCTCAAGAAAGATCCAAAATCCTAGTCTTCCATATCGCGTACCCTGATCCTAGCAAATATCAAAGGCTGAACTACTCGTGGTTCAACTGACCCACAACAAGTAGCCTCTGCCTGCTTTGGCAGGTAGATAGGTGTGAAGCAGCGGTGCACCACGACAAGTTGCTAGTAACCCTCCGGGGTGGAGTTATAAGCCTTGTCAGCCTCTGCCTACTTCGGTAGGTAGATAGGGGCAGGTCCTTGAACTTCCTCGGTTGGTGATAGGAGCGAAGAGAGGAAGGGCATTGGTATCTTAGACGATACGTTAAATAGGGGAGACGTATCCAGCATTGAGCCGACTTCCCTTTAGGCCATCATGTAACCCTTGCTATTTTCTTGAAAATTACACTTAAAATCAACCAGATTAATCAGACCCGGCTTTGGGTCCTTCATTGTGTTGAGTTGGTGAAATTGGGGTTTTCTCTTGCCTTTTTTGTGTCTGCCCGTGTGCATTATCCTATGTAATTGCGCCTTTTCTACCTCAATCTGCTTACATTCATCCTTTCCTCTTCAAGATGTCAGGATATTGGTCCCCATACCCTAAGACCTCTTGTCATTCCTCCTCGACCATATACTGTTCACCTTCGCCTTCTCCTTCTTCCATGTATCCTTTGCCATCCACGGAAGACCATTACCCATGATCGGTTCCACCTCGAACCGATTATGAAGTCATAACTTTGACTGACTTGTCCACTTATTCGCATTTATCACCTACTCCATATTCTAACACTCCAGATCCACTTCCATCTTGGGCTGGCTGTCCTTATTCTTGAGAGCTTGTCGAAGTCAATGAACCATACGAAGAGCTAGCCACTACTGGGACAAATGACCGACAGAATTACTTGGTTGATAGAACATACCGAATGGAGAGGCATGCACCTAATGATCTTCCTGACTTGATTGACCATAGTAATCAATTTTGCATTGACCAGCCTTCATATCACATATTCAGAGAGCCTATACATTCACAAGATTGGACTCATGGATTCAATCTAGGGACCCCCTCTTTATTGACTCCATCATATGAGGCTCCGACCAATATCTGCCATTCAGATGGTCCATACTTGACCCAGAATTACGTGCCAGAGTCTAGGTATGTTGAGTATGAGACCCCAATATCTCCACAATATCCTCCAATTGAGCAGAACTCTCCCGTGATTCATCATGGGAATTTTGTGTAGGATGACATCTCTAGACTTACTGAGAAAAATGAATCATTTGGTAACAAGTTGATAGATGTCATGCAAATATTGCACTCAATTTCTGCCAGCTTGGGAATGAAAGTGGAAAAGGATATGAGTAGTTTTGATGTTGAAAATCGAGCGGACATTAGGGAACCCACACTCTCTATACAACTGGAGTCCATTTTACCTCCCTTTTTTACTAACCACTTACCCTCAAATCCAAAGTATGACCATTCGTCCATCAAAAACACAAAAAAATTTGAAAATCTCAAAAAGACCAAAAAAAATGGAAAATCAGATTATCTCATAAAAATAGAAAATGAAAAAGACCTAAAAAATTAGATCCTTCCCTAAGAGAAGCACTCGATGATGAATTGATTTTTAATCTTCTTTTCATAAAGGCCATAGATCACTTCCCCAACCTCAAACGATTTGTGAGAAGTAAATTGATGCCCATGTGGTCGGGCAATAAGAGGACAAGGACTGAGAGACACATAGTGTCTATGGCAACCTCCTTGGTTATGGGGAGAAAGACCAAGAGCCGCAGAGTAAAGCGGTTGCCCCAAGTTGAGCATGAAATCAAAGACACCATTTTTACCCATACGAGAATTGATGATGACTCATCAATAAATATCCTCCCGACCTCCGTGTTTGACAAGCTCAAACTCGGATCACTTAGCAAGTCCAGAGTGATCGTTCAGCTGGCTGAACGATCCATAAAACGTGAGAGAGGAATCATTTCAGTCATCATCACTTTCCAAGGTGCTCTACTCTAGGTGGACTTCACAATCATTGACATTGAGCACTGAGGAGAGTTTCCCTGTCTCTTATTATTCTTGGGAAGCTATTATTAGCCTTGGCTATGGCGACTATAGATTACGAGACTCGGGAGATTGATTTTACAACATTGAGAGTGCTCCTACCTCACCCATTCTTTGACACACTCTACTCTAAGGTGACCCAGAAAGCTACTGACAGTCGTGACCATCGAGAGGTAGATAAGTCCCACCTCTCTGCTACACATGAGATACAAACTATCGAGCCGACTGTTGATTTAGAGACTTTCCACACATCCATGACTCCTGCTGCTTGCATCACTACCACCATGATGGATTCTAAGGAGGACTCACGACCCGAAGCTATCATTGAGTCGGACATGACTTTTGCTGATTGCCTTGGCCATTTTGATAATCTGACACAAGAGCCCAACAATGACAAGCCAACTGGGATCACTAACACCTTCCTGAAACGTGCGCTGACCCTTCAGGAATATTATAATATATATGGTGACTCGTCTGATGAGGAACCCACGGTCAGCACCGCACCACATCCCGGACCTTCAAAACAGACAACCAGAACAGAATTGACCCCACCAAAAATACGGTTGCTCCCTCCTCTAGTCAGATATCTAGTGAGAGGAAGTCAAGAATCGATTCCTAGAGGTGTTCTACTGAACCCCTCAAGGCGCGTCTCTCTCCACTCCCTCTCAATGATTTAGGTTCTAGAAAACTGACTAAGAATGTTTCCTTCAGTATTCCAGAGAAGGAATTTTCGTAGGAATCCTCATTGGGTCCGGATGAGGTGATTTATATGAGCGAACTTAGTCCGGTTGTTCTTAAGCCATATCTAAGCAAGCCGTCGTGTGTCGACCCTCATTGGATGATCCCTACACCTCACTATATTCATCTGAGGACGATTCTGACAACGACACATATGTATATTATCCACCTCCTCGCTCTCGCAAGAAGGTTAGTCACAAACCTTGTTGATCCTTGTATATTCTCACTCGTCCTCGTATATATTTTAATTCCTTCCCTCCCTAGTGATTCGAATCACTCGCCCCAGCTCCATATCGTTTCATTTTATGTTTATCCTTAGGATGACCAGATCCTAAGTATATGGGGGAGAGTGACCGGAGTCTCTTCATCACTCTCTATACATTCTCAAGATCTCATCGGTTCTCACACTCACTCTTATCCTATACTTAGGCTGACCAGAGCCTAAGTATAGGGGAAACCGATGCCCGCCATGTATATATACTCATCCATTTACCCTCTTGACCTCGTCCGTCCCATTTTTGATCTTCTTCTACACTTAAGCTGCCAGAGCCTAAGTATAGGAGGGTTGAGCGAATTCTATACATTTTGTTATTTTAGCTCTCCTACGCTTAGCACGAGCTATGTCTTTTTCCTCACTTCTACTGCTTTGAGGACATATCATATGCTAAGTATAGGGGGTGTGCATATATTACATATATACTTACCCATAACTCGTATTTTCACGTTTTTTGTATGTATTATGCAATAATTACGGGGTGGGTAAAAATTGATTTTTTTTAAGTACATGTATACTTGTATATTATATAACAATTGTATTTTGTATAATACTTGCAAAATTCTTGTAAAATTTGTTGTAAAATAGGAAGTATACCTGAACAAACAAACAAACAAAAAACAAAAAAAAACAATAGGTTTCTTATTTACTCTTGAATATCATCCCTGCATTAAAAAAAGTGTCTTGTACTTCATTCATCTATATAACATGTCATCTGCATCTCGTCTGCATATCTAGCATATGCAATGTGAAAATCTAATTAGTTCTGAACAAAGTTATGAATAGATGTCGACGATGAATTTGATTTGACCGTAATCTATCTAATTTCAGAGGAACCTTATAGGAGCTGAACTTAATATTTTTCAGGTCAAGTGACTTAATTCTTTGAGTCCGCAAGTCTATGTTCACATGTCATCTTGATTTGTCTATGTAGAATATCTCGTATGCACTCATGATTCTTTTAGATAGTGACCTAACTTGGACAAGCACCATGTATGTAGCTCTTCATTGATGAGGTGGTGAGGAGGTAGAATCCTTTGGCTTGGAGTAGCGCATGGGTGGAAACATCCATCCTCCTCTAGGGATGGTAGTGCATCTCAACCTAGTCTGGTGGTGTTGATGTCTAAGGATGGGATGTTGTGGGTTGCAATAAATCTTCAAAAGAGGGATAGTCTACTGGCTCAAGGAGAAAAACTTCTTATGTACATGGTGCATCTTGTATATATGTCAAAAAAAAGAAAAAATGCAATATCTCCAAAAGTAGGCAGGCCTGATTGAAAGTAAAATGTCTGCATACTGGCTCAAGGAGAAAAACTCCTTATGTACAAGTTGCACCTTGTATATATGTCAAAAAAAAGAAAAAAAAGAAAAAAAAGTAGAATCTCCAAAAGTGGACAGGCCTGATTGAAAAGTAAAATGCATGTCGGAGTGTATATCCAAGTATAAAAAAATAAGAAGAGCTTCAAAGCTTGCAGCTGGATGACTTGGCTACACTGGTAAAGCATCCTAGGATAGGTAGCTACACTGGCTACCGTCCATTCTTCTCTCCACCCCCTCTTCTTGGGCCAGTTTCACATGAACTTAGAAGGGAATACCCGCTCCTCGAGGAAAGAGTTGCTAGACCGGGGAATTAGAGTTACCTTGTTAGAGGAGGCTGGTTCTTTTCCATTTCTGATGTGGAGAGCTATATTTCACTTACACAGTACAAGTAAGAATCATGGTCATCAGAATTTGCGTATGAGGATATGTTCTAACCAGAATGTTGAGGAGATTTGAATAAGAGACTTGTGGTACTTAAAGGTTGTTAGGTCTTAAATTCAATTCCCTATAAGGTTCCTCCACATTCTTAATCCAAAGGTCGAGTCAAGCTCCATTTTCACCTTTTGTTCATGACCTTGGTATGGAACCCAAAATCATTTTACTTTTGCATTTCATTTTAGTTGCTCGGGGACGAGCAATGTTTAAGTATAGGGGGTTGATGAATCTGTGATTCAACACTCTAAAAGTTGAAAATAGAGCGTTATTTCTGAGTAATTAGCTGCATATCTCCACTTATATTGCATAATTAGCATTCATGCATGTGTAAATAATATCTGCATTTTAGCATTCATATTTGCATTAAATAAGGAGCCAAAATTACTTATATATTAGCTAAAATCACCTATTTATAACTATTTTATACTAACTCCAAATACAAATAAATTAAACTCTGTAGTTTATATATTACTAACACTAATAAAGGGAAAATATATAAAATAGTAACTTCTAAAATCGTCCAATAAAACCCAAATCCAAGTTTGAGACCATGAACCTTAAAATGCGCATATATACAATGTCTGATTAAGGTCTACTCACTTTTAAAGTAATATACATTCAAAGATCTTCAAAACAAGACCAATTTTATAAAAATCGTAGTTCGTATGTGAAACTTGGGTTTTGGGCCCCTATTGTATATTGTACATATTGACTAAAATGCCCTTCATTTTGTCTTTTTGTTTTTTTAATTATTAAAAATCCAAAAAAATAGATTAAGTTGTAAATATTTCTTTCATATTTTCTCTACTTTTATTTTTATTTTTTGCTTATTTAAAATGACAAAAAATTGCAAAAGATAAAATGTTGTATTTTATATCTATACGGTATCACCCAAAAATACACTTTGTACATATGACTTCTTATGTTTTTCGGTCCTTCACGATAGATGTAGATCTCATCAAGATGAGCAACTTTCGTGTTGACCACTTTTTGATTTCAACCCTTTTATTATTTCTTTTTTATTTTCTTTACATTTATTTTTTTTATTTTTCGAAGTGCGACACGTGGCGGCTCCTGGAACCACCATTTGTCACCTTATTTTTTATTTATTAAATAATTTTGTATTTTATTTTATTTATTATTTTTTATTATTTATTTTATTTATTTTATTTATTTTAGTTAATTTTTTATATTTATCTATTTATTTTCTTTTATTTCCCTTCATTATTTTTAGTAGCCTGCTTATTTTATTTATTTATTTATTTATTTCATTTTCCCACATTTTCCTTCTTCTCCTTCTACTTATTCCCAACTCCAAGTCATTAACTTCTCATTTCATCCACTTTCTCCACTTCTTTTCTAACTCCTCCTCTTACTTTTTATTCTCTTCCCCTCCATTTTTCATCATCTGTCATTTCAAGAGAAGTGAGGTCGAGCCCCTTTAACCTTCAGGTGATAGTTGTAGGAGATGAGTTGTGCGAAGACAACCTCAAGGCAAGATTCTATGGTATGCACTACCGTTACGAGCTTCACAAGGCTCGTTTAGCTTCGGAGCACCCGCCATCTCCTTAAAGCGACGACTGGAATTGAGATGCACCTCTTCCGATTTCTGGCGAACCACGGGTAATTTCTCTATCTCATCTTCTCCTTTTATTTTATCTAACAATTTTTTCTCAATTATTTTATCACCACATCACTTTTAGAAAAAAACACTATCATCACCAAACCACCACCACATCATCAATAAATCACTATTATTTTCATTTACACTTTGATTTCCTGTTTGATAAAAAAATTCAACAAAAATAAAAAACAAAGCAAAAAAAGTGTGTTGCAGCCTGCAGGCACCTTCGCCGGCTAATCGCCATGATCCAGCTCCACTGCCCAACCAACACCGTCCGCACGCCCTCTCATGCACGTGAGGCCCTCCTACGACCTGCTCTCTAGCGGTCGTCGTGCCTCCATGCAACCTTCGTCGGCTTGCGACCGCTCGCAGAACCCTGCGACACGCCCTCCTCCTCCTGGCCACATTCTCACCCCGTTCTTCTGCTACAGGGCCCAGAATCGTCTATCGCGCCCTCCAGCGGCCGCTGTGCCTCCCGCGCGACCTCCTCCCACCCGCGTGGTCCAGCAGGGCTTAACCTTCCCCCGCGGCTGCTGAGCGCCTCCAGGTTGTGCCGCCCTCCTGTGGTAGCCGCACGTGCCTCCGACGACGCCCCACGCTCCAGTCCATACTTAGGCTGCCCGACCTCCACGCATCCCAACGACCGCACAACCCTTCCCCCGCAACCAACAGTCGCCTCCGTCGCACTGAGCCATTCACCAACCAACGACAACGACACCGCCCTCTCGTGCCGCCAGCCGCAACTCCTTCCCCAACGGCCCCATCCGCGCTCCTCCACGTTGCACGACGCCACGCTCTGCTAGCCTCTCGTCACTGCCTAAGCCGCCCTCTAACGGTGGTGCTCCACCTCCGCCCACCATGTGTGTCGCGCGCCACTGCACCCTCCACGCCCTAGCGTGCGTGGTGATCGAAGGTCCAAATTTTTTTATTTCATTTGTGAAAATTCCATACTACATCCATTAATTTTATTTAATTGCAAAAGTCCCTGTTCACATTTCAGTTCGTTCAGTTTTAATTATGTATTGCAAAGATACCCCTGACTTTGCATGATAATTTGGACATCTTATTGCGTCATTTATTTTTATGAAAAATTGCACACTTTTGAGCAATTAATTCTCTACCATTTGGATATTTATTTATAATTTTGTGAGCATTGGTTAATTAAATAAAATTATTTTGGTGAAAAATTAGATAGTTTACCCATTCTGTGATTTGTAATTCATATTTAATTAAAAATTTCTTCCAAAAATTGAGAAAAAATTATACATGATGCTTCTTAGTGTTCTTTAATTGCTGCCTAAATTTCATCGAAATTGGAGTTGTCTTGTGCATAAAATAAATTGTAGAGTGATTTTTGTGATTAAATCCACAAATACTATTTTTACAAAATTTCAAATCTCCTGGATTTATCATTTAATATCTATTTTAGATAAATCGCTCTCTGAAAAATTTGATTTTATGGATTTTTTAAAAATATAATACTCGCGATCACTCTATTTTGCTTAAAAACTCATAAAAATCATATATTGTCAGAAAATTCCAAACAAATTAGGGTAACTTCATTTCATCATATTTCACTTCTAGTAAAATTTTCATAGTTTTTGCATCTTGTTTGCATGAAGAATTGCATAAAACTCATAAAAATTTTGTATTTTTCATTGTTGCATCTTAACCCCAAAAAATCCAAAAATAATACATTTTACATTCATCATTTGATTAGGTTTAAAAGAAAAATACAATTTGACTGAATTGGATTAATTTGACATTAAAATTAAATTTGGCTAAGGTGCTTATTTTCTTAATAATCTAATTCATCTGCATTTGTGCATTGGTATTCTTATCTCATAAAAAATACAAAAAGAAATCATGCTTGGAAAACCGTGAGCTAATTTGCCTAGCCTGATCCGAAGTTGTTCCTTTGCCTCCTTGAGTCGACCCTGGGGCATGTCAAAGTTAAAAATACATCAAACCACACATTAATTCATTCACTGATTCATCAATTAGCGCAGTTAATTTTTGATCGATCCTTATTTCCCGACTACAACAAAAATGACACGCATATTAAATTAACAAGAGCAATTTTTGGATACATCAGCATCGAACACATGGAGCAATACATGGTAGCAGGAATTATTATTAATAAATAAAAATGAATATATAATAATGTGTATTTTGTACAATTACTTAATCAAACAATTATGAATTAATGTGTGGGTTTTAAATTAAATAAAATACTTATTTATATATTTATATATATATATATATATATTAAATATTTAAATTGTTATTTTTAATTCCTTGTTAATTTTAATTTTATATAATATTATATATATGAGAGTATATGAATATATAAATAATAATGTACACATGATATAAGTATTATATGATAATAAATATAATAAATATACAAAAATAAAAAATATTAATAAATATAGTCTTGTATATATATATATATATATCTTTAGGGTTTTGATTTATAAGTTATTTATAATGGTTAATAATAGTATAAATTATATATAAGAATATAACACAATATAAGACATTATACTTATAAATATAGCTACATACGATCAAAATTTACAGATAAAATGTTTTTGGTTTTTATATATTTTCTACTATTTTGTGATTTTTTGGTATTTTTATAATTTTTATGTATTTGAAAGTCCAAAAAATTCCAAAATAGTGACTTAATAAATAGGCCTACTTGTTTTGAGATTTAAAAATATTAAATAAGTGTAAAAATTCTCAAAACTAATTTTAATATTGAGTAATATGTATAAAGAAAATTATCAAATAGGAACTAGTATTTTTGGTATTTTTGAAGAATTTTTATATTTATATAGGAATTTGGAAGTTTTTAATTTTTTATCATTTTCTTTTTCTATTTTTAGGGATTTTTGGTCTAAAGGCACAAAATACAATAATAAATTAACGATAATTATTTTGGAATTTTTAATTGTGGTTTTATAAGTTTTTAGATTTTCTAAAAAAGTAGGGATAAAATGTGATTTTTTTTATTTTTAATAAATAGGAAATGGCATAAAATGCAAATATAATTATATAGCGTGAAAGAGCATGCATCTAGGAACCTCATCCTATTTTCCCATAATGTTTAGAGAACAAATAATATTTTTAGAAAATATAAAACACAAGAAAAAATCTTTCTACTAGCAGGGTAATATTTGCAATTAAATGTAGGGGCTTACATGCAAATTCCCCAAAAGTTTACAACTGGAATTTAAATTGTATGGACTAATTTACAATTTAAAAAAACTGGGGTGTACCAATGCAAATTGCCCACTTCAGATGGAGATCCATGTAAGGTGAGTTGGCATGGACATTGATGCAAACACAAGAAACGGTAAGGGTTTCATACAAAATTACCGCATTTGTTTATACTTCAAATTATATTTACAGGATTAAATACAAATAAAACAAAAATGGGGGTTAGATATGCAATTACACCCATATAAAGGTGTGCAGGGCTGACGGTTCTGATCTTCTTACTTGACGCGTGTCGGCTTCTCCTCATGCAATGATGCTTCCGCCGTAGAAGGTTGAGATAAGATACCCAAATGGGTTAAGATGGTCGTGACTCTGCAAATCCAATGGTTGCTGCTTGCCTGGTAGGGATGCAAACGATCAGATACGGATACGGATATAGGTCTTATCATATCCTTATCCATTTTTTAATACGAATACGGATCCAGATACGAATGTTATGCGAATGTATGGATCAGGGAACCATATCCTTAGAAAACGGATACGGATGTAAAACGGATATTCAAAAATTGGATACGGATATTCGACAAATGAATACGGATTATCCTACGAATGTTTTAACTTATATATTTTCATAAAAAATGCAGATAACCTATACAATAACATTCACATGCACTATAAGATAATCATTAAAAAAGGTAATTAAAAAAAAGGACATACCCATCTTATTTATTATAATCAATAGGAATGGTGTGTTTCCATCTTTCTTGTTTATCTTGGATCCTGTACCAAGTCAAGATAGATTACAGTACAAGTAATAAAAAGGTAATTTTTAAATTAGTTGCATTAAAGACATGGTCACAAGAATAAAAAATATACCTAGTAGTAGATTTCTTGGGAAGAAGATTCACACTCACCAAATGGTCATGTCATAGTCACCTAAAATGCAAATTGGATAAGAATACAACACAACAAGCATGGTACATTTCATAATAGCAGCAAAAATATCTAAAATAAATTAAACAACATAAGTTAACATCAACTAACAAAAGAAATTATAACAATTTTGGTTGCAAAATATCATGAAAGTAGTATTGTTTTTACAACGAATGAAAGTGATATAGTTAATGTAATATTAAAAATAAAACAACATAAAAGTTCTCGCGCATGACTTTATCTATTGTATTGCACCATCACCTGTAAAATTAAAAAATGAAAGAATGTTTTTACAACAATTATATGATTACACAAAGATTTATAATTACAAATACAAATATCATAGAGATAATTTAAATGTATATGTCATACCAAATGTTATGATCCATAATATCTGCTTTACCTCCTGCTTCAACTTCATTCTTCTCACTGTCTATAACTGGAAAAAATAAAAATCAATGATGTTAAAATAAATTCAAAATAACAGTTAAATATTGTATAACATCAAATAAAATCTCACATTCTGTAGATGGTTCAAGTTGTACCACAACTTCTACTTCTTCATAGAGATTGGTGGGATCGATCAAATCATCAATGACATCTATATTGTAAAATACTTTATTAAGATCTGTGGTGACATATGATAAGAATGGAACAATAAATAAATAAATTCTAACCATTGTTGTCACTCTTCAACCAATCTTGAGTGCATATCAACGTCTCCACCATATCAGGATTTAGTCTACTGCGGTATGCGTCGACTACCCCTCCACCAGTGCTGAAAGCATATTCATATGTGACTGTGGATACTGGGACTCCAAGAATATCCTTAGCCATTTTTCCAAGAATAGGGAATCTTCCAATATTTTGCTTCCACCATCCCAAAATATCGAACTTACTTCCATAATCATCCTTCCATCTCAAACATTTTCCTCTAAATATTCATCCAACTCAGTTTTTAATGGTTGTTTATCTTTGTCATCCATTAGTTAAGCAAATCTACTCTTTTTTTGTCTAATGGACTAGAGAGAGGATTTAAAGTGGATGTCACATTCGATGCATTTTTTGGAGTCTGCAGAAGCAAAGCATAACACTGATAAAGATTTTCAATTGTATCTTGAAGGCATTCACTTTTTCTACCCCATCAGTTTCATATACGTCTTTATAATATACATCAACTGCTTTCATCTTGTAATGGGGATCCAAAATAGAAGCAATATCTAGAAGTTGGTTGCACATATCCCAATATTTGTCAAACTTCTTTTTCATTGTAGTAGCCATGGACACAATGATGTCATCGGTGCTTTTCAACTATTCAAGAAAGAGCAATTAGATTTCACAAAATTCAATAAAGAAAAGGTTTGATGTCACGTAATTGTAGCTAGATAGTAACTCTGTAGCATCAAAAAAATGTTTCAAACACGCCTCTAATTTTTTTATATAGCCCCATTCATCATCACTCAGCCCATAAATATAGTTGACATCTCTAAATCCAAATCTCTTAAACACTTCCTTGTACTCTAAAGCAGCCGCCAACATAAGGTATGTTGAATTCCATCTCGTACAACAATCTAATGACAAGCTCTTTTTAGGCTTAGAATCAACTTGTTCCGCGGTCTCTTTGAAATTTGCCTCCATTTGAGGTGAGCATGTCACATTTTTAATTCTAAGACGCACCTTCTCTATTGACTTAGCAATCTCTTTCAACCCATCTTGGACAACAAGATTGATGATATGGGTTGCACAACGAACATGAAAAAACAATCCTTTGGAAATTAATGAATCACCAAGACGAGCTTTTACAAGTATTAATGCAACATCATTTGCCTTATCATTATCGACAGTCACTGTAAATAATTTTTGATCAATGTTCCATTCAAACAGTTTAGATAAAAAGAAATTGCTAATGTCTGCACCAGTCGATGCATGCACATTTATAAAATTTATGATTCTTATTTGTAAATTCCAAGAATCATCAATGAAGTGTGCGGTAATGCATAAATAAGACTTATTTTATGTAGACGCAGTCCATTTATCCATTGTTAGAGAAACTCGAGAAGACTAATTGGAAAAAATCTGATATTATTTCTTCTTCTCATCATCAAACACTCTCTTGCACATCTTGCCAATTGTTGTGCGGGGTGAGATCTTGTGTTGAGGGCGCAGTGATAAAATATATTCTCAAAAAGCTGAATGGGAAACCATGTTAAATGGATACTCATGCCCAATGATAGCCTTCGCAAGTAGTATTTGACTTTTTTCATCATCAAAAGTATAACTTGAAAGCCTACTACTTTCATCTAATTTCAACATAGCCTGAATTAGCTGTTGTCCCGGCTCTACTTTAGTTCGATTAGGACATACTTGAGTATGATTTTTCAAATGAGTTGTGCCCATTCCAGAAGAATGCCGAAGTTCCTTTTTGCATAATTTGCATACAGCCCACAAGATATCTTGCTCATATGTTTTTCCTTTAACTGTTATCTCTTCTTTTTTGTAAACTCTATCATAATCCATCCAAACTCCTGATGTAAGTTTCTTTTGTCTCATAGGCAAGGGCATCACAATCTTTTCTAAGACATCACTCCTTGAATTCTCAATTGATGGATCAATGCCACTCATTGTGATAAAAAGTGAGATCAAAGACCTACAATAAAAGTACTACATTATACTTCAAATGCTATCAAATAGCTAATGAATTTGATATCTGATTGATTTTATATAAAAGTTGAAAAATAAAAAAAAATAAGAAAAATACCTGATAATGACAATACGCAAGCGAAGGATGGAGAATGGGAGTAAGATCTTGATCCGAAGTGCATGTGATACGAGCGAAAGCAAATGACTGTGCAAGAAAATAATGCATGTCTTTACTGAAGCTAAAAGATACAAAGGAAAGAATTTGTAGATTCTCACTCCCACTCAATTAATCCCACTATCATGGTGCAGTATTAAAGAACATATACATTTAAAGTACATATACATATAAAGATCCAATTAAAAATTCCGACTCAAATTAATCCTACTCCCAGGTAACCTCTAGTAGTCATATTTCAATTTCAAGAGGAATAAAAACCAACATTATTACGACAAGCGAATCTATGTTAAAGAAATTCACCCAACTATCTCCATCCAAAATTTCACTAGAACAACATCATTACGAAACATGTCCTGGAAACTTGTACTGTAGATTGGTAACTAGTTGTGCATGAAATCATGGAATGATTTTCGCAATTGCTCTTTTTTTATACATGATGTAATAGTCCTTAGGAGGATTGTGAATATGTGATCATGTGATTTAGTCAAGAAGCAATTTGTTGTCCTCAAATTAGTCCCTTCCAGGTAATCTATAAACTACTATTTAAAACATTTACTTAAAAATTAAGAACTTAATGTTAGCTTGAGCAATACATGAAATCAAATGAACGTGCATACCTGGGAGGTCTTGCACAGATGTTGGTGATGGCGGCGTCGGGATAACGTGATGTGGATGAGCAGGTATCGGCACGGAGATCGACTCAACATCGTGGCTAGCGGCGATGGCGTCAGGACAATGTGTTGTGGCGGCTGCGACGTCGAGATAGGGGAGGAGCAGGTGGCAGTGCGGGGAACAACCAGACGTGTTGTGGCGGCAACGATATTGAGACAGGGGAGGTGTAGTAAAAAACCAACCGGAATGGAAATCGGAGTAGGTGCAGCGGCGGCTTGGGGAATGGACTGGAGGGAGAGACGGAGTCACGGATGAAATGAAAGGATTAGGGTTACGGGTTTCGTGAAACGGTGAAAAGAACAAATGGGATTGGCCGAGTAGTGGGGGTAGGGACTCGGTTAGGGCAAATTACATTTAATGTATTATAATTATTATTATAATAACGTAGAATGAATGATTAATGACAGTCTTCATTAAAATTAGAAATATACATATTAAAAATGAATATCCGTATTTGTATTCATTTATAGGTATATATTCGTATTCGTATCCATATTCGCCAAAGTTTGAATTTTAACATCCGTATTCACATCCGTATTCGTCAGATGCTAAAGATGAACATCCACATTCGTATCCATACTCGCCAAAATAAGAAAAGAGCATCATATCCTCATCAAACCGGATACAAACACGAACGAATACGGATATATCCACATCCTCTTGCATCGCTAATTGCATGGGCTTCTGACCTTAACCGAACGGTTAAGAGAGAGCTTGGAAGAACATAGAAGAATCTTGTTCCTCCCAAACTTGGAATCGATGCAGATCGCGCCTTCGATTTTCGTTCTTGATAAGGAAGTGCTCTAATGGTTCTTGGGGATGGTCCACACCGAGTGGTGATCCTAGAATGGTCCAAAGCCCATCGATGGGCTTTAGCGTGGCTTGGAGCATGGAGCTCTTTCTTATCTTTGAATGGGGCTTAGTTGCCCACTTCTATACATACAAGTTAGATGGGAAGCTTCTCATGCAATGGGAGATCAGGCATGGGCCTTTATTGTTGGGTTTTGAGGAGAGATGAGGGAAGGCGTAGGTGCTCCGGTGAAGGTGGTAGAGGGAGAACCGATGGAATAAATCTGGGGTGACTCAAGTGGAGTGGTGGGTCGAGGAAGTGGGGAATGCCTCAAGGAACAATGTGAGGGTGTTGAGGGAGTCAGACACAGGCGGAAACAAGGCAGAACAAAGCCAGATCTGGGAGCTCTGACGATCAATTTGATTGTATTTTAAGCTAAACTACATATTTAATGAATTTTAAGCCAAACTACATATCTAATGACGAAGTAAAATGTAGAAACATTAAGGATAAGCCTAAATCTATCTAGAAATGGATAAAAAGGTTAAACTCATGCCTGGATACCAGGGAGCAGAGGTGTCATCGGAGCTCCATCATGGATCGCCTCCTCTCCTCCTAACGTCGCCTCGACCTTGGGGGGAGCTCTCTCTATCACTAGCAACACACACACAAGATGAAGGGTTTGTGGGCTTGAATAGTGATCAAAATCAATTTGGGAGGGAAGAGGTTTTATTTACAAATAGAGTGATGAACCCGTGTTGACCACTGGATTGTAATGAATTAGGGATATGTAAATGGGGTTAGAGATTAGGGTGTGGATTAGAGTTCATTGCGACGAGGTTTCATGAAAAATCAAGTTGATGCGGATGATTGATCACCCCAGAAATGAGGGAGAAGACAGGGGGTCTTCTCAGTCAAACAGGTAGGTCGCCTGGATAAAGGAGTTGACCTAGGTGAACAACACAAGCCCTTAGGTAGGTGAACAACACAAGCCCTTAGGATGGTCTACGTGGACGAACCAGAAAAAATGGATCCAGAAATATTGAAAAATTAATAAATAATAGTAAATGATTTTATTAATTTGTTGTTATAAAATAAAAATTGTTTATTTTTTATGTAGTATTTAATTTTTATTTTAATTTAACTTTTCGAGGTTATTTGTTAGGTGTTTGTATCTACATGTATAATTATAGGTATATTCACCTATATTTTGTGTATTTTATTTTTTTTTGTATTTTATAATTTATTATTTTCTGAACATAATTTATATAATTGTAACTTATCTAAATATACTTAAATATACTTTTATTTTATTTCTCTGATGTTATTTGTACACTTAAATAAATATAGGTATTAATTATATTGTTATAAGTATATGTGATTTATCTATGTATTTTTATATACTATTTTGTTTTATTGTATTTTTTATGGTTTTATTTTATTATACATATGTACACACACTATCAATAATATTTACAAAATTGTAAAAATATAAATAATAAAAAATTATAAAGATAAATAAAATGAATATTTTATTCAGTTGCGGTACAATAAGGGTCCAAAACCTAACTTCTACGTCTTAAATCCAAATTAAATGAAACCACCTTCACTAAATAGCTAATAAAAAGTTATATATAATCAAAGGTGATTTTGATGCATTTTAAGTTCATATGGAGAAGATATAGGTCGATGAAATTTGCGATTTTCTTCTGAGTGTAGAATGAACATTGTATATTAATTTTGTGTTAAATCACTTTTATATTTTTTATGTATTTTTATTTACAACTTTCATGTAAAAGTTTCTCGATTTGATGAATAAATAATAAATAATAAAACAGTTCCCAAAATTGAAGTATTGATGAATAAATAAATATGGTTTTTATTGTATCTTTGTACAATTCATCTGCCTTATCTCCTCCTATTTTATTCCTTGTCGAATAAGTTATCATGATGACTTAGTATCGGGGGCTAGAGTCACTCAGTGTCCTTGACACCTCTTTCTTTTTTCTTTTCTTTTCTTTATTCTTTAATTTTGGCAATAAGTACAATATTTATATTATTATTAATATAATATTTTGTACAATTTACAAAGTGTTTATCCTGACAAATTAGTGATATATGCATGCATTTAGTTAGGGAGTGAAGGCCAAAATGAAATAATAAAGGTGATGAAATGAAGATTCATCAGTTGTTACATAGGGAAACTTTGTAGAGATTTAAACCTCAATGAGCTGGTGAAAATCAAAAACAGAGTGTATAGAAACATCTTGATCTATAAGGACAATAAGTGGCATGATCTGCATATTAGATGCAAGAACTTTGACTCGGGACAAAAGGTATGGTTATTTAATGCTAAGTTGAAGATTTTCCACAAGAAATTAATGTCTTAGTGGATGGGCCCCTATATAGTGAAGGAAGTGCACAGTAATGGAAGCATAGAGATTGATGATCTCATAGATGTTGCATGTTCTTTCCTTGTCAACATCCAACTATTGAAGTATTTTATAATATATAAAGAATGGTTGGTTCCAGTTGAAGTAATTGACTTCATGTCGATTGAGTCATAGATATTTCAGATATAGCATGAAACCGCAGCTTGAAGATTTAGATTTGATAGACTCAACATCTTGAAGATTCAACTCATCTTTTACTAACAATTACTCTATTCTTTTAGGATTGGGTTCTTCTGTTTTTACTTTCTTACTCCTAACTTAGGTTATTTAAAGCCTAAGTATAGGGGAGAAACCAACCCTATATTTGTATATTCCCCTAGGTCATCTTTTTTTATCTCGACGTTCCTTCTATTCTTCTTTCAAATCTATATACTTAGGCTATTTTCAGCCTAAATATAGGTTGGACCGATTCCATGTTCTTCTTTGTTGATATACTTCTATTTTTTTCTACCCAATTTCTTTGTCCTTCAGCCTTACACTTAGTCTATTTAAAGCCTAAGTATAGGGGGTCTGACCAATTTTCTTGTCCATGTCATGTTTCTCATATTTATGCTTAGTGCGAGCTATGTCTTTCATTTCACTTTGTGCCATGAGAATGTAGCACAAGCTAAGTATAGGGGGCGTGTGTCTATATTGCATATATACTTTTATTCATAGCTTGTACTTTCACATGTTTTGTATATTTACTATGGACTATGGGTATGAGAATTTGAAAATATTTGTAAAAATAGTTTATAAAAAAATTTGAAAATTTTTATGTCTATTTTACATGATGTATTTTTTTAAAAGGGTGCAAATTGTTTTGACACTATAACACATTATCTTTCTGTATATATTTACAAATTATTTTAGAAAAAGGAAAAAAACAATAAAAAATAATATACCTTACTTCAGTTTCTCAATAAAGTTTCAGTTTTTGGAGGGGTGCCTTTGGTGTAATAGTTACTTTTTGAACTGTTGGAGTCCTTAGGCTTTAAAAGGATGCCTAGTCTTAGTTCCTTATAGTGTAAAGCATGGAAGAGAGTTTAGATGTAAACTCAATATTTTTGAAGATCAAGTTTATAAAGAGTTCTTTAAAATGAGTGATGGCTATTAAGGAAGATAATTTGTTGTTGGAAAGGTTGAATGCGGAGGAGCATGCACCTTTCCTTGAGGATATTCAAAAGCCTGAAGATCATGTCTCTTGTAAGTTAGGTCACCCTCAGAAGTCTAGCTTTTCACTTTTAAGACAAAGCCATAGGTCTATGGCAAAAAATAAGGGTTCCATATGTCTTCCTTCCATTTTAGAAAAGTTCAAGTCTTCCCATGTTGAGATGGATATTACTTTTGATAAAGAATGACATCATTTGATGCACTTCATTTTTGAATTAAATGAATATATTTTTTTCTCTGATTCTGAGGTTTACTCTGTGAGGAGGAAGAAAGTGAAGCATAAGGCTGACTGTGATTGTAAACCCCATGGATTCATGTCTGATGCTTTAGGTTAAGTGGCTAAAGTTTGGTTGTGCTGTGTTGGTACCTCTGTGATGTTCTTGTCATGTGTATATGTTTCTATTTGTTGTGTTTTGTCTGAGAACATGTTCTTTGTTTTTAAGAAAATTCTTCAAATAAAATGTATAACTATTTAACTAGCTATCTAATCAATTATTGTTTCCCTGACACTTTCACTTTTCACAACATGGCTTGTTGAGATTCATAACATGGTTTATAATGTCCATAAATTCATAGTTAAACTATCTTAATCATTATTGTATTGAACTTAATAATTCATATTTCTTAGTTAGAAAGATTTGTATGCTATATTGCATGCTTAATCTTATACTTAAATAATATGACAAACACCCACATGCACGGCTGCATTCTTGATGAGATGATATGGGGTTTCACTTGAGGAACTGGGATTCGACATTTGAGTTTTGACTTGATCTTACGATACTCTAGGATGGGATAAAATTAATAAGGGTGTCATGAAACTCAAGTGTCAGTAATCTAAGCCACTATGAAAACATGGTTCTTACTCTAGTCTCTTGATATTGACTTAAGTGCAAAGGTGTGATAAAATTTGATAAATTTGTTGATCAGTTTATGCCAATTCTTGGTAAAAGCAGTGGAGCTAGCCAAAAATAAAAATAGAGAAATAAGGAGAAAAGCTCATGCATTATAAAGTCAAATCAAAGAGCTTCCACTGGTGGAGAAGGCTCCCAAACTTTTAAGTGTCCATTTCAACCAAAATCCTTGGCTTTTTATGAGTCGGAATAGTACACAAAAATGTCTCTACATCGTAGAGCAATACAAGTCTGGATGTCAAAGGTATCTCAGATACTCAAACGAGACGTACCTCGATGCATACTTAGGAAAACAAGTACCTATGACTCAACCTCTTTTGATGGATACACTAATTAACAACAAAAATATATGTGTTGAGTTTGTATGGCACTTGAGAGAATCCTTGTTTCAATGAGAGGGAGAGATGAAATGACACAAATCATAGACCTTCCATCATCTAGCCTTCCATCTACATTCTTTAAGTCTCATAAATTAATGAGAGGGTGAATTTAAGCAAGAATATATTTAATCCCTAGTGTTGAGGACTAGGTCCTTAGGAGAATCTCTTGGATTGGAACTTTGAGTGACATCTTGATTCTACTATTGTGAATGCAGTCAATACATAAAGTCATACAACTTATATGTATTATCAGAGAGTCTGGTGATAAGAGAAGTTGAATTCCTTTTGATTAAGACATAGTTCAACTTAGAGTTCTAGGTCTCTAAAATCGAGTGTTCTAGATTGATTAAGCCTTGTATATACACATGCACTTGTCAAGGAAGTCACTAACTCATTAATTAATTCTTTATTTATTTACTCGAGGACGAACAAACCTTAAGTATGGGGGATGTTAAATCCTTGATTTATCAGGTTATTTATTGATTATTACCTCTTTAGCTTAAGCTCTTTCATCTAATTAACAATCAATTAACCTTAATTAAAAATAACCCTCTGTAAATAATTAACATTAATTATTGTTTTCTTAATAACTTCTCTATGTTGTATGTTTATCTCTATGTTGTTCATTATTTTATGTGTTTCTTTATTAATAGAAATCCAACAAAAATTAGGATAATAGTGTACTTAATTATTATAAATTAAAAATGCAAAATAATAACAAAAGAAAATAAAAAAAATTGAATTTATTACTTAAAAATTACTCATAAAATATTTTTTATCTATAGATGACATTTTTCTCTTTGATCCTACATGAAAGTTGTAGATCTCGGTGAGATCTACAACTTTCATGTTCATCATTTTTTCTAATTCTTACTCTAACCATTTCTTTATTATTCTTTATTATTTGTTTATTTCTCTAAATTCTCATTAGGCCATGTCGCCCAACATATGCTTGCCACCTCACCAGCCTCTTGATTAAGGGCTGCCCTCATTTGGGTCATATGATCAGTTCGATTAGACGACTGAGATCTTTTTTGTCATTCCTCATTATGAATGATCTGATCCTTGGATCATATGCAATCAGAGCCATTAAGGCACGTCCATCTGTTGATCGTCAGATATCCATCAAGCAGTTGGGGCGTCATTCCCAACCTTTGGCCCACTTTCCCAAAAGGATGCGGACATCGACAACCACCCTAAATCCTCCATTAACCCTAACTTCCTTCGATCATCTCTCGACCAATGTCTACGTACATCACCTTCCTTCAATCTCCATAATTCACACTAACCATCTAGATTAATCTAATCCTAACCCCTTCACTAAATGGTGGTGGTTGAAACCATCGCCTGAGGTCAACCTCCACTACTTCGAAAACCTTCTCTCAGCCACCTGCAACAGCTATCTTCCACATTCAAGAGAAACTTCCGAACATCAATCAAATTCCAATGACATTGGAACCTTGCTTTTGAGAGTGATGATAGAGAGTTTCACCAGCGAGATCCAAGGTGCATACACCTTGTTGTAGACCTCCATGAACGGGCTACTCGAGCTTAGTCTCTTCTCCCGAGATCTGTAGCGATGACCTGAAGCTTGAAGCTTCAACTAGGCATCGATTCATGTTCAAATAAATTCCAGGTAAGTCTTCGATTTTAGTTTTATTCCATATTCTCTATTTTATTCATAAACTTTTACAAACTCGGTCCATCGTCTAAGAACCTGAATACCATCATCAACCTTTCCTCTTTCATGCATATCCCACCTTCTAATCTCTCCACTTCTCCATGTATGTGTCCACCTCGATCCATTCTCAATCTTGCATATCATGAGAATCCATTAAGGCTCAATTCTATCATGAGTTGTCATTTCACCACCAAACTCTTTGTTTTCATTCGACTTGTATTGCTAACACCTATAAGAGACAACATCTTTCATTTATTGGAGATACTAATGGACCGCTGATCTCAGTTTTCTCCATCGCAGAAGCTTCATCGAAAGATATCCTTAGGACACATCTCGTCATCCTTGACCTAGTCCTGACTTTGCGACATCATCAGAAAGGTCATCCGACCTTCATATTCATCAGAGGAGAGAGGAGGAGGTAAGAGGACATCGTCGGAGCTCCACTCTAGCTCTGTTTCTCAAGGCAGAAGGGGAAGAACATGAGGAACATGAACTATTCGATTATTCTTCAACTGCGCTCATCCTACGGCTAAGAAGAAACCATGTTGCTAAACCGAAGCAACGATTTGCATGCGGGGTTGGAGCACTCGAGCCACACTGGAGCATCTTGCACCGACACGTGACATGAACCTCTACCTTCTAAGCCTAGATGTCACGTGTTGTGTGCACGTGGAGAGGGACATTTGTAGGCACACCCTGACTACTTTTTAAAATTGCAGATAAGTCCCTTTGATGTTGGAAAAATTGCATCTATGCTCAGGTGGCTTTCATTATTGCAACTAAATCCCTATTTTGGACCTATTTGTAAAAAAATTAAATATTTTTAATTAAGTCTTATTACATCTATGCCCCTATATTGTTTTGTTAATATCTTGTGAATCATATATCCAAAATCAATGAAATTGGTGTCATTTGAAAGATATTTTTACGATCTTCTTGATTGTGTGATTGATTTAAGGATTTGATCTACTATTCACATGTTAAATTTCAGATTGTAAAACTTGTCTATGTAGCCTTGAAATTAAACTAAAATTGAATTATTTTACAGTTCAAACGTTAATTAAACTAATTAGTCAGAGGTTTTGTTGAGTGTGGT
This sequence comes from Ottelia alismoides, assembly GCA_037367405.1. Lineage (NCBI taxonomy): Eukaryota > Viridiplantae > Streptophyta > Magnoliopsida > Alismatales > Hydrocharitaceae > Ottelia > Ottelia alismoides. The sequence goes on along the minus strand of JAZKJV010007870.1, from coordinate 271,348 downwards.
GCATATTTTGTATCTTGCATTTTCATTATTTTAATATTTTAACATATTTGCATAAAATTGATTTGAAAAATTCATGCATTGCATTTCTTGTGTTGTTTTTTATCTAGACCACTATTAAATATTGAAATTAAATATTTAACTCCTACCTTAAATTAATTACTTGCATGTATCCATGTATTTGATCCTAGAGTTGCCCATATATAAATTAAAACTGAGTCCTCTTCACAAAGACATTCGATTCGGTTCTGGTTGATTGCTAATTGGCCATACTATGACAATAATTAATTAACAATATCGATTTCTGTCTCATCAATCATCCACCTCTTCTATGTGCTAAGAGATTCTGGTCTCGACCTCCAACTTTAAAATGGATTTCTTTTGGATAAAAAAATGCATTCAAGAATCTAGCCTCTCATACTTGGTCCCTCCCAATTCTAACAAATAACCCTTTTTCGCATGGTCTAAAAACACAAGCATCTCAAAAGGTAATAAAGATTTGAAAATTTGAACTCACAACAATATATGAGGGAAAAAATAAGCTCATTGTCTAGATGAAGGGTTTCGAATCTAGGATCAAAAATTGCTATGATTATCCGAGTGACCTCCTAAACATTCTTTTGCAGTATGCCTCTCTAGAAGGAAGTGTTGAAGGATAAATTTGAATTTTGGAACCAGAGGTCAAAATTCATGTAGTTGAGAGAAGGAGACAAAAGTTCTAGGCTGCTTATCACATTGGTTTCCACTGGAAAAATGAGAAATCAATTCCATCCCTCAAAGGAAACAAAACTTATATCAATTGGTCCCAAATATTGTGGCAAAAACACCTTTGGAATTCTACTCAGATTTTAATTCCGATCACACTAGAGATGAGCAACCCTTCCATATTCTCAACTGAAATTTAGTGGGATAGATTGAAAACCATGAACACCTTATTAGACCCTTTACTCTAAAAGAGGTAGAATGTGTGATTAAAAACTTTAAGCACCTCAAGGTCACAATGGATTCATCATAGAGTTTTTCCAAGCTATGTGGTCGATGTTTAAACATGACATTATGAGTATACTACACTATATGTCCTCTGAAAATTTTGTGGGTGAAAATTCTCGTCACGTCATATAAATCACTTATTGATATCCTTAATCTATAAGCCTAGGGATAGAGAAGATTTGAGACCTACTATCTAATGAGCTTTATAAAAATGGCCATTAAAATTATTTCAAAGAGTTTGGTGGATAGATGGCCCTTAAATTTGCAAGACTTCATCCCTTTGATGCAAATGTCATCCTCAAAAATTGATTCACCAACAATTGTCTCAATATAACCTTAGAAACCATGGCAGATTGGTTAGAACATCACACAAAGCTCTTACCATCAAAATTGATTTTTAGAAAGCTTTTAACACCTTAAAATGAGATTTCATTATCCCGAGTCTAGTAGTAATAATCAAATAATTTATTGAGTGGATCATAGACCTAGTGAGCACCACCAACCTTTCTCTCAGTCTAAATAAGTCCTCAAGGGGCTTTCAAGCCTCAATATGTAATTTATTTATGTGATTTCATCTCTCCCCTCCTCTACATAAATGAGATAAACATTCTAAATGGTATGCTTTGTAGGGTTGCCACTACATGAACCATCCCTGGTTTCTTTCCCAGAGGCTAGGAGCCCCCAATCACAAATGTTTAATTCACAAATGTTCTACTCCTTTTCTTCGAATTCGACCCGATTGAACCTAAAGCCCTTGGCACAAGTCTAAAAACCTTCTCTCTTATGTCGGGTTTACATATTAAGAAAGCTAAATCAATTATAAATTGCCATAATTTATTTTAGAGGGAAGCATTGGAGGCATACTCTTCTCTTGATTGGTCTTTAGGATCCCTCCATATTAACTACTTGAATTTCCATCTTTCCCCCAATCCCAGTTAAGCTGCAGATTGGAAACCTCTCGTGGATAAAATTGCTGCCAAACTAGGGGGCTGGAAACCAAGCTGTTAACATTACCAGCCAGGATTATCCTAGTGATGAATCACAAATTTTTCTCTTGAATAAGGGATAATTTTAGTGTAGGAGACAGATTTCAATTCAGCAAAACCCACAATCTTTGAATGTTGTGGAGTATTTTTAAAGTGGTAAGTCTACCAAGGTCGAATACAGGGAACGATAATTTTTTGGTTGCACAGTCATAAATTAATAAAAATAATTAATTAGTTGCAATATTGATCTCTAAGTCAGAGAATAATCAGAAAACAAAATGAAAGAAACATAATGATAAAAATACGATGCAAAACATAAAAGACAATTGAGCACAAGATCTGTGATTTTGATTTGTAATCATGAACTTAAATAAATCAATTATTCCTCAAAATGAAATCACAGATTAAATTAATCCAATAAATATTTATCGGTCAGTATCCTAGATACAAACTAAAAAGATCAATGTATCAAAGATTTGTTCTGTGAGAATTTTCTCAAGATACTTTGGCCCATGATTTTTTATGTAATTTAAGCCTCAACTAAATTTAATCTTAATGTTTAAAATATCAATAAATTGAATTGATTTTACCTCAAATGAGCTCCTACAGAAATTAAATCCTTAATTTAATATCGTAAATTATCAAGAGTGGATTAAATGAAAATCTCCAAAAATATCAATGTAATACAACAATTCTTCCTCGATCTTAACCCCTACAGAGTTTAATTTCTCAAATAGTATGGTCAATAATACTGAGAGAATTAATCATTTAATTTTCATCAACCAAGTCCCTACAAAATAGACCATTACTTTAATCGATAAAATATTGCATAAACGTCAAAATTCATCCTACATATGTCAACAAAGATCTTCAACCAATAATCACCATAAAAAGCTTCAGATCATTTCACAAGATATGACACGATAGAGTACTGAATAAGCTTTAAAACGACATATTATGCACTAAAAACAATGTTCGTAAGAGAAGGTTATGCAATAAACAAATTACAAAGGCCAAAATATTATAACAATAAATAATTTTCCTTCATTATGATCCCTAGAGGACTTATCTGTAATTCACGAAAGTCGGAGGGGCCTTCTTGCAAATTTTCCTTAATAGCACATGTTGGGAACGTGCCTCGACTACCGGGGACCTTTCTATAATTTCTTGAAATTGTGAGGGCCCAGGTGCAATTTACCCAAGGAACACACGTGCTAAGCATGTGCTGTAGTTGGCGGGGACCTAAGCCTGAACAACAGAAAGGTGAGGGGCATCAGTGAAAATGTTCCACCCAGAACATGAGAGGCACGTGCATTCCCTATGCTCGATGGGAGGCTCGGGTGACCGGACTTAGAGCTAACATGTGCCAGACGGCACTAGGCTCGAGCAGGCGGAGCAGAGATCTGGGTCCCAAAGCATCACGTGGTAGATGCGTGTGCTTCAAAACCTCGGAACTCACGGGTGAGGCTCGGGGAGGCGCATGTGGTGGTCTTGGAACCGTTGGATCAAGGGCTTGGGTGCGATCCAACGGTAAAGAGGTGCAGCTGTCGTTGGGTAGAGGCGGAAAAGCGATCAAGAGTGGTGCATGATGGAAGTCGTGGAGGGGTAGAGATGTCTGGGGGTTAAGGGGAAGTGGTCGAGAACGATCATGTGGAGCGAGGGAGCATGGGCGATGAGATGCAGAGCAAGGTAGTGGTCAGTGGTTGGAGTGGTGATGATGTTGGGACTTCGAGGTGGCTTTGATCAGTGGAGGACGTGGAGCGAGGTCAGCTTTCAAGGCTGGACGATGGAAGGTTGTTAGGAAGATGGAGGAGTAGAAGCTCTCTCCAACGATCGCTTCATGCCGACGACGGATCTTTGAAGCTTAGCTTTGCATAAAAACGAGGTAGCACAATCGTGGACGGTCGTGGATCGCAACTCGAAAAGGGGTCTTCGTTGGTGATCGTGGGGTGTTGTTACCACCCTATGATGCAGCTTCATCTCTCTGATTTTAGGTTATAACTGGCGAGATGGTTTTGGAATGGAGAGCTGGCGTGGTTTTGAAGGATATTGAGAATCCTCAAGTGCCTCACGGAAGTGTGGCGATCGCATCTCATGCGATCGGGGCGACTAGTCGCACTAGTCATGAGATGCAGCAGAATTTAAAAAATTTTATAAACGATGAAACCACATGATTACAAGAACATTTCTTGGATCGTTTCATCAAACCACAAAGTATTAGGAATACTCTCGAAGCGTGGTTGCGATCACGAGATCTCTAAAGCAAGAGATCCTCCTGTCTCAACTCCGATCCACGAAGACAGCACTTGCAGGCGCGATGGTGAGACGCATGACTCCCGCGATCCTCGACGAAGATCCAAGCCTCGAATCTCCTAATTTCGTCCAACGAAATCCGTCATCTTCCTCTAGAGCAAGTAGCCCCAAAGAAGAAGGAGATCATCGAGTAGTCGATGGCGAAAGCGAGAACTTCTCTCTTTCTCAACAAAGGTGGTTGGCCACCTTGTAGAGAGGGAGAGAGAGAGGGGACAAGAATGAGAGGGAGAGGGAGAGAGAGAAGTAGAGTAGACGTCTACTTGATGTACCCTTCAAGGGCTAGGGTTTCCCTCCTTATGTACTAGTTTGGGATCCACTGGATCTCAATCCATGGCTCATATGGATCCAACGGCTATTGTCATCCAAGAGCCATCCAACGGCTATGATTGTTGTTGGTTAAAAACCAACAACATTAATTTATATTAAATTAAATTTATGTTGAATTATTATCAACAAAATTTAATTAACAGAAATTAATTATTAAGAGATAATATGATAACAAATAAAGAGAGGCAACAAACCACCCTTGATTATAGGGGGCATCACCTATGACTAAGTCATAGGTGACACCACCTTGTAATTTGGTGGTATTTTGTCTCCTTTATTTTATCTCATTATTTCTTAATTAATTGCAATAACTATTATTGCAATAATATTCACCAAATTAATTCCAAATTAATTTGTGAATATTTCAATCATGCCATAATTTGTGAATATTTCAATCATGCCATTGAAAAAATATGTGAATCATATTCACATCTCAAACTAATTTGTAAATTACATTTTTAATTAATTAACTAATGTGGATCCAATCCACATTAATAATTAACAAATGTAATTTACAATATTTCTCTCTCTCTCTCTCTGATATATTATAAATCCCATTTATAATTTACACAGATATTCTGGATATCACTATCCACGATCTGTTTATCCTTGATAATTAAATCTCATTTAATTATTTTAGACAATCATTCTCACAACATGAATCTCTATTGTACTTGATAATTAAATCTCATTTAATTATCTTGAACAATCATTCTCACAATATGAATCTTATTCATATTATACTTGATAATTAAATCTCATTTAATCATCGAGACCTTCTTGCTTGGATACTAAATTCATCACAGGAATTATTCTTGAACTCCTTCAAGAATAATGTGCCTTCTCCGCAGATACTTGGAGATAAGAACAGGGCGATTGTATTGTTCCACGTATAGTGACTTGGATGTTGAGATCTCATCTCAAATATAGATCTAACGGACCTCCCACAGATGCTTGATTAAATCAAGTCCGTATACTTAATCTTCTCATTGCATCTGAATCACATTCAGATGAATGTCCAACACTTAGACTAAGATCAAGTTACTTCTCTACTGAGAGGAGTCACTAAAATCCAGACATGTTTCATCATTACCTCGAACTGGAAGCGTCATGGTTATACAATCGATTATGATCACATCACCCTCAGGTATTCCCAATACCTGCACAACCTGCATATTGGAAGACCAATGATCAACCTGAAGATATAGATCAATTTTTTACACTGTCTTCTTCAGGGTTTGATCACCAAGTTTCTCATTCTTGGTCACTGGGATTTGGTATCGATCATATGCTTTCCCAAAGCATATATCATACCTTCAAATTCTTGTCATGCTTCCAAAGCACGATGACCATGCATGGAATTTGATCGGTCTCAATACCTCATGAGTGAGCTCATGTCTTACGGTTCATAAGTGAACATGTATGATCCCTTTTGAGAGATCGTATTACTCATATGCCCTTACATGCACACCAGCTCGCTGGTGTATAGACCTTGGTTAGGTCATCAACCTACTGGTCAACCAAATGTACACACTCAGACATATAGTAACACATCTGTCTCTGGTCAGAGGATGTATGCCAATGCTGTGACAGCATTCAACATAGGACTTAGGTTATCTCGATCTCGTTAAGTCAACCCTTTGACCTAACTAATTTGACACTTCCGAATCACTATTCCCATGCAGAGAACCTGCATCAAGAGGTCGGTCAGATATCAGCCTATGTGAGAAAGGATTGCCATCTCCTACTCAGGCTAGAGATCATCTCTTAATAATCATTTGACGGTGCTTGATGAGTCCTCAATCTAACCCTTTAAATATTCATCTAAGCACCAGCCTCTATGATTCATTTAATGAATCAACAGCTATATGGTCATCAAGATGGTCATGGTACATAACCCTAATTGTACAGAGGGACCTATTATGCAAATTAGTCATTCTTCATTTCAGATCAGGGAATGATATTCACAATAACATTTATTACATAATGGCTCGCCGTGGGCTCGCATGTCCAACAATCTCCTACTAGCCCAAAGAGCCATTAATGGGCTAATCATTTAAATCTACACTCATGTGACAATCATAGGCTATTTAGAAAATAGCTAGTTAAGCTGATCAGTCGCTCTGTACCCAAAAAACTATGCGAAGTCCTTTTACGGCACTTGCATATCTCTTGGTAACAGTGCTCGCATCCAATGCAATTGTTGCATCTTATGCAACCAATACCCAATCTTGATAAAGCAATTATAGTTTCCTTGACACTATTGCTCAATAATTATTATAACCAGTATTTCCATAATCCTTATCAGAATACCTTTATTCCTGGAGATCACTATCTCTTAAGGTATCCACAGTTAAGACCTTTTTTAGATCTCTATCTATAAAGTCTTAAGCTTTTGAAGATATGACTTTGAGATCACTATCCCAGAAAATCTTGTTATCTATGAAGATTTTGTTTATTACTGCAATCAACTGTTTTCTCTCCATAGTTGGAATAACAACACTTTACTACTCCCACAGCATGGCAGATATCTGGCTTTTGTACACATCTAGCACACACTTAGCTTCTCCTAACTGATGCACATGTCCAAGCAGTTCTAGCATTCACTTCCTCAACTCTTTGAGGTGCTATCCCTTTAGATAGGTCAGTACCAAGTCTTAAGGGAAGGAAGCCTTTCTTGGAATTTCCAGAAAATGGAACATGTCCAAGGTGTACTACAAATGTGACAGTCCCAATACCCTCTTTTCTTTGCTTCTGAATACCTTCAGAAGTAAGATCCAAGAGGTATCCTTGAAATCATATTTCAAGATATGGAATAGCCAGTCTATAAAACACTTATTATCATCCTTATATCATTCCAAATGATTAGGATATTATCTACATTTAGCAAGATGAACACAATAGAACTCCCACTAAGCTTCACATGGTTCATCAAGATTCTATCTGAAATCATAACATTTATAATTTCATCAAATCTTATGTTCCAACAACAAGAAGCTTATTTGAATCTATAGATGGATTTCTTTAGCTTTCACACCTTACTTTCCCAAATCATGAAGCCCTGTGGCTACTTCATGTGAATATCCTCAGAGGGGTATTCTTAGAGGAATGCAATCTTGACTAACATCTTGAAGATGCAATAGTCAAGTTGTGTAGCTAAGGTTAGCAATATTCTGATGATTTTAAGCATGGTTACCGAAGAGCAAGTCTCATTGCAAGCAACGTCTTCTCTTCCGATTTGTAGCTCATGGCTACGAACCATGCTTTGAAGGTCTCTACCTTCTCATCAGGTTCCCTCTTCTTTTGAAGATCCATATGCACCTTAATGGGTCTAACCCTTATAGGTGGATCCTCGAGGGTCCATATACAACATTTGTATATGACGTCTACTTTAGACTTTATTGCTAATATCCATCTTTCCATGTCATGATCCTCAGGAGCCTCATCGCATGAAGTCCGATCATTGTCAGACTTAACTGACACGTGGAATACATCCTCAAACTCATTTGAAGAAGTGTTAGTGTTTCATTGTCCCTTTTAGTTTCCGATTTCAGGAGCCTCATTATCTCCTCAAGATTAAATGAGTTCCTACACTTCATTTTAATCTTGATTCTCAAGAGAGTCATCCTCTAAGAATCACATTCTCAGAGATGAGATCTTTTAAGAATCTCAGGGTCATAAAGTAGGTATCCAATACCATCCTTTATTGTCCTAACGAAGTAGCACTCTCAAGTGCTAGATTCCAGCTTACATGCATGGAACCTTATTAAGGATATATATTGTAGTCTCTACTACACATATATACCTGGAAACTAAGGGACAATTATGCTAAAAGTAATCATTGATCAAATCATGTCACACGTGATCCAATTGTATCTCCCTACAACTCCATTGAGTTTAGGTGTGTTAGGAGGATTGAGATAGAAATAATATTCATATCTTCATAAGATATTCTTTGAATTCATCTAATAGGTACTTGCTACCTTGGTTAGATCAAATTCATTTAATCTTCCTTCAAACTTTGGTTCCAAATCAAAATTGTGAAATCTTTGAACATTTCAAAGGTTTCTCAGGTGAAGAGAAGAAATCTCATATCATACATAATCATCAATAGATATCACATATCCATAATGTTCACTATGATATAGATGATCCACATACATCAATATGTATGAGATCCCAAATACCTTGACATCTTACACCTTTCCTAAGAGAAGGGTGTATTGGACATTCTTCGAATACAATATTCACAAGTATGTAAGATTTGAAATTTTAGGCATTCTAAAGTTTCATATCTTACTAGTCTATTGATCTCATCAGCAGACATATGTCCAAAACTTGATGCCAAATCATTATCAAATGATCTTTATCCTCCTATTGATCGTATAAGGTTTAACTTTCAGTATTAGAAATCTTAATGAACCATTCATTAAATTTTTAATTTTGTGGAGTCCACTAGATGTCAGATTACTATCTGAAATATATCCATCATAACTATTTATGATAGTTCCATCTCAGAATTCATGTTTATTTCCAACATTTAGAAACAAACAATGAGTGTACTCTAATATCTAGGTCATATAGACATTCTCTAAGACTAAGGGCTCTCCCACTGAGAAAATGAAGTCTATCTATCCAACAGAGATTGCTGCAACAATTACATCAATATCCATGTAGATGACTATTAAACCTTAAGATCAAATTTCTAATCTTCTAATATATATATATATATATGCAACCAATTGCAAGTGTCATTAGAATATTGGGATACAATTATCAGACTTTATCTCATGAAATAAGTAAGTCAAAGTCAATGATTATATGTTGATTATTATGATGTTCTATCTGAATCCTACACTAAGGATTTTGGACAGACATGATAGTCATACTATCAACACATAAACTTATTGCAGTATTGGCATTCATCTAACTCTTTGGATGTCATATGGAAGTCACAGAAGTACAATCAACTCTTTGATTTTCCTTCTCGCATGGGTCCGACCCACGCTTCCACTGTGCTCTCTTCATCTATAAACAACCATTGTTCAAGACAAAGAATCTCTTATGTTGAATTCAAAAGATTTCAATACAAGAGCACTTCAACATTTATACATGCTTCATTAAATTCATACAAAATGATTATTATGAAGCCTCATGAATCACTTGAGTATGGATAGTAGAATGATGACACTCATCATATCTACATACATCTTAACTCCTAGAGACTTAGGTTCAGGTAGGTATTCAAACATTTTGAATACATCATCTCTTTCGAGCTACCATTCTGCATAATGCAGAGAACCATGTCATTCATGATTAAATGTCTAGAGCACATATGTATGCCAGAAGATCTTCTTAGATTTTATAAGGATTATTTTGACAATTGTGATCATCTTCGACATGTCACTTCCAAAGTACACTTGATGAAAGATCAAGACTATAGAAACATACAAACCCTAAGGTGAGGTCATATTGTCTTATTTAATTGTCATTCCTAATTATGTTGAGGAAACTTACACATTGCAACCACATACATTATGTTTCCAATTGCAAGTACAATATCTCCATGATATTTTACGGGTTATTATTGAGTATAACATTGAGTGGGTTTTATGAAGGATTATCTGAAATAAGAAATTTGCATAAGTATATATAGTATATATACACGTTTTACTTTGATTTAGGAATTTTTATATCAAAGTTGTCTTGCCTTGTCAACAATGAAAGTTCATTCCCTTAATCACTTTCAATGTAAGAGATATTCTTACCATTATATCTCTAGCAAGATCTGGGATCTCCTTTCCTATCTTCGTCACATCCCAATAATATGAGAACCTATGACTCCGATAAAAAGAAGCAAGAACACATTCCTCCTTGCAAGTCCAACTTGCATTTCCCAATTTGGTCTTTAACACCCGGGCCCACCACCCCTAAGATGATGTTGACCCGTTGCTAATTGAACCAACCGTCAGTAGGCTTAATACTCACTATACGCAATCCAATATCGTCCCAATAATATGAGGACCCGATATTGGGGTCATTACGTATACGGCCTTACTCTTTCGAGAAGCAAAGAACTCGATCCAAATAATTGTATATAGGATATGCCACTTCGGACAGGCGTCTCCTATATACAACTTTTGGCGACGAAATTCTTTGCCTTGACGGGAGACCATGGATGTCACCTATGTGATCCTCCACCTCTTATTCAAATTGAAATTAATTATCGTGAATCATATTCACATAAATAATTCTTCCAAGAGAAATACGCATTTATTCATAATAGAGTGCCTTTTTTAATAGAATATAATTAATTTAATCACATTAAATTAATTATCAATCCAATTTTCAATCAACAAACTTTAAATTTTACTTGAATAGTAGGTATAATCTCAAAGTACTTATTATTTCAAATTTTAATAATTAGAAAAAATACACTTTGATTTCTCCAACATTATCAAGTCCCTACCCCCTGTCATGGCCAGTACCGACAAGAGTGGGACGGACCACATACGTTACAACCCGCTACCCCAATGCTCTCCGACTAGACACCATATCCACCTCAGGAAAGGATAATGCTAGATAGATCATCATGTACTTTGAGATGTTCATCAGTCTTTCAACCGAAATTATATCATATAATATACTTCAAAATAATTTTGATTATATTATAAGGAGATTTCCTAAACAAATCCCCAATTCTATTCAAGCAAGAAGGTTTTGCATATAAAAGTTGTCCTACAACTATTGCAGGATGACCTAGGGTTTTGTATGCAAACAATGTTCGTTGATGATTTCATATTAACCAATGATCAAGATCAATTATCTTATCATTATGGTTTAGTGGGATGTCATTCAAGGAATTGATTATCATCTTTAAACATTTCAAAAATATTTATCAATAACCAATTTAAGAAAATTAACAATTAATTTTCATCGACATGTTTGAATGACTATCACAAGGTTCAAGATCAAGTTTTGTCAATTTCCAGCAGTGACCTCTAATCACTAAAATTAACTTATCTTGATCAATTTAAATCTAAAATTCGCAAAATCAGTTTTCTAATATTGCTAACTTGATTTAGAACTGAACCCAAGTGATAATTCATGATTTTCGAGGTATGTCAAAACCGTAATTAAAAAATTAATCACGTTCAGTTTTGCTGTTCCTGCAACAGTGAATACATGCTTATTCAAAAGACCATATCTTGAGCAAATTAAATCCAAATTTAGTGAACTCAGATCCTATGATTTCCTTGTTTAATGGGGAACAAAATCCATTTGAATATTTCGTGTTTAAATAACTTAAACAGTGCCGAAAAAATCAATTAGATAGAGGTGCGGAAATTCAAATGCGATAAAACTTTCGTGACCCTTTCAAACCCAAGTCATCCTAGGTTCATGGATCATATCCAAAACCTTTTTCAACCTGGCTGTGATATCACTTGAAGGATATTGAGAATCCTCAAGTGCATCACGGAAGCGTGATGATCACATCTCATGTGATCGGGGCAACTAGTCGCACTAGTCGCGAGATGCAGCGGAATTTAAAAAATTTTATAAACGATGAAACCACATGATCACAAGAACATTTCTTTGATCGTTTCATCAAACCACAAAGTATTAGGAATATCTCTCAAAGCGTGGTTACGATCACGAGATCTCTAAAGTAAGAGATCCTCCTGTCTCAAGTCCGATCCACGAAGACAGCACTTGCGGGCGCGATGATGAGATGCGTGACTCCCGCAATCCTCGACGAAGATCCAAGCCTCGAATCTCTTGATTTAGTCCAAAGAAATCTAGTGTCTTCCTCTAGAGCAAGAAGCCCCAAAGAAGAAGGAGATCCTCGATTAGTCGATGGCGAAGGCGAGAACTTCTCTCTTTCTCAACAAAGGTGGTCGGCCACCTTGTAGAGAGGGAAAGAGAGAGGGAACGAGAATGAGAGGGAGAGAGAGAAGTAGAGTAGGCGTCTACTTGATGTACCCTTCAAGGGCTAGGGTTGCCCTCCTTATATATTAGTTTGGGATCCAATGGATCTCAATCCATGGCTCATATGGATCCAACGGCTATTGTCATCCAAGAGCCATCCAACGGCTATGATTGTTGTTGGTTAAAAACCAACAACATTAATTTATATTAAATTAAATATATGTTGAATTATTATCAACAAAATTTAATTAACATAAATTAATTATTAAGAGATAATATGATAACAAATAAAGAGAGGCAACAAACCACCCTTGATTATAGGGGGCGTCACCTATGACTGTCATAGGTGACACCACCTTGTAATTTGGTGGTATTTTGTCTCCTTTTATTTTATCTCATTATTTCTTAATTAATTACAATAACTATTATTATAATAATATTCACCAAATTAGTTCCAAATTAATTTGTGAATATTTCAATCATGCCATTGAAAAAAATATGTGAATCATATTCACATCCCAAACTAATTTGTAAATTACATTTCCAATTAATTAACTAATGTGGATCCAATCCACATTAATAATTAACAAATGCAATTTACAATATTTCTCTCTCTCTCTGATATATTATAAATCCCATTTATAATATACACAGATATTCTGGATATCACTATCCACGATCTGCTTATCCTTGATAATTAAATCTCATTTAATTATTTTGCACAATCATTCTCACAACATAAATCTCATTCATATTGTATTTGATAATTAAATCTCATTTAATTATCTTGGACAATCATTCTCACAATATGAATCTTATTCATATTATACTTGATCATTAAATTTTATTTAATCATCAAGACCTTCTTGCTTGGATACTAAATTCATCATAGTAATTATTCTTGAACTCCTTCAAGAATAATGTGCCTTCTCCGCAGATACTTGGAGATAAGGACAGGGCGATTGTATTGTTCCACGTATAGTAACTTGTATGTTGAGATCTCATCTCAAATCCAAATCTAACGGACCTCCCACAGATGCTTGATTAAATCATGTCCATATACTTAATCTTCTCATTGCATCTGAATCACATTCATATCAATGTCCAACACTTAGACTAAGATCAAGTTACTTCTCTATTGACATGAGTCCCTAAAATCCAGACCTGTTTCATCACTCCCTCGGAATGGAAGCGTCATGCTTATACAATCGTTTATGATCACATCACCCTCAGGTATTTCCAATACCTACATATCCTGCACACTGGAAGACCAATGATCAACCTGAAGATATAGATCAATTTTTTACACTGTCTTCTTCAGGGTTTGATCACCAAGTTTCTCATTCTTGGTCATTGTGATTTGGTATCAATCATATGCTTTCCCAAAGCATATATCATACCTTCAAATTCTTGTCATGCTTCCAAAGTACGACGACCATGCATGGAATTTGATCGGTCCCAATACCTCATAAGTGAGCTCATGTCTTCCGGTTCATAAGTGAACATGTATGATCCCTTTTGAGAGATCGTATTACTCATATGCCCTTACATGCACAGCTGCTCGCCGGTGTATAGACCTTGGTTAGGTCATCAACCTACTAGTCTGCAAAATGTACACACTCAGACATATAGTAACACATCTGTCTCTGGTCAGAGGATGTGTGCCTATGCTGTGACAGCATTCAACATAGGACTTAGGTTATCTCGATCTCGTTAAGTCTACCCTTTAACCTAACTAATCTGACACCTTCGAATCACTATTCCCATGTAGAGGACCTGCATCAAGATGTCGGTCAGATATCAGCCTATGTGAGAAAGGATTGCCATCTCCTACTCAGGCTGGAGATCATCTCTTAATAATCATTTGACGGTGCTTGATGAGTCCTCAATCTAACCCTTTAGATATCCATCTAAGCACCAGCCTCTATGATTCATTTAATGAATCAACAGCTATATGATCATCAAGATGGCCATGGTACATAACCCAAATTGTACAGAGGGACCTATTATGCAAAATAGTTATTCTTCATTTCAGATCAAGAAATAATATTCGTAATAACATTTATTGCATAATGGCTCACCATGGGCTCGCATGTCCAACAGGTTTTTATAGCAAAGGATGGGAATGGCCGTGGAGCAAAAGTGCAACGTTGTGAGTGGGTGAAGCAGTAGTTGTTTCATGGAGGTTGGCGGAGGCGAAATGAAGAAGGTTGAGGAGGAAAAGACGTTCCAGGAGGAATGGAACATGTTCGGTAGGGGAGAGGTGGGGTTTAGGGATCACTTGTCGTGCACGTGACCTAGAGAGAGGTGAGGTCACGTGTGATGCACGTGACATAAAGAGTTGTGGAGAGAGAAGGGAGGAGACAGAGAGAGAAAAGAAATGAATAAAAAATAAAAAATAAGATTAAAATAAAATTAAAAAATAAATAAAGATAAAATAAAAATAACTAAAATTAAAAGAAAATTAAAAGAAATATTTAATGAAGTAAATCAAAAAATTGATCAACACAAAAGTTTCTCGTCTCAACGAGATCTACAATTTTCGCGAAGGACCCAAAATCAAAAGAGGTCAACTATAGAAAAAGTATTTTTTGTGGTACTCTATAGGTAATACAATACTGAATTTCTGCATTTTGTGAGTTTCATTTTTGTTAATTTAATTTTAATTATACAATGTATAATTAATTATTCTAATTCCATGGATATTTTTAGGTTAGAAAAAGGTAAAATAAAAACAACAAAGATAAAAGTACGTATAAAATATACAATGTTAGAATTTATATGACTTCTTTTAATTTATGATTTTTATGGATTTTAATTCTTTATGCCAAGTTAGTTAATTAATTAAAGAACGATATAGAGAAATAATTAAGTTAAATAAAATTTATTTACACATAAAATAATAAGCTCAATCAGGGCAAAAATTAAGGGTTAATTATTTACTGATTTTAAATCCTAATATTGGTACAATTAGTGAATTTTAATTAATTGATTTTAAGGGGTTTAATTAATGAATTATTAAGAGGATTTTGCTAAGATGTCCATATAAAGTAGATGAATCACCCTGTACTTAGCTCTTTGCTTATACCAGCAAATTTAAATGAGTTAGAAGGTTGAATCTGTGACTGTGCATATGTGAATTTCAAGACTTGTCTCATTAAGAATACAAGGTTTTAGTGGTGCTAAAATTCTAAGATCAATCCATGATCTAGTCAAAATGAATCCAACTTCTCTAATTTTCAGACTCTGTTTTATACATATATCATAACAGATATGTCATATAGTATACTGCAATAATGAGGGTTGAATCAAAACATCACTCAAAGTTCAAGTCTGAGAAACTCTCCTGAAGACCTAATACTCAACACTGGGGAATAAATAGTTCTTGCATTCAATCTAGCGTCTCAGTAGTTTGTCAGAATCGAAAATGTATATGATAGGCCAGATAATGGAGGTCTTAGGTTTGTGTACTTTGTTCTCTCCCTCACATTGTAACAAGGATCCTCTCGAGTGCCTTATTACTCAATACATGTATTTTTGGTTGTTGATAGTGCGTCCGTCAAAAGTTGTTGAGTCATATGTACTTGTTTCATTGGGAGTACATAGGGGTATTTTTTTTAATTATCTAATATACTTACACCCAGATTTGTGTCGCTTACGATGTAGAGCCCTTTTGAGGTACTAGTCTGACTTGTTGGTCCTAATTAGCTTTGGTCCAATTGGACATGTTGAAAATGGTTGGGAGCGCTCACCATTGATAGAAGCTCTTTGTAATTTTACTTTGTGCTTGAGAGCTCTTTTCTTTCAAATACATTATTAAGTTTCATCATACCCTAGCACAGAGTTTAATATCAAAAGATAGCATACGAACTTGTTCACATACTAGCTAGGGTTTGTTGACACTCAGGTTTCATGGAACTTT
The DNA here is from genome assembly GCA_037367405.1 of Ottelia alismoides. NCBI lineage: Eukaryota > Viridiplantae > Streptophyta > Magnoliopsida > Alismatales > Hydrocharitaceae > Ottelia > Ottelia alismoides. The sequence continues at coordinate 254,884 of JAZKJV010007870.1, read as the reverse complement.
CATCAATTTTATCCCATCCTCGAGTATCACAAAATCGGGTCTAGACTCAAATCTCAAGTCCCAGTCCCTCAAGCGAGATCTCATCTCATCAATCATGCAGTTGTACAAGTGATGTACTGATCATATTCTTAAAGGTAGAGATTAAGTGTGCAATATAACACTCACATCTTTCAAAGTAGGGAATTGTGGATTATTAAGTCTCAAACCATAATGGCTAAGGTCGATTACTCTGAATCAAAGGAAGTTAAAAAATCGAGAATCTTTCATTCCTCAAGTCTTGACTGATACTGAATATGTTAGAGATAAAACCTTAAGTTAGTTTTGTTTTTTTGTTTGTTTGTTTCTCTTTCTTTCTTTTTTTAAAGCATGTTATACCCCTTAAATTTGAAACAAGTATTATTTACACAAAGAATTTAGTATAGTATACATAATATACACAACTTGAATCCATATCCGATTTTTTATGTGAAACAAGCAAAGTACGGGCTATGGATAAAATATATAGAATATATACACCCCCCATACTTAGCTTGTGCTATGTCCTCATGGAAAAAAGTGAAATATAGACATAGTTCGTACCAAGCATAGTTGAGTGAAAAGAAAAGAAAGTCGACTCGCCCCTATACTTAGGCTTTTGCTGGCCTAATCATAACAGAAGAACAAGAAATGAGGTGGTCAAGAGTGAGAAGAAAAGAATAGAAAGTATGTATACACGATGGTATCAATCCTCCTATACATAGGCTCAGATCAGCCTAAGTATGATCAGATAATTACAAGTGGGGGGCCGAGTAGATTTACAGATTAATATGCTCAAGGAGGTTTGTGACGAACCTTCTTGCGTGAGTGTGGTGGGATAGAGTATGGACATGTAGAGTGTGGTGAAGAGGGGGGATGAAGAGGTCCGGCCATCGTCAGAGTCATCCCCAGAAGAACAATTGTAATACGCAAAGGATATACAACTATTATCAACAAGAAGTAAGTGTCCATTGATCACAACTGTACTTATTGCACTTACCTGATTCACCACTTCAAGACTGGATGAGTATTCTTCAGGAATCACATGATTTCTAAGATCAAAGGTGCCTTCATTGGTTGCTTTGTTTTTGTTATAAGTATTGGGAGGAAAATGATCAGAGTTCTTCTCCCTATCATGAGTAATTGGTGTGGCATTTGTGGGTTCCTCGTCAGATGAATATCTGTAAAAGTCGACCAACTCTTATAGGGTCATACAAGGCTTTGGGCAAGAGAGGATGTTCTTGTTGGCTTTGTGAGTGATGGTGGTGGATGTTAATGTCACTTTTTGATGTCCATGTGTTTTGGTGCCATATGAGGTTTCCTAAGTTAGCTCTTTGTATGGTTCAAGTAATTCATGGATGACTGCCGACTCAAAGAATGGATCACTCAAATAATTTTGACGATCTTAATAAACATGGTCCAATTCTTCATATGCTCTGGAATATCATTTCCTCCTAGGAGAAGTGTCAGGGTGAGAGGTGTGGTGAGAATCATAGGTCAATCCAAAAGTCGGTCTCTTGGAATGGGTCTCTCCTAGGGTTTGTGTATGTGCTTCATGAGGAAAGGTCCGGTTGTGTGGAGTTCTCTTGCCCTGATCACAATTGTCGGTTGATGGTTGGTCGTCTCAGTGTTGGGCGTGTCCGTGAGGGATTGTTCATTGTTGTATGTGTTCGAGAACTTGATGTCTTGAGTTTCACACTTGACAATTGCCTTAGTAGAGGCTAATAATGGCTTTCCTAAAATGATAGGAGACTCAGAAAATTCTCTGTGGTGCTCAATGTTAAGGACAATAAATTTCACTTTGTTCTTTTCACCTCATAAGTTTACGATGAAAAAAATAATTCCTCATGATTTTTTGGTAGATTGATCTGGCAGTTGAACGATCACCCTTGTCTTTTTGAGTTGTTCCAGCTTGAGTTGTTCAAAGATGGTCTCTAAGAGGATATTTAATGTCGAGTTGTCATCTAACCGGACATGGGTGAATATGGAATCCACAATCTCGCATGTGATTCGAGTCAAATGCTTGACTTAGTGGCTTTTAGTTTTGTGATTCATCACCAAAGAACTAGCCGTAGATATGACATGATATTCTGTCCTTCATCGTTTCTTGCCTGTATTTTTAGGGTTATATCAACACTTCATAAATCTCTTAAGATCGGGCACATGTTCTATGACCTTGATTTGTGGAAGCTCTAAGATTAGACTTTTGCAAAACGATTCCATTTCAAAATTGTCTGATTTTTTAGAATTTTTGGGTTTTTCAATTTTTTGGTATTTCATTGCGATGGTCAGTCAGTTGGTCAGAGGTTAGTGGTGATTATGTCCGATTTTAAGTCATGTGATGGACTTGTGATTCACAAGGTGGGATCCTTACTTCTTCCTGATTTTTCATTGAATGGTTGAGATCATATATTCTTCTAGTCAAAGTATCTGCTCTTTGGTCAATCCGAGTGATTTCATCCTCAAACTCCTCATGACTTGGTGTAGAATAATTGTACTCCACATGCTATGACCATGGCATGTAGCTCTGAGCAGAGTAGTGATTATTCATTGTATTTGTAATTTGGACATGAATCTTTTTTCCTTGACTTTAGATTTCTCGTGGATTGTCGAAGGAATATTGATCATACGCAGGAAGAATATACTTGAGCAAGGGTTGGTTTAAAAGATGAGAAGTCCATAGTAACAGGAAATCATGTTTCTCTATAAAAAATTGATTACTCTATTTTCCATCCTCAAATCTTCCCACTCTATTGTGTTAATTTGAAAGTCAGAATGTGAGAGCGGTCTAGTCCATGAATAAGTGCGGGCATGGGATGGAGTGAAGGGAGTAGAGGGAAATGATGGTTGCAGGGGGATCAATTTCAAAGAGATGATTCCCCAGAAAAGAAAGAGAAGAAGAGTATCGAGATGTGGACGTGTACGATAGACCCAGTGAGTCTGGGTACGAAGACCAATGTGTCAGCATCTTCTCAAGAGAAAGGTGGATAATGATTTGCGATCCTCGATATGCTTGCATTGCAAGGACTATCACACACACGAGACAAACACAAAATGAGCTTGTAGATTCACCCACACTACACCTGTGAAGGCACATTAGAGTTTGGCTGCCTATCTTTTCAAATTTAATTTAGTGATAAAACAATCATTGAGTATATTAAGCGAAGATTTAGGTTCAGGAGAGTGTCACAAAGACTATCCTGAATTCGTACGACTAGTTGCACCTACATTCAGCTAGTATGGGTATAAGTACGGACCATAGAACGACTACCAATATTACTTCAGGACACTACCTTACACGTTGTCCTTTAACCACCCAATCTGCTAAGGGAGATCGTAGTTCCCTTACTAATAGGTATCTAGTCATTTTTAAATCCTGTAGTTTGAATGATGCCTCCAAGTTTTTGCTCTACCCTAAGTGTGTGATTCTTATCCTTAGAAAAACAATGAGTGGGTTTATCTCCACCAAACACAAGGGTTAATTTTATGTCAATTTTATACACAATCGCCTTGATTAGCAGTCTCGATTTTAGAGAGGGTTATCTCTTAAGTTTTTTATGTGAGCACGAGAAAATCATGCCTAATGAGTGGTCCCAATTCCTTTGGGTCCTAAGTTGTAAAATAGAGGTAGAGGATCGAGAAAGCCAATGCAAACATTTAAATCAATGATGCATGCTAAGAAGGAGACTTACAGTGATTCCTCGCGCTCTTCATGCGAGATGCAAGATAAGGAGTTAAAAATTTACATTAAATGATATGCACAGATGAAACACCCTAAACAGATAGCTCTATTAGTGGGAAGAATTGATTTAAAAAATTGGCTAAGTCGAACTATCTATGGTGCATATAGTTAGTGAAAAATGTGTGGCCTAAAAATTAAGCACAATAAAAAATAAATCTAAGTTATCGTATATGCATCTAATTTAAATGGGTTGAAACAAACCCGACACACCAGAAAATGACTAGTCCAAATTATTACAAAACTTAGGGTTTAGAGCTACCGTATAAATGATACAAAAAATAAAACCAATTTACGCTCTCTCACACAAAAATAAAATTCAATCTTCTTCGCAGATCCTTGAATTTGTATCCAAAAATCGGTCCGAGTTATATGCCAAGAGAGAAAATACATTTAGTATATGTAAGTAGAGAGAGACGCAAATACAAAAATTAAAATGAAAAGAAAATAATATAAGAAAAATGATACAAAACTAATTTCGCAAAAATAAATTAATTAAATTAATTTAAATCCCTAAAAATACACCACTTCCCAGCAACAACGCCATTTGATTAAGGTACGTGACCACGAGAGCTGTGGAGAGAGAGAAGGGAGGAGAGAGATAGGAAAGAAAGGAATAAAAAAATAAAAAATAAAAGTTAATTAAAATAAAAAATTAGATAAGATTAAAATAAAAAATAAAAAATAAAAAATAAGATAAAAATAAAATTTAGAAAATTTAATAAAGATAAAATAAAAAATTGTGAATAAATAGTAATGAAGTCAAATAAAAAAGTAGTCAACATGAAAGTTGCTCGACTCGATGGGATCTACAACCTTTATGAACGACTCAAATCAAATAAGGTCAACTGTACAAAAAGTATTTTTGGTGGTACTCTATAGATAAGAAAATACCGATTTTTTGCATTTTGTGATTTTTGTATTTTAAAATTAATTTTAATTATTGTATTCATTTATATACAATATATATAATTATTCTAATTTTTATTGATTTTTTATAGGTTAGAAAATGGTAAAATAAAACAATAAAGATTATTGAGACATAAATAATAAGCTCAATCAGGGTAAATTAAGGGTTAATTATTTACATATTTTAAGTCCTAATATTAGTACAATTACCGAATGCTAATTAGTTAATTTTAAGATGTTTAATTAAGGAAGTATTAAGGGAATTTTGCTAAGATGTCCATATAAAGTAGGTGAATCATGGATTCATCACATGGTAAACTCCTATCAAACACCTATAGCAAATCATTTGCTTTCGATTCTTAAATAACTAGAGTATATCAATAATAAAATCGATAAAATCTGAAGAAATTTTCTTCGATATTGGATAAAAAATGCAAATCAGTAATATAGGAAGAGAAGTAAATTTCATAGAAAATATATGTAGACCAAATGATAATGATGATTGGGCCATTATTGACTTCGAAAGCTTTAACAATACAATTCTTACTTAGAGAACCATACATATCTTGGAAAAAGAAGAAGAAAAGAATCCACTATAAGATAATTACAAGCTCATCTTATAGGGGGAGAACTATACCTCTTAACTAGAGTCACAAAACACATGACTTGATGGTTTGGAGATCTCTTGATAAGGGATCCCATGCACATAAAGGAGTGATAGCAAAATCTTTAACTAGGATAAAATATTATTTTTGGCTTGATCTGATGGACAGGAACCCTTGCTTAAAAGACGCTTTTCGAAAGTTATGGCCCTATATTTGAAACACATAAGACACTTGAAAAGAAGTCCTTAATGAACTGAGGTCTCCAAACAACTAGTTTATTTCTCTTGAAAATAGGGTCCTTCTCATTTTTTGCCCAAATTGAGAGAGACAAAGCAAAGGATTTTAGACATTCATTCGACAGAGGAAGATGGCGTGTTAGGTATTATGATTGCTAGCGATAGTAGTAGCAGAAAAATTAAATAAAAATCTTAATAACTTGTTCCAAAGTGGTGGACCAAATTCAAAGTTTCATCATAAATTTTAACAAAAAAACCTTTCCATCATAGATTCTCTTATTTGTTCTTGTTACTTTTTCACAAATAATATAGTACAAATGGCATGTTCATTAAGTAGGGGATCAGCCTCCAAACCGGTGTGTTCTTTGCAAAGATGCCCCTGAATCTTTATATCATACCATTTTGGATTGTCCTTTCACTATTACACCTTGCACTGGCCTTATCCCTCGCAAGGCAAAACCATCTTTCTTTCTTCAAAATAGATGAAAACTATGCTAAGGATCCTTATTTATGAATAATCAAAATGCCGTGGAATCCAATGATTGAATCCATAGTGTTTGGCTTTTTTATTCAAAGGGTGGGGCTTTGGTTTTGTAGGCATGAATTTTTTGACCTTTTTCCCTCTTTTATGGGGGGCATTTCTTCCATTTACTTGCTTGGAGGGCTGGTTGGTTAGCTGTTCCTATCCTTTATATTAGATGATGTCCAGACTTCTGCTTCCGAAAAAAATGGCATAACACATCGGTTATTATGGTAAAGTATGTGTTTGGAGGTGGAGAAGAAAGGAGCTAAAAAATTGACAATTTTTGAGATATTTTTACTTATGGATGTTGATATGAGGATCTTATGCATAGACCGAAATTACACTGAGATTAAAATATAATTATAGAATAATATAAGGACATACTTTGTAGTATTCATATGCACTCGGATGACTTCCTTGTTTATGCTTTTACACCTGGCAAATGAGTTGCGCACGTAAGTACACACCATGTGCATTGGAGGTACGTACTTGCTTGGTATGCTAGGTCATGTTTGGTAGGGAATAGAGATCGAAATAAACTTTATTCTCCTCTTATCTTATTTCTCTTTATCCATTTCTTTATTCCCCTTCTCTTATTCTCCCTTATCCACTCACTTATTCTTCTTCCTCTCATGCCTTATCCTTCTTTATCCGCTAACTTATAAATCTTATTTCTTATCCCTTGTGTGCAACCGAATGGAGAATAGCACCTAACTACTTTTATTCCTTTTAATTCTACCTTATATCTATCCATCCAGCCGAACATAAACAAAATGCTATTCCACTTTATCACTCACCTTTCTTCCTCCTTATAAGCAGAAGTGAGAGGCATTGGGCGATGCTGATGCGGTGCAAATACATCCCCTCGTTTCAGCAATGGACGAGGCACAATCAATGAACATCAACCATCGTCCGGAGTTGTAGAACTTTATTCACAATTCACAAAGGGGAGGAATTGCCCATGTCCTTTGATGAGGACAAGTTTGTGATGGCCACGCAAGTTGTGAGATTACTTTGTAGGATTCTATCAGCAAAAGGAATGAGTGATGGGTAGGATATCCAAAATAACAAGTGCCCATTTCAGCTTCTCACTATAAAAAGAAAAAGAAAAAGATCGCAAGGAATAAGATGACGTTTAAATATACCAGTTCTATTCAAAGTTTTACCCACAGAGAATGCGATCCCTTTTAAGATGAGTCATTCCTACAACAAAACTGATCCATTATAATTAAAAAAATTGATTTTAAAATTCCCAAACAAGAGGGATGATCTCGTGAAAGAAAAAAATATATGAGAGCATAAGAGCAGTGAATTTGGACAACTAGATTCTGTCACATCTCTCCTCATTGATTGCAGGAGGAGAGAGGAGAGCAGAATCTAGTAGTTAAGACACTACAAAAAAAAAGTTGTGGCTACAGAACTATACCCACGGATGTGGGGCTTGTGGCCACAGAAATGAGCTCTGGCCACAACACATCGTGGCCAGTAGCTACAAGTCTCGTCGCGAGAGTTCTCTAACCACGAATATGTCGTGACCACTACAAGTGACCACAAAACTTGTCGTGACCACATGAAGACTTTGGCCACGGAATTGTTGCTACGAGAAAGTAGTGGCCATGGAATTATCATGTTCACAAATTTCCGTAGCCACATTTCATGGTCACAACTCATTTTTTTGTAGTGAGTTTCACTTCTCTCGTACTCTCACATATTTTGACTCACACAGGATCAACCCTCTCCTAAACAAATATCATATTAGTTGCTATATTGTTAATGATTGCTAAATTTACAAGCAATTGATACGAATTTGACAGAAAATTCTTCAGATAATCGTCTTTATACAAACTTTTAGTAATAAATATTAGATTCATTGTGAATTCAAAAAGAAGAAGATAATTTTGAAACGATTAATGCTTATTATTATTAATTTAACATCTGGAGATGTGACAATGAATATTTAGAGAATTCATTGTTTTAAGCTAATTTTGTCATAACGCAGGAGTAAGACCTAGGATATGGAGTAAAGAAGACTAGAATGGATGGTGTTAGTGCGGCTTTAAATAAACGATATTGGTTAGGTCCTCTAGGAGATGAGTACATTGAATAGCCCAACCATGCCTTCGATTCCTACAGGTACTTATGCACACTTGTTGCACGATTTATTGCTTAGACCTATTGCTTACTGCGACGTATTATACAATATTATATCTAAGGTGATTGCGAATTCATGGAGGTCAAAATTTTCAATTGTTGGGAAAAGATTATTTGTATAGATCGAATCACTGAAAATTATTAAAGTTGATAATCAGATCCTGCAAAATATATAGCTACAACTACGAAAAAATCACAACCACATAAAATTAACCCCAGATGCGCGAAGAATTTTTTTAACGTGCATAATCCTCAATATGAAGGAAAAATCACAGAGTTGATCATAACCCAAAACCAAACACTATAATCAAATTAATTTTCCGCTAGGTGTTTACAAAAGGTTGACCCTCTGTACAGTACTACAAATCACCAAACAATGGAGAATAGTAGAGAGGAGAAACATCACCAAAATAATAAATCTATCGCCAAATTGTAGCAAGAATGCTGTAGAAGAATTGCTCCAAAGATTACTCCCTTCGAATTTCGTGACAACAACAAACCTTCTTTCTTTCCCCCATCTTTCTTATTTCTTTCTTGTGTTAGGAGAACTTGTGTAGGAATGATCTTGGTGTGCACCTCATACCCTCTATTTATACTCCATGGAGATGAGAAAATAAAGAAACATGAACTCCTACTTCCAATAAGATTAGGATAAGATGACTCATATTCCTAAAAGGTAATTGATCTCCTTCTCCAATTAGAATTTTATTTTTTCTTTCCAAATAAGACTACGAATATCCTATATATGGATTAGATTCCACAATCAACACAAATGCCTATGATAAGATATGGTGAGGATTTCTCCATGGTTTGGTTGATACGATGGGACTCATAAGCAATGCATTTTTCTAATCTATGTCTGGCCTTCGGGTCAACAAAGAGAAATCCTCTTTTTTTGGTATGAGTCTTTCACAAGATGAAACAAACTTCCTCCTTTCCAATTTCAACTGGAATCTTAGGTCATGTTCGGTTGAGGGTTTACCCTCAAACCCCCCTCCATATTTTCTCTTTCTTGTGGGACCCATTATCTATTCTTTATTTAAATATTAAACAAATTAGTTTTTCTTTCATCTATTCCATCAAAAATTATATCATCATATCATCTAAAAATTACAAACTACTCAACTTATACTCACTTTTTCAAACTCCAATACAATCACATCACAATAACTACTCACTTTTACAAACTTTAATACAATAAGATCACAACAAACCCACTCAAGTTTAACCTTCTATCCAAATACTAAAATACAAAAACGGATTATTCCCTACCAGTTTAACCCACCTTAACCCGCGTACCAAGCGTAACCTTCTTATCGCTTATCTTGGATTCTTTGTTGCTCGAAAAAGACTGAAACCTACTTGATAGCTTTCCCTCATTGATAGCATAGCTTTGCCAAGGAGCTTAGTGGTTTGAAGGCCCACATGCTTCTCTACCAACCAACCTTTCACCTCGTCGCAACCCTCAAATTACCTAAATATGTCATAAAAAAATTTGAGAAAATTAGGAGGAACTTTTTATGGAGCGGCAACGGAAAAAGAATCATAAACATCTTGTTTCATAGCAGAAAATTAGCCGATCTAAGGACAACAATGGGCTGGGCATTTTGGACCTTCACTACTTCAAAAAATTTATGCTCTCAAATAAACTCTTGAACATTATTGAGGGAAAGAAACCTCTTCTAAAAGATATAAGCCCAATCTATCTCTTTTAAAGGCCAACGGATTCCTTTATCTCTTAATGCTAATAGATGTGACTCTATCATATGTTGATCCCTTATACATGGATCCAAACTTCTGTAATTGCACCGCTCTAAATTCAATTTTTGAAAATATAGGGATACCAATGGTTATTTGCCCTTATATTTTTTTCCAATTAATGCAGTCACACTAAATAAGCTGCAAACCACTCTCTTAGCAAAAGTTGCCATTATCTGGTGGTTCATTTGGGAAAATAGATGCTCTCGTGCTTTTAAGGGGAAGGAAACTCTTGATTCTCTCCTTTGTGGCTAAAATAATTTCTTATGGATGCAGGTTTCTAATGCATAATTGTTTTTGGTATCTTACGTCTTTTCCACAAACCTCAAGACTTGGTCTGGTTTTGATCCATTGTCGGATGAGGAAGTCAGCTCTCCATCGGAGCACCAACTTCTGAAGTAACACACTGACGCTTCCTGCGCCACCTTGAGTTTGGACTAATAGAAAACTACGTTAGTCGTGGATTGCTATTAGATTATCTTGGTCCTCGATAAATAGAGGCCGAAAAAATCCGGTGCCTTTTTTTGTGCTATGTACAACATGTATTTTGCTTCTGGATCAACTAAAACTTTGTATGTCCTTTGGGGTTTTTTCTACGGCTTAAAATCTAGACACATAAATGTGTCATTTTGTGCTTATTAGATGAATGCAACGCTCATCATTTTCTAAAAAATTCGTTCAAGTAGACATTTTATTTCAAAGGCCTTTCTTGTTTACACTGGTAGCGTAACTCATTTCCCATCTTGTTTGATTTCTATTGAGGGGTTGCTTCAAGTTACCGAAATGTGAGGTTTTGTTCTTTTTCTTCTTTGTTGATGATATTTTTGTTTTCTTTGCCAATGTGGATATAGGCTTCGAGCTCCAGTTGTGCCATTCTAAGGCCGCTTTTGGACTCAAGGCTAAACTTGTAAAATGGTAACTCTTTTGGGAATAAGTAAGTTGTTTCTTTGTTTTTTTTGTTTGAATGGTAGAATAGTTGTTGAGAGAGACAGATGTGATGTGACTTTTATTGGGGTTTGGAAGAATGATTGATGATTGATTATTTTGTATTTTATATATGATAAGATGTGATAGTATAATTTTTTTTGTTTAAATAAAAGAGGTAGGAAGATGATATTAAGGAGGATTTGATTCAAAGAAGAGAGAAAATAATTGATTATTAATGAGGATTTAATTGAGATGAGATAGAGAGAGAGAGTTGGCGGGGTCCACTAGTAGAGCAAAAGATTTGAGGGAGGGTAACTTAGTGGGCAACCTGGTGCAAACCTGATGGATAACCCTCCAAGTGAACACACCCTAAGTGCACTTGATGAGTCTGGCATCTAAAGTCTTCTCAAATCTTTAACAAAATGTAAATAAAAGTACAATCACTATAAGAAAAACAAGTTGTGGCTATAGAATTATGCCCACGGATGTGAGACTTGTGGCCACGGAATTGGGCGTTGGCCATGATATGACGTGGCCAGTAACCGTAGCTACAAGTCTCGTCACGAGAGTTCTCTAACCACGAATATGTCATGGCCACTACAAGTGACCACAGAACTTATTGTGGCCACAACTCTTATATAAAGCTTTGGTCACGGAATTGTAGCTACGAAAAACTAGTGGCAACGAAATTATCGTGGCCACAAGTTTCGTCATTACGTGACTACTGTTCATTTTTCTTGTAGTGAATCTTCATCCCGAGGGGATGCGTTGTAGCCAAAAACAATCAAAATGAAATTAAATCGTAATTTTTGGATTCATAAGGAGCAAAAAAATAAATTAAATTTTACAAAAAAGTAGAAAACATATTACATATCACCAAAGGATCCATCGAGTAGACTATCCTTAGAGAAGAAATCATGCCCACAATACCGATGTGTAGGGTATCTCGCAATCCACTTCTAGAATACGATGGCACACCGCTAACTCGACACACATATACGAGACTGTCCTTAAATGCACCTCACAGAACAACAACCTAAGGAAGAGAGGGAACAAATTTCACAATGGAGAATAGAGGAAGAAGAATATTCTTACGCATGAAGAAATTGTCCATGAGGAAGGATTCATATAGAACTCATCACAACCCTTCGATATCCATAACCTTACACTAATGAGGAAGTTTATTTAGATCTCGAATAGGTAAAATCTAGAGCATCCAAAAGGTAATGGCTAGCGACAAATCAATCATGCGTATTAAGTTTTTTGACCCTGTAAATAAAACATGTCACAAAGTATCAACATCCGAGATCTGAATTGACTCTCCAGAGATTCGAGATCCAAACTAACTCTCCAAAGATTGGAATTGACTTTCCCAAGATGAAGCCGGAGCTGGAGTGGAGCACACACGTGTTGTTGTCCTCCATTCCTTCTCTCTACTACTGCTACACGAGCTTAGGGAAAGGACTCACATATAAGTCCACAAAAGTTTTAGCACTATAGCATATGGTACTAAAAACCCAAATCAAGGCTCTCCCGTGTTTAAAATTGGGAACTCCAACTTTTCCTCCAACTAATTTAGCTTCCGACATGAAATTAATTTACTTAACAAATGTATTTGCACAGGATTAACAATCTCAATTTAATTTCATTAATTTAGATACAACAATCCCCCATGAATTGACAATTTTGAAAAGGAATTCAATGTATGTGAAGCAAAAGTCATCTTCCAGCTACCACACTTTCCTTTTAGTAGAGACACCTTCTTATTGAACATCTACCATAGTTTAGTACTTTCACTTTAATAAGAATGAAGTGATCTAAGTCTTGAACTTCAGACCTTATTGTTAAAGTACATGGTAGAAATAATAAAGTATTGTTCTTGGTATAATCATCAGGGTTGGTGCTCTTAAATGCCATGCACTCTTATCCTTTTTTGTGACTCACCAGAAAAGATCCTCTTTCTTTAATTGTATCCCTCAGTAACATTCACATATGTGGCATTCTCCAATGATGCACTACAAACATCCCATCAAAGACTTGAACCCATTCAATGTCTATGCTCTTCCTTATATTGCAACTTAAATGACACTCATGTTTTGAGGGATAAGACCGTCACGCTAGACATGAAGACAATAATATCAACCAATTCTCCAATCAATTAGTTATTACCACATTTAACCTACTTTGTGAGAATGCCCACTCAGATAGTTTGGGTTGTCATTATGGAGGAACTCCCAATTAGAGATGCTAGTTGAATTGAATAATTCGAATTCGGTTAGGATTTATTCGATAAAAATTTGAAAAAAAAAATTTGATTCTAAATAAATGAACATAATTTTAATTAATATGAATTCGTTCAATCATAATTCGATTCGATTTGATACACACACATTCTTATATTTGTATTTATATTTGGCTATATATTACGTACATATATACGTGTATATGATGCATGCATATTTATATACACATATGTAACATCCTCGTACTGCACTATTTCAAATCATGTATGAATTTTTCCATGAAGAGAGTTATACCATAATACATAAAAGAACTGATATGCATTTAATCATATTTTTTGCATTTATGTAGATATTACAACCAGAAAGGTTATCTGAGACGACAATTTGCGATGGCTATTTATAACCTTCACTAATGCATAAACTTCAGGCATGATTTTCTAAACAATGGGCTTCAGATGATTTGTAGTGACTATTATTACATGGAGTTGAATAACCATCGTAACATTCATTAATCTTAGTGACAATCATCACTAATTGATACTTGTTATGAATACTGGAACGCACCCTCCTCCCTTAATTTTGGAGTTAATGTGCCCTTATCTATCACCAATAATAAATCCTAAATAACATACTTTCCCCTCACTCTCTTCCTCGTTGTCTACTCCTTACCGATGCTCCAGGTCCATGTGCCTTTGTTCCTGGAATGTCCTCCTTGTTGACCTCCTTGGTTTGTGAACTCGGAATCTTATATTCTCAAAGGTCAGTCTCCTTCTGACAACACTCTAACCTCCTAGATCATCCGAGCCATTTGGGGTTTCGAGGTGCAAGCCCTAGTCATATCAATTCCAAGGCCTTGTGATCTCCCCTGACAAGGTCAGTTGATTTTTCTCTTTCAATATCATAGTTTGATGACTTTAATTTTCCAGAAGTGAGAAAGTGTGGAAGCCATTCTCAATGGCATGTCAATTTTGTTTTCTTATGACATATAGTTTATTACGTCCTTGACATGGAATGAAAGCATGCAATACAGAGTCGATTTATTTGTTTTTATGATTTTGTTTTTCTAAAATGTAACTTTTTGCATTAGTAAAATCTTTTAAAGAGTTGATTCTACTCATGCCTTTATTTAATTTTTACAAAAAAAACTACTAAAAAAACTGGGATTTCCTGTTGTTGCTCTTTGTTTAGATGTGATCTAATTTTTCTGCTCAGCTTGTACTTTACCAATACTGCTACACTACTACACGCTCCTTTGAAGATATACAACTTTAATATGTCATAAATATTGAAATTCTTCAGTGCAAAATATGTTGTTAATTGCTTTAAGAAACATTTAAATGATATCATATATTCAACTTGCAATGGTATTATCTAAGTCTAATTTATCACTGTTTAGTCTTTTTGAAGCTGTGACTCAAGGATTGATGTCTATATTTTAATTTCTAATCTAATTATATCAAAATTTTGCATTTATGAACAAAGTAGACATCATATATGATATGAAATTTTATCGTGTACATTGAATCTACATAAAGGATGTTGATGTAACATGTGCATATGAAATTCCCTATTCATATGTGTTGTATCCATCCTATCAAGCTAGAAGGAGAACATGTTAATTCTAATAAAAAATTAAGCTTGCTGAATATGATATTAATGGATATTAGTTACGTTATCACTATATTTCTTACATCACTGAGCTACCCTTTGCATGAAATTAAAAAAAAATTGAATTTTAAGAGTTGAGGATTTAGTTACAATTCATGAGATTTTGTTGTAATTATCTTTTCCTAGGAACTTCACACGAATAAAAGATTTAGTTCTTTTCCGTGCTAAAAGACAAAACATATTTTTAAGTTATTTGACACATAAAACTCCCATACGAAAAACTAAAACTCTGCTCCTATAACACACTATTATCATCATAAATGCAAATTTCATTTCAAAAAATGATATTTTTTCCCTAGACATCTCGGTAAATACCACCATTTTACTATCACTATTATATTGTTCTATACTATTGATTTGATCCAGATCCTTCATAATCAGTTCACACATATTAGATATTTATAAAATAAAGTAAGAGAATACATAGCTTATATTTGTCCCTTGTGAATATGATCATTTGGTAATTGATTAGAATGAATAAATGTCACATTCGATTGGTTGTTTCTTATGCAATAGTTGTCCCATATGAATAGAAATTTTCCACTTGTACATCAACCCAACAAATTGTATAATGTTGAAACTTCATAGTTTTGACGCAGATAATAAGCACTCTTTCGGAAGAATTAATTTATTTCAATAATTAGAACAATTTGAAATTCTATTTGAAATTATGTCTCATTACTCGAATTTATGATATTAATAATTCTTGCATCTACCTATTTTTCCCTATCAAGTTTCTATCAGCTATCAACAGTGAATAAATTATGTGATTTAAAACGATTGCATGCGTACGTCAATTGAGTAACATCTTAAAGAAAATAACATTGATTTGTATTAAGTACAATCTAACATGATAGATTACAAAATTCTTGCATTAGCATTGTAAAGCCTAGATTTCAGATCAATAGATAAAGAAAGAAGCTTTTAATAAGTTTATAATTCATACACTTTAGCAAGATGTACATTCTCATCTTTGATTTATTTGATAGTATAGAAAACACAAATCAAAATATAGGTTTCAACTTTAGCTTGTAAGCATTTTGGAAGTTTTAATAATTGGTTGTGTAAATGAATTTGCATGTGAAAACGATGGTCACACTGTTCAAATTTCTCCTAAAACATTTGTCACGATTTGTAGCTGATGAATCTCTATTTCATCACATTTATTCTTTCATTTTGGCCTATAAACCCTAGCTAAATGAAAGTATATATCATTATTTGTGAAAATAAACACTGTGTAAAATGTACAAAATACTGCATAAAATACAATATAAATAATGTACTTATTGCTAGAATAAAAGAATAAATTAAAGAAAAAGAAAAAGAAAAAGAATGAGGTGTCAAGGGCACTGAATGACCCTAAACCTCGAGACTTAGGCATGATGATGACTGGGCCGAGAAGGAATAAAGCAAGGCGAGATAGGGCATATGAATTATACAGAAATCAGGTCAAAAGCATCAGTTTTAAATCCATCAATAAATTATTTTTTGGGACCTTTTTTTTATTATTTATACCTCAAATAAAGAAGATTTCTATATGAAATTTGTAGATAAAAATACATAGAAAAATACAATATTTATTTCAAAACAATAATACAAATTGCACATTCTACATTCAAAATAAAAGGCCAAATCCAAACTTTCCAGACCAATATCTTCTCCACATGAATTCAAAATAATCAAATTCTCCTTTAATTGTATATAACTTTTTATTGGCTATTTAATGAAGGCGTTTTCACTTAGGTTGGAGTTAATGCAAAGCTAGGTTTTGGATTCCTATTGTACATTATACCTGAATTAAATATTCATTTTATTTATTTTTTATATTTTCAATTATTTTTATTTTTATAATTGTGTAAATATTCTCTATAGTATATTTACATATTTATAATGAAATAAAATTATTAAAAACATATTAAATAGATAAAAAACTAAAATACATAAATGAATTACCTATACTTATACGTATATAATAAATACATCTATTTATTTAGGTATACATACAACCTTAAAAAAATAAAAGAAAAATATATTCATGTATATTTAAATAATATATTAATATATAAATTATGTGCATAAAATAATAAATTTTAAAATACAAAATAAAATTTAAAAATACAATATATATGTAAATATACCTATGATTATACATGTAAATATTACCTTATAATAAATCATCTTGAAAAAAAATAAATAAAAATATAAATTTAATACTACATAAAA
The DNA here is from genome assembly GCA_037367405.1 of Ottelia alismoides. Classification (NCBI taxonomy): domain Eukaryota; kingdom Viridiplantae; phylum Streptophyta; class Magnoliopsida; order Alismatales; family Hydrocharitaceae; genus Ottelia; species Ottelia alismoides. The sequence continues at coordinate 237,887 of JAZKJV010007870.1, read as the reverse complement.
TAAAAACAATTTTCATGTTTTTATCAAAAATTAATCAAAATAATTTTTTATTTTTTATCTATTTAATAAATCATTTCACCCTTGAATTTTTCTGGTTGGTCCATTTGAACCAACCAGAACCAAACCCTAGTTGACTGGGGTAAACTACCCCCCTCTCTCTTCCAAGCGTTCTAGACCTATCAACCACCCATTCTCGCCTTTTTCCTAGGACTTTAATCACTCCCTTAATTTCACACACAAACCTACTATCGATCCTCCTGACCTACTTTCTCCATTTGATCCCTCTTTGAGTCCTGAATCCCCTTGCCTTTCCTGTGTGTGTGTGTGTTCCCGGTGACAAAGAGCACCCCCAAGGTTTGAGGTGAAGTTAGGAGGAGAGCAGGCGGTCCAAGGTGGAGCTTCGGTGACACCTTTTCTCCTTGGTGAAAACGAGGTTCGAGCAGCACATTTTATCTGTTTGTAGGTAGCTTTAGTTATAGTTTTCCATTCTTGTATTTTATTTCTCAATTAGATCAATATCTTAGGATAAATTCCAAATCTTTGATCGCCAGAGCTCATTGCTCCAGCCATGTCTCATTGTGTTTGCGACTGTCCCGATCCCCCATTACACGCTCATTTTGTTCTCTGTCATCTACTACATCGAAACCATTGCTCAATCCAACTTGATCCTTTCAAGATCAGTGAATCGGAGCTCATCCGCCACCCTTCGCTGGAGCTCCTTCATTCACTCTCATTTTGTGCTCAATAGCTTCAATTTGGGTCGAGGCGATTCACCTTGAGCCCCTGAGTCTTCTCTTGCTGGTATGCAAAGCCAAAGACCCTAGGAGGCGCAAATCTGGAGAAAGAGAAGGCTCCTAAGTGCCCAGTTCTTCATCAATGTCCAGGCCTCTTCCCAGCAAGGCCCAGACACTCTTGTTGGTACCTACCATCACGTATAGCTTCCAGGAAGCTCAGTAGCCCATTAGCGAAGCCCTAGGTGGCCGGGACGAGGAGGATTTTCATGATCGAAGCAAGGACATGGAAGTATTCTTCCCTGTTTTTGCTCCTACCCTCAGAGCTATTGGATGACACATCTAGCTTAGATCTAATCTGGGTAGTTGTTTCCAGACGAAGCGTTACCTCATCTCAGTCATCCGATCCATCTAAGTGCACTCACGTGGTGCGATCCTGGTCGATCCCTTCCACCGATTAAAGGGGTAAGTTGCATAGCACCCTATTATTTTTTTGTCATGTAAATATATTTTGTAGTTGTAAAAATACTATAATAAATGAAAGAAGGCCCTTAGACTTGGCGATTTACTTTTTGGTGCATGCCAACTCACCTCCCATGGGTGGCCACGTGAGGTAGGCAATTTATAGGGATACACCCCAAGTTTTTGTAATTTTAATTTAGTTAAAAAAGTTTAAATATCATTTGTAAAATTTTGGGAAATTCGCATGTAAACCTCTACCTTATATTTTAATTACAAATATATCCCTACTAGTTTAAATATTTTTATGCATGTTTGTCTAATTTCTATAAATATCATATGGGAAAATAGGATAAGGTATCTGGATGCATGCCCTTTCAAGCTATATAATCAGTTTTCCATTTTATGCATTTGATTATTTATTAAAATTAAAAATAACACATTTTGTCCTTGTTTGCATTCAAAAATCCAAAAAATTATAAGACCTTTTTGAAAAATTCCAAAAAAATATATTTTATTTACTATAGTATTTTGTTACTCTAGACACAAAATCCCTAACAATAGAAAAAGAAAATGATAAAAAAATAAAAAGCTCCAAAATCATATAAAAATATAAAAATTCTTCTTAAATTAAAAAAAAAGTTTTGTTTGATAATTTTATTTATATATATGTATTACATATTAAGTTCAGTTTGACTTTAATTTATTTTTAAATCTCAAAACAATTATGCCTATTTATTATGTCTCTGATTTTGTGTATTTTAGACTTTCAAAATACCTAAAAATTAACAAAATAATTGAAGAATCACAAAAACATTAGAAAAAAGATAAAAAAACATAAAAAGATTTGATTCTATAATTTTTTAATTTTTAGATTTATTTACGGTTATAATATCCTATATTGTATTATATACCTATATATACCTATATATAGTTTATGTTATTATTAATTATTATAAATACCTTATAAATATTTCTAATATATAAAGGATTGTACCTTAGGTTATTTTTCTGTTTTTTGTATATTTATTATATATCTTATATATTTAAACCTTATATCATATATATAATATCTTATATATACACACACATTCATATGCTCTCATATACATCTATATAATATTATATAATATTAAAATTAAAAAGGAATTAAAAATAAAAAATTTAAATTTTTAAAAATATATAAAAGTAAAAAAAAGTACTAATTTGTAAATAAAAAAACCCACACAAAAAAGATTAAGTAGACACTTGTGTACATAAATTTACTTTGGTTAGAAATAATCATTAGGCTATCATGTTTGCTCTCAGTGGTTCGACCTCTACATGCTTACACATTATACACCTTTGTTTGTAAAGTAAAATAATTTCTACTTCACTCTTTTGTTATGCATTGATTATTCATATGTTGTGGGTACTTGTTTCTTAGTCGTGTGGTCTCTGTCAGCGTTCACCACATCGACTGCACTCCTGCCTTATGTGGAGTGCAAGACCATCCTCATCTGATCAGGCTTGTCTACTTAGTAGCCTATTCGGATATCCCTCCTTCATCTTATTAATGTTTTGATTTTCCTTGCGCACGGATCCATGATAATGGCTATCATTTGTTAAGATGACATTTATCATCACATGAACAATCTACACACTTTTTCCACCATAAATTGTTCCCTTGTATATAAAAAATCTCATGTGTCTCATGGTATTGGTTTTAGATATTGAAGATCCACATGAAAATGAAGTGTTTTACCTTGTTGGGTTATTTTTTAACATTTCCAATATTTAAAATAATAACATTATTTTGTGTTAATTTTTTATATGGGCTTATATAGTCTCTCTCTAATATGTAGTGGTAATCATATATTCAATTTTTTTAATCATATTCTATCTTTTTAATAAGCCTTATATTGTTATACTATATTGATATGTTTATTTCATCACAAGGAAACAGAGTACATTTAGATTGTAAATAGCATACCATAAATATAAAAATCAAATATGTTTATCAACTATATATTATATGTTAGATATTTTCCTTGATTTTATTGCTTTTATTTAAAATTATAATAATATACTTATAAAATTATTTATGTGATATTTAAAACATTAATTAATATTTTAAATTCGAAATAAAATGAATCAAATTTGAGTATTCGAAGAACTCAAAATGAATTAAATATGAATTTATGTTAGGAAATTCGATTCAAGTTCAGATTCAAAACCTTTAAAATGAATTGAATCTAAATACTCATGGATTCGAGTGTATTGGATTTGATTAGCATACCTACTCCTATCGGTCTCTGTTTCATCACAAGCTTAGACTTATGACTATAGATCTATTAAGTTCCTTAGTCAACGAAACATCTCTGTTGTCTTTGGATCCAATGAAATTTCACAACCATCACACCTCGAGACACCAAGTCGATTAACATCCTAAATTGAATTTCAATGTGTTTCCTTGTTTTTTGATGGAACTTTGAACTCTTAATCTTGGTAGTTGTAGTCATGATATCACATTGTACCGAGATTACAAGAATGGTCTTGCCCACCACGAGAATTTCGTAAAGAAGTTCCCTTATCCATTCGATCTCAATTTCAATAATGTCCACAGATCACAACTCTCCTCCAAAGGTAGACCAAGCAAAAATGGTCTACTTCACAGACCTCCAAGATATTTTACATCCTTCAAGGGTAAAAACATACCTAGTAACATCATTACTCTCAACTCCTCTATTTTCCCTATCCAGCTTGCATCACTATATCATTATATAGAAGGATGTCTACCACAATGTAAACTAAGGGAAATAGTTATCTTCAAGTGCCATAGTACTAGGTCCAAAGCCTCCTAGTGAGTACGGTTGGGACATCTTGTATATTTTCGTAACTTTTCAACCAAGAATGAAATTTTAGGTATCCTACAATTTGCAACATACGTCAAGATTCCTATTGCTTGTGAGTACCTGAGTTGGGAAACAAGAACTCCACTCTTGTTCTTGCAGAGAATTTCAAATGAATCAAAAAAAGTGCTTACATCTTTGTTATCTTGACATCAATATTTCTCAAGTACCTACTAAACGTAGTGGGATTGAGGAACTACAATATCATTAAATGTCCTTGTCAATTTGAGCTGAAGATCACATCAACAACAACCATGTCTGTCATCTCAAATTTGCTACTTAAGAACACTTTATCTCATTAATAATAATCATATATGATCCAAATAACATTATGTCATCTACATATAGGCACAAGATAATAAACTCACCACCTTTCATCTTGGAATAGACATACTTGTCGGATTCATGAACATTAAAGGCATGTGACAAAATAGTTTGTGTGTTTCAATCCCTCTAGTGATTAACGAGTTTGTAAACCTTTCCCTCATTCCTGGGTATTACATTCTCATCAGGTTGATCCACATAAATCTCCTTCTCAGGATAGTCGTGAAGAAAGGCAAATTTTACATCCATATGATGGATAGAAAGTTCACATATACATGCCAATGCTATAAACATCTGGATTGTGGTCATTCTTGTCATAGGGAAATACGTATAGAGATAGGAAATACGTTCATTTTGCTTAAATCCCTTAGCAACTAATTTGACTGTATACATTTTAGTTTAATCTGTCTGACCTAAGATTTATCTTAAACATCCACTTGCACCCAATGGTAAAGAAAACTTTGGATAAATTAATCAATTCCCAATGGAATCCATCTTTTATTTGATAGCTTCATTCCAATATTTTGCTTTAGATGAATCTATTGCTTCATTATAACTTGTTGGATAACCCTTAATTTGATAGACAACAAAGTCATACTCGAGATCCTTGGCTATCCATGGTTGTTTACTCCTCCTTAGCTCAATCTCTTCTAAATGTTCATTGAGTTAAGGTTGAGTACCAACCCCATAATGAGTTGCTTTCTACCCTAGTTAATATGTTGGAATTTCCATAATCAGGTGAAAAGAGTTTCATACAAAACCACACTGATATATTTATGAAGATATGCAGTGTTTATTTGTTTTAACATGGTAACACCCCGTGTTTGAATAAAGGAGGTGGAACTGGATAATATCTTAAGGTGCTAAATATTTGATATGATCATTTTTAGCTTAACATGGTTAACTTGGGAATATATGATATTTTTTATCAACTTTACGTAAGTTAGTGATGACAATGAATATATGATATGAATACTCGATAAACATACAAATGGCTATTAGATTTTACGATTAATCTCAAGTCGAAGGTCAATTTGAAATCAATCTCAGAAAATAGACAATTGAATACTCTAATTTCAATGTATGCTCAAATTTATAAGTCCTTAACACAAGCAATTTACTTGTACATTAAACTTTGGAGATTAAAATCCTCAAATCGGGAAATAAAGCTAAAATAAAAATCTAGATGCATCAAGCTTAAAGTGTACTATTTATTTGCATGACAAATGTGTAATTTAATACAAATTAAACAAGTTATAAAAAAAGCGATGGACTTCTCTCATAAATAATTAATTCTCAATAAGTCATATCAGAGCATACAAATATCAAGAGATGGGGCATTAGATATCTTAAAATAAAACTAGTTTCAAGCAAATTGGAGTTTCATACATCAAAATATACACAAAGAAGTCTAGGGGCATAAATGAAATAACAATATATTAGACTAACTTAAAAACAAGGGAAAAGAGATTATACATCAAAATATACACAAAGAAGTCTAGGGGCATAAATGAAATAACAATATATTAGACTAACTTAAAAACAAGGGAAAAGAGATTATCTGCAATAAGCAAAATTTGAAGTGGGTTTTCCATAAAGTTCTCAAGCTTATGGGGGTACAAATGTAATTTTGATGACTTGATGAGGCTTAGGTACAAATAACCCAAGGCGAGCCACATGTCAGCCGGTGCGAAAGCACCTGGCTGCAATTGTGAATAAACGAATGGTATGTGATTTAATTTTCCCACCCACATGCCTCCTGCACATGAGATATGAGGCTCGGGGTGGAGGCTAAGGAGCGACTCCACATGGCATCGAGCTGTGGGCATGACTCGGTGGGTCCAAGCCTACTGAGGTGGGTGGAGGCTTAGAAGACGATTCAATACCATTGTATCTAGATAAGTGAACGACGTGGATGGACCTCTTCGAGGTGATCGGTCGACTAGTGTGAACGGGCTGGAGGCCATTGGATCTAGAGATCCAATGACACTTTATCTCCTTCTCCTCTGGGCTCCTCCTTGGCTTGCAGTGATGGAGCAGATCTCCGACAAGGTGCCATGGGCTCTTCCATGGTATTGGATTGAATATGGAGAGCCTTTGAGCTCGAGAGGTAGTTGGTGAGGGTCAGGGAGGCCTCCTGGAGGTACTACGGTGGTCAAGGTGGTATGGAAATAAGAGCTCATCAGAGGTGAAGACGGAGACAAGGGGGGTTCAATTAATGAAAGCTCGAGGGTACCTACAAGGTTAGTAAAGGATGTAGGGGTGAAAGGGATGGGAATGAATTTCGATGGAGCATCGAGAGTAAATGACCCTAGTTGGTCTTCCTTTTGTGCAAGGTGAAAGATGGTGTAGGTGGAGAGAGGTATGGAGAAGAGGAAAGCGATCAATGAAGGTGGCACAAGAGTGCTATACGTTTAGTGGAAGTACGATGATGGCATGTGGGTAAGGATAGGAGATTTGATGGGGAAGATGAATAAAATAGAAGAAATCAAAAGGGGGAGCAACTGAGGTTACCTAGAGAAGATCAAAGGGATTACTTGGTGTAAAAAGCGATATGGGTTGCCTTCTTGGTTCCTTGCTCGAGCAGCTGCTGGAGTAGAGTTGCGATGGTGAAGGAGCATCAGTGGATCTCACCAGAGATGGTGGCTAATGAAAGACCGACAAGACTAGGGTTAAGTAATGAAGTTAAACAATTAATAGTGTCGTTGTCCTCTCAGAAATGCAGCTAGAATCTAGAAAATTATTTAACCATAACGATCAAGTAAAAGCGAATGGTCTAAGCTATTATTTATTAACTTGGTGTAGCTCCTAGGGTAGAACACAACGAGACGACTGTTATTAAACGAGGGCAATTCAATCAATGAAAAATTAAAGACTAAAAAGAAGGAAAAATCAAAGCAAACTATCCTTGGCCTTTTGTGATTTTTTTATCTTTTTAGTTTTTTGTGCATTTTTATTTATATATATTTTTTATGTTTTCCGATTTTGAGTTTTTAAGGGTTTTCAATGTTGCGAATTTTCATAATTTTTAAATTTTCAAGGCAAAGCAAAAATAAAGAAAAGGGAATAAACGGGATGTAAGCTATCTTTTTGTATTTTTCCAAAAATGATAGAAATATCCAGAAAATTCTAGTAAAAAAATTATGTTTTTTGATAATTTTATTCTTTTTTTGTATTTTTTTGGGGATTTTTGGATTTTTAGAATTTTCAAACTGATTAAAACTTGAAATAATGCAAACAGTGCACAACTAGGATTATTTTTAAATTTAAAGATAGAAAATAATTAAAAACTTGTTTTTGTTAATTTTATCAAACAATATACTTAAATATCTACAAGTGGAGACAAGGAACACAACTTTTGGGTTTTCCTAAGATTTTAATTGATTTTTATGGTAGAGTTTTGAAAATTTTTAGAGTTTTATAAAAGCAAATAAAATGAAATTTGGATAGAAAATCAAATAAGTAAAAATAAGTCTAACCTTTTCTTAGAATTTTTAGGGAAATTTTCGAATTTTTATGAAATTTTAAAGGGAAACATGGATTTTTTAGGTTGTTTTTTAATAATAGTAAATAAATGAAAAATAACAAATAGAAATTATCACAAACAAATGACACTAACATGAGGTATTATGATTTTTTAGGGAATTTTTTACTTAATTTGTATTTATTGCAGGAAATATAAACAAAAATTGCCGGAAGAAGCAGGATCAAATAGCAATTACTTTATGTTCTAGGGCCAATTAATAACATGCAAAGGAAATGCAAGGCCAAAGATGCAAACATTCCAGCAAAAAGCATGTCGTGCACGTGAACTAGGTTCAAAGGTTGATCAAGACGAAAATAGAAAGGTCTAAAATTAGCCTCCCAAGGCGAGGACTCAGTTGCTGTGATGACTTCTCAACAATTACGTTCAATCAACAATCAACCCACACAATGAATAAATCAAGCAAAGCAAGTGTGATTCATAATTTATTATACCCTACTAAAGATGTATAGTGACAATTAAGTAGGGTCGAACACAAGAAACAAGGGAATAAAGCAAGATAAGATATATCAATCAATCACAAGAATTTCTCATTTCAAACACTTAACCAAATTACGTTTTTTGTGAGTTTTTAACCTTATATATTTTTTATCATTTTGTTTTTGATAATTTTATAATTTTATAGTCTTATACATTTATATTTTCTTTTTATATTTTCCAAATTTTTAATTTCTTTTTCTTTTTAAATATATAGTATATAGTTATATTAGGTTGTATATACTATATAAATTAATTATTAATATAACTAAAAATTCTCAAAATACAGAATATAAAATCTTTTTGGGTTTTAGATATATTTCTACTATTTTTGTAATTTTCTAGGAAAATTTTCTAATTCTTATGGATTCTGAAAGTCTAAAATATCCCAAAGCAGGGATTTAATAATAGGCTGAAATTGAAATGAAGAGGAAAAATAATAACTAGTGTTCAAAATTCTTCAAATCAACTTTAATAGATAGATAATTATATAAGTAACATTCATAGGCAAAAATATATTTTGGGATTTTTAGGAATTTTCAATGTTTTTATAATAGATTTTGGAGTATTTTAATTTTTATGTATTTTCTTTTTCTATGTTTAGGGTTTTCAGTTTTTGGAGTTATAAACTAGTTATAAACACAAAATATTTTATGGAACTTTTAAAAAAACTTTTTATATTTTTTAGTATTTTATACAGTAAAAAGGGCAAAAACTATGGTCTTTTAATTTTTCATAAATATGAAAAGTGCCTAAAATCAAAATATAAAATTATAGCATGACTCTACAACATGTCAAACACCTATCCTTATTTTTTTGAGAATTTTCTGAGCATAAAGAATATTTTGAATAAATGAAGAAAACACAAAAAAAATCACTGAATTAGCGGGGTCATACATGTAATTAAAATAAAGCTCAGAGAAGAAAATGCAAAATGTCTAGAATATTATGCTACTGATTTAAATTTTCTGGACCTAATACAAATATCAAAATATGTGAGGGCTTGCCCACAAAATAGCCAAGCTCACGTGTATGAACACATGAGCCTTGCTTGCAAGGTTCTAAATGTAAATACAATAACACGTAGGGGCCTTCTTGAAAATATTCTAGAATATCTAAAGCAAAGAAATAAAATTACAAGACTACTAAATAAAGAGGAAAACAAATGTTAGATGCGATGCCAGTATGCCTTGGACCCCCCTGATTAGATCCCTGAAGATGATCGGACGGTGGAAGCACGAGGAGATCGGACGTTAGCTGCACGACCTAGGCGACGAAGCTTGATCCAACGACCCGGAGGGTATCTGGAAGAATAATGGATGAACAAGTCCCTAATGAGCTTCGATTGCCCATTACTTCAAGTCCTTTCATCCCCAAGAGCTCAGGAAGGGAGAAAAATGCTCTTGAGGGTGTTTCGCATTGACTAATGTATTCAAAAATGATCAGGACATTGTGAGAGGCTTCGGCGAGGTCTAAGACGTGGAGCTTGTTCCTGGACCTAGACGAGCATTGAAGGACTCCCTTTCCTTGCTTTCTCCAGCAAGTACTTGTTAGCATAAAAAATGCAGAGCTTGGGGAAGCTCACGGGGGTGAAATGACGGTAAGGATGGCGTGGATGGAGTCTCCAGTGTACGGCGGAGGAGAGGAGACCGAGGCTACAGATCTAGGCAAGATCTGAGTAAGCAGGGTTGTAGTGGCTGATTGGAAGGTAATAGGGTAGGATATGGAGGTGAATGATGTAGCATAACATAGTCGGAGATACGCGAAAAGGTTCACCGGAACGGAGATCAAACAAAGTACAAAGGGGATTAATTACTTGATTAAATATTAATCTAAGACAGGAATCGAATGTAAGAATAAAACGTAAACTACAAATCTAGAAAAAACGTACCTCAACTCAGTTGGAACCGGGGAGATGAACCTTGTGGCAACAATGCATGCTGGAGATGGTGGAATACACCTATAGCCTCACCTGACTTTGCCACAACTGACTGGAGAAGCCCTTATCACGAGCTTCGATGCGGAGCACAAGAAGGGAGATCAAACAAGGGAAAAAGGACATTCAAAATGGGAAGGAGCTCAGATCTAAGGTTATGGATAGGAGAATGGTAGGCGACAAAGAACGAGGAGAAGGCAGTGATTCAGTAGCCCATTGACCAAGAAATCATACCCGCGTGAATCAGCATGGATCGAGGTAGAAAAATCTTGAAGAAAGCAATCCCAAATGATGCTTGCATTGATGGGAGAAAATGGGTAAATATGGGTCAAATGTAGCGTGTTAAAGGCTAGGTTGGGTGTTAGAAGAGTTGAATGAGGTCAACTCTTGACGCCCCCTTGTTGGTCCACGTGGACCAACCATGAAAAAAACTAGTATGAAATTATTTAGAAATTGAATAATAAAAAATAAACGATTTTAGTATATTAAAGTTATAAAATAAAAAATATTTATTATTTTTTACATTATTTTATTATGAGTTTTTTATTTTTTTGGTCATTAATTACAAGTTAAATTTCTACGGTTATTTATAAGTATATTTACCTATGTTTTGGGTATTTCACTTTTATTTTGTAATTTTGATTTTAATATTTTATTTGTTAATTTATATATTAAAAACTTATTTTTATATACAAAAATATATTTTTATTATATTTTATGATATAATGATGATTATTCATCTGCTTCTCACCTTTCGTGAACAGCCAAGACATTCAGGAAGATCCAAAAAGGCATTTCGGGAATCGAACTGATTCTATTTTTGTTCGTTCAGTTTGAAGAAAGGAAGGATCCCAAAGAATCGATCCTTCTTTTAGTTGCTGAATCTTTGTTTGATCGATCAATTTGTGATATTCTGAATCCTCATTTCTTTATTCATCTATGTATTTTGTATGTATAATTTATTTTGGTATTTTATTTGTGGTTTTATTTTTGTTTTAATATGCAAATATGTTAAAAATAATATTTATAAAATTATAAAATTAAAAAATATAAAAAGAATAAATAATAAATAAAATGAAGATTTTATTCAGGTATATTGTATAATAGGGATCCAAAACATAACTTTCACACCCTAACTCTAAAAAATATGAAACCACTTTCATAAATACCTTATTAAAAGTTATATACACTAAAGATTATTTTGATACATTTTGAGTTTTTATTTGAGAGTTACGGATCTGCGAAGTTGGGATTTTGGCTTTTTATTTAGAGTATAAAAAGTTCACTGTATTTTATTTTTGTATGAAATCAATTTTGTATTTTTCTATATATTATTATCTACATGTTTCATGTACAAAGTTTCTTTTTATAAGGTATAAAACTGGAAAATAAAATAGGTCCCAAAAATGAATAAATGATGAATACATAAATGGGAATTTTATGTGATTTTTGGCCCTTATCTCCCCCTACTTTATTCCTTGCCGATCTAATCATCAAGATGCCTAGGTCTCGGTGTTTAGGGTCATAAAATACCTTTGGTATTTTGCTCCTTTTCTTTTCTTTATTCTATAATTTTGGCATTAAAAATAATATTTTATACAATATATATACAACAAAGAATGAATGTTAATTTTTGCAAATTAGGGCTATTTGCATGCATTAGCTAGGGTTTTTAAGCCCAAAATGATAGAATAAAGGTGATAAAAATGGAGATTAATCACCCCCTATACTTGCCTTTGCCTCCCTAGCAAATACTTATGCAATAACTGCTGAAAATGAAAATACAGAAAAGAAAAAGAAAGAAAGTGGATTTAATTTAATTCTCAAACTTGTCTTCACAAAATTAAAGTTTAGAGCTTAAGTCATACCTTTGGAATTTTAGTGCGATCAGAACCTTATTGGGAATCGGATTTGAAACACAACAGCCTTCAAGAATCCCAAAACTCTACTCAAGTCTCCTCAATAGCCATGTTAGAATACTTTCAACTAATACACAAAACCTTATGACTATGAATCTAACTTGTACAATGTATGTGGTAGTGGCTCTTCTCAATTGAAATGAGAAAGAAACTGACTCTTCAATATGACAACCCAATGATTCCCCAAGCCAACAACTCCTTCCTCGAGGAACGGGGTATTCCCTTCTAAGTTCAAGTGGCACCCAACTCAAGAGGAGGGTGAAAACAAGAATGGAGGATAGCCAATGAAGCTACCCATCCTAGGATGCAAGACCAGCATAGCCATGTCATCCAGCTATAGGCTCACGTGATATGACTTTGAAGCTCAATCTTGCTTATTGGCTATACAAATATGTACACTCCGACAGGCATTTTATTTTCAATCAGGCGTGTCCACTTTTTTGGAGTCTTTTTAAATACTATATACATCAACATTTACATATAGATTTTTTTCCTCTTGAGCCGGTAGATTATCCTTCTTTTGAAGTATTATTGCAACCCACACTCTCCTATCTTTAGGCATCTCTACTACTAGACGGGTTAGGGTGCACTTCATTCCCTAGACGAGGACAAATGTTTCCACTTGTGTGTGTCTTATATCAGTAAATCCAATCCCCTTACCACTCCAACTGAGTTGAGAAAAGTGAAAGGTTCATGTGTCCAAGTTAGGTTATTATCAACAAGAGTCATACGTGTGCTCCGAATATTCTACTTAGGAAGTCAAGAATACATTGAACCAAGTCTCTTGATTCTCAAAAAATTAAGTCAACCGGACCTGAAGTACATCAATTCTAGTTTATATAAGGTTCATGTGATTAGGTAGATTTAAGGTCCAACCAAGCTCCAATCTTTGACTTTACTCAGACTAATTCAATTATCAAACTCAATCCAAAAAATGTGAATGCTATGCAAATGCAGAAAATATTTTTTGATGTAAATTTTAAACTTTTGAACTTTTCATGGATTTTTTTTTGAAAAAAGGTTTAGCAAATGTTTTAGATTTTTTTTAAAAGCGTTTTTTGATAAAAATTGGTACAAATATTTACATGGATATGCATCTTATATTTACAAGAGTTGGGTTTTTAAGAATTTACAAGGGATGTGTTATTATTTTTTTAGAAACATATATATATATAGTTAGTAAAGAATTTTTGCATGATGTATATATTCCATAAACTTATTTGAAAATTATTTTATAAATAATTTTGAAAACAATAGTCCAAAATAATTTTTACAAATAATTTTATAAACATTTACAAACATTTTAAAATAATTTAGCAATGGATTTTCAAAATGTGTATATAGATTTTATTCAAGATATTTTTGCAACCATTTTCAAAACCATTTGCAAATAGTTTTTCAATAGATTTCACATAAAGAAAAGAATTTTTTACCAAAAAAATATTTTACAAAGGTTGAAAACATTTTACAAAATATATTTCAAACAGTTTTCAAAAGATTTTTCCAATAGATTCTCAAACTATTTTCCAAACACTTTGCAAAATATTTTTACCTGATTTATTAATCAGTAAATACCAAAAAGAATTTTTTGAGGAATAATAGGCATCTTTTTTTATTAATTGATTTAATCAGATGTGTATATATATAGTGTTTTAGCCATACTTATTGAAAATATGAAAGTACGATTTATGACTAAAGTAAATAAGTAGTATATACGACCCCCTATACTTATCTTGAGCTATATCCTCATAGATCAGAGAGAAAAAGATAAGACATAGCTCGCATTGAGTATAGGAAAGCTTGACACATAAATAATAGATGAATGAAGGAATGAGAAGTTGACCATCCCCCCTATACTTAAGATGAAATAATCCTAAGTATAGCAGACTATACACAAGGTAGGGAGGGTCACGGGTGGGAATGTACGAAATTATCAGCTCGATTTGTCCCCCCTATAGTTAGAGTGCAATATCCCTAAGTATAAGCAGAGTGTCAAAGATTGAGGGGACATGTGAGGGATCAGAGAATTGAACAACTCGGGGTGAACACACCCCTATAATTAGGATAAGGTACGTCCTAAGTACAACACTGATGAAAGGGGTGATACTTGTTAGGGAGAAAAAGAAAATAAAGAATGAAAAGAAGAAAAAAGAAAGATCATTGAAAATATTTTGATCTGCTTCATCTGATACTGCCGTAGTGGTTTCTTTCAGCTCTTCTTCATACACAACTTAAATAGAGTCAATGATAGACAGAAATGTATCATGATCTAGGTAATGCTTCAGAAGTTGTCCATTGATGACAAAAGGTTGTGCGTCAGATGACAATCCATATATCATCACGCTAACATTGCCACGTACACGTGTCACTGTAAATGGCCCAGTCCATTTACCTTTCAATTTGCCTGGAAAGATCTTCAATTTGAAATCGAACAACTAGATCTTCTGACCCCATTCGAAGGACTTGCAACTAATATGCTTGTCGTGCCACCTTTTGACCTTCTACGTGTCCATAAGGTTGTTGTCATATGCATAATCTCTAAATTCCAATAATCGGTTCAGATCCACTTTTCATTTCTTCCTATCTTTCTCAGAGTCCAAGTTACAGATGTTAATGGCCCATAAAGATTTATGAATAAGTTCAACGGGAAAGTGGCATGGCTTGCTATAGACAAGGCGATAGGGAGACATTCCTAATGGTGACTTGTACGCAGTTATGTAAGCCTAAAGAACCGAATCAAGTAACTGAGACCAGTTCTTGCGATCTGGACACACAAGCTTTTGCAGAATTGTCTTTATCTCCCTATTGGAAAATTCAGCCAAGCCATTGGACTACATGTCGTAAGGTGAAGCGATACGATGTTTAATATAGAATTCTTGCGTTAATTTCTTCACCTATCTGTTGATAAAGTGGCTTCCCCCATCTTATGTGAGAATCTTGGGGATCCCGAATCATGCAATGATGTGATCCCTTAAGAATCGACAGGCAGTCCGACTGTCAGTGGTTCGGGTAGGGATAGCCTCCACCCAACGACTCACATAGTCGATAACAAACGGAATGTATTCATAACCCTGACTGTTTGGAAATGGGCCCATAAAATCAATGCCCCATGCATTAAATACATCTGAAATATGGATAAACTTCAAGGGCATTGTGTCTCGTAGTGCAATGCTTCAACCCATCTTCTGGCAATCAGTGCAATGCTTCACATATTCGTCTACATCTTTGAACAAGGTTGGCCACCAGAGGTCACTTTGGAGTACCTTTGTTGTCGTTCTTTTTCCTGAACGGTATCCTCCTAATTCTTTATCATGACAAAGTGCAAGGATACTAGGAACTTCCTCTCGAGGAATACACCTCCTCCAGATGCAATCTACCCCTCACGGAATAGATATGGATCCTCCCACTGGTAGAAATGGATATTAGACACAAAATTATCCACTTTCAACTTTGGCCAATCTTGTGGAGTTCTCTTGGACACAAGATAATTCATAATATCAACATACCAAGGAATCGAGGTGACTGATAGAATTGCCTCTTCTGGCAAGGTTCTTATAATAGACTGCAAGTTCATCTCAAGAGATTCAGGCTGGAGAAGTCTGGACAAATGATCAGCCACCACATTCTTGGATCCAGATTTATCTCGGATTTCAATGTCAAACTCCTAGAGGAGAAGGATCCATCGAATAAGACGTTGTTTGGCATCCTTCTTCTGTTTTAAATATTGGATGGCCGAGTAATCTCTGTGGATGATAATCTTGGACCCAAGAAGATGGAATCTAAACTTCTCCAAGGTAAAAACTATCGTTAGAAGCTCCTTTTGAATGATAGTATAGTTTCTTTGAGTTTCGTCGAGCGTACTACTAGTGTAGTGAATATAAAATGTAATATTGTCTTTTCTCTGTCCCAGTATGGCACATATGGGATAATCTGATGCATCTGTCATTATCTTGAATGGATGAGTGCCAATCGATGGCTGGAAGACAGGGGCCTGAGTGTTGAGTTCTTTCAACTGATTGAAGGCAAGTAACACATGGTCATCAACAATGAAATCATTCTCCTTGCCTAGTAGCTTTGTCAATGGTCGAGCCAATTTGCTAAAATCTTTCATAAACCATCGGTAGAAATCGACATGGCCCAAGAATGACCGTACTTGTTTGAGAGTTGTTGGTGGCTCTAGCTTAGAAATCACCTCCACCTTGGTTGGGTCAACTTCCATTCCATGTTTAGATACAACATGACCTAGCACAATTTCTTCAGTCACCATGAAGTTGCTCTTCACTCACGAGAGCACTAGATTTACTACGCAACACCTTCGAAGAAGTCGATCTAGGTAATGATCAAAGGAATCCCCATAGACTGAAAAATCATCCATTAAAATCTCCAGAAAATTTCCCTCCATGTCGGTGAAAACTACAAGCATACACCTCTGAAATGTAGCTGGGGCATTGCATAGCCCGAATGACATCCGTCTGAAGGCATATGTACCAAATGGACATGTGAACGTGGTCATCTCTTGGTCTTCAAGAGCTATAGCAACTTAAGTGTACCCGGAATACTTGTCCAAGAAGTAAAAATACTCCTTCGCAGCCAGTTTCTCAAGAATTTGGTCGATGAAGGGTAGTGGAAAATGGTCCTTCTTGGTAGTGAGATTAAGTCTTCTGTAATCTGCGCATACTCGCCAAGAAGTTGGTACTCTAGTCGCGATCTCCTCTCCTTTGTAAATCTTCACGATGGTGATTCCTGATTTTTATGGCACTACATGTAGGGGGCTTACCCATTTGCTGTCGAAGATGGGATATATGAATCCCTCATCACACCATTTTTTAATCTCTTTCATAACAACCTCCCGTAGGTTTGGATTCATCCTTCTTTTAATTCATGGGAGGGTTTGTTGTCTTCCTCAAGGAAAATGCGATGTCAGCAAGGGGAAGGATTGATCCCATGGAGATCCGAAGTTTTCTGACCAATAACCTTGCGGTTTCTTTCAAGAACCTCCATCAGGCGGGATTCTTGGTCTCCAATCAGATGGGCATTGATGATTACCGGGTACATGTTAGGTTCACCCGGAAAGAAGGCATACTTCATATTGGAGGGCAAGGGTTTCAGCTCAGGCGGAGTGGGAGCTACTTCAGTGGTGACTTCTGCAATTATTGCATGTGGTGGTTATTTCATCTGTTCTACGTCCAACCTTAGCTGTTAAGCCTTTTCATTCAAAAATTCACAGAAGTTTCCAAGAATATCCTTTTCATTGCAGAATTCCTCAATGATTTGTTCTTAGTATTGAAGGCACATTATCTCCACAGAAGCTTCAATAAGTAATTCAACAAGAATTTCATCGTGATTGATAAGGGGAAACTTGACTGCACTCTTCCTTCCTTCCTCAGGGTAGAGGAATTCATGGATCTCATTGTCATCCATAAATAGTTTGGTATCTTGTATTTCAGCTAAAAAGCCACAGTCTTCAGAATGGTTGATCATCCGCACACCCATTGCAGATGTCCCCTCTGTAGGCTTCGCATCAGACACAAACTCTATCTTGATTTTGATTACCTAGAGTTGAATGTGATCTCTCTACTTCCGTAGTTCCCCACTGCATTGGTTGTTCGTAGGAATGATTGGCCAAGGATGATAGGGTAAGGAGTAGAGGTGTGTAGACATCCATGTCTAGTACAACAAAATCGACAGGGAACTGCATCCCTTACACAATGACGATCACGTCCTCCAACATGCCCCTAGACGGCTTGACGGATTTGTCTACAAATTGCAGAGTCATCTTTATAGGCTTGAGCGATCCAAATCCGAATTCAGTGAGTAGTGAAGTTGGCATTAAATTGATAGAAAACCCACTATCAAGCAATGTGCGTTCAAACTCTTGGTTAAACATCTGACAACGAATGAGTGGTGCTCCATTGTCTTTCTTTTTATCTAAGAGATTGTTGATAACATTCATGGTGGCTATGGTGAGAATGTGCTTTTCATGTTTGACACCTTGACTTCTTAGATTGTGAGGATGTGGACGACGTCATGTCGTACATGCATCTTTGAGTCCTTTCTTCACAATAGGCATGTATCAAGAGCTTTTATCAGAGACATGTTCAAGACCAAATTTTGAATAATTTTCCCAATGACAGGATCAGACAACACATTCTTCAAAATTTTCACTTTTTGTGTTTTTCATTGATTCCGAGAAATGAATATTTATAGAATCTGAAACTGTATCATTCAAAATTTTATCCCTATCATTGTTTACAGGTAGATGACAAAAATGTGTAAAATCATCTACAAGCTATTGACAAAAAAGTGCAGGCTCGGCTTTGTGTGCTGGCTTTTGATCCGCTGCATGTGTAGAAATTCTTCATTACTGGTGCTGGGTCAGCGGCACGTGTAGGCGTCTCCAATGCTGGCTGATCTCCCCCAGGTCTATTATTATCTTTTTGTATTTTTGTATTTTCTTAATTATTTTGTGATTTTTCTGTAGATGTCGCTCCTCCAAAAATATTGCTTTATCCTCGTACTGGCTGGGATGACGACTCCACATTAGATGCAAGATGCTTTCCCTTCGTGGTTGCTAATGGTTGTAGTGCTCTATTGCTCCTAAGAGTAACAATGTTAGATATAAACAAA
The DNA here is from genome assembly GCA_037367405.1 of Ottelia alismoides. Taxonomy (NCBI): domain Eukaryota; kingdom Viridiplantae; phylum Streptophyta; class Magnoliopsida; order Alismatales; family Hydrocharitaceae; genus Ottelia; species Ottelia alismoides. The sequence goes on along the minus strand of JAZKJV010007870.1, from coordinate 218,979 downwards.
TCATTTCTACTGATCGGGCAGATCACTGCTTACTACATGCCACTTACGTCAGAAGTTATTCGGGTTTTCCTCGACCTGGGCTGGTATGTCTGTTTTCACAGCCATCAGGGCATCAATCTTCTGGGTCATCTCAACCATGTTCTTCACTAATTGCTCAAGGCAGGCAAGGGTTGGATTCACCACGCAACCTCAAAAGAGTCGTCTAGTTGGGGCCCTTAACTCTGATCGTGCGGGCGAGGTTGTTGTTGGTAACCCTGGGAAAAATGGTGAGGGGGAGGTTGAGAAGAGTACATTGAATACTGCTGAGAGGGATAAAAATTCTGATATTATGCACCCAGCTGTTGCGGAGGGAAGCCCTGATGACGGTAACTGGACTACTGTTGTTGACATCCTTACCTCCATGTGTTCCCATATTATGGAGGTTGTTGGTTCTGGTGTGGCCAGGGTTGGAAGTTCCTTCCTCCTTGTTGATGCTGGTAGTGTGGCTGGTTGACCGAGTTTTGACCCTGAGAGTGTCCCTGAGGATGGGTCAGCTATCGTTCAGCTCCCACACACCATTTATCTCTTGAATATGCAGCAGGTGTGGAGGAAACTACTCTGGGAAATCTGGCTGCGACTCTAGTCGAAAAACAACCATCTGTATCTAGGACATCGGAGGCTACTCCGGAACCTGCACGTAATATACGTGCTGGACAGGTTGGGGCTGCAGGAGACTCGATTGAGGGGGCTGTTTCAATGCTGGCTCTTTCGTCTCAGTGAATGTCTTAGCGGTGGCAGATACATAGTTACATAAATTAGCATTCAGTGCTCAAACAAGCTGCTCCAACTGCTGAGAAATTAAGTCAGTCTTTTCCAAACCTTGGGTTCTTTTCTCAATGACCGAAAGATTTTCAAGGTCCTGTAACCTCTTCTCAATAATGTCTACCTTAGATAAGTGGCTTCCAATGATGTTGAGGTTGGAGATCTCATCCATGTCTTTGGCATGAGTGGCCATGTTAAAAGACTTGTGGCTAGTGGAAGGTATCTTCATATATGTACGTGATGAGGATTGAGCGGCTTCTCCTTCGGCCATCTCCTCAAAAATGTCCCAAACGGCAACCTCATCCTTGTTAAAATACGAGCCACCACAAGTGGCGTCGACTAGCTTCTGGCTTTCAAGTGTCATCCCACTAAAGAAATTCTGCACGAGACAAGTCTTTGGAATGTCGTGGTAGGGACACTTCTCCTGTAGACCCTTAAATCTCTCATACGCCTCGTGAATTGTCATGTAGGACTACTGAATGAAACTAGAGATGCGAGCATGCATCTGGTTCAGGTGACTGAGAGGGTTAAACTTGTGGAGAAATGCCTACTTCAACTCCTCTCAGGTCATTACTACCTTTCCCAAATGATAGACCCAATACAAGGCCTTGTCTTTGATACTGAAAGGAAAGGCAATCATCTTGATTACCCCTAGAGGGATATTGGGGTAATGTGTTGTGGCATAGATGTGGTCGAATTTTTGCTAGTGGATTTATGGTTCCTCTATAGTATTCCCATGGAAAGTAGAGAGCATGGATATAAACCGCGACTTTAACTCAAAGTGGGCGTGAATTTGTGGAATTTGGATCCACTCAGTGATACAACCTTCTCCAGGGTTATAAGTTTGTTTCATTGTAGCTTCGTCTGCGTAGCCTCCCCTCCCTTCTTTCATAATGAATCCACCTACTGACAGATCATCTTCTGCATATCCTCCATGAAACTCATCGTCTTTGTTCACCTTGTCCTCTCTTCTAACATCTATCTAATTGGTTCTCCTCCTTAAGCCGTTCAACATATCCTAGAAGGCAGTCTGGGCTAGAGCTTGATTGGTTAGCTATTGTTGGACTGTTTGTATCAATTTGAGAAACTGACTGTTGACTTCATTCTGCATGGTGTACTGCCCTTCCCCCTGATTTGCTTCTTCGTTTGGAAGAGGCTCGGTGCCTTCCCTCTATCACCGACCATTTCAGATTCTGCTTGTGATTCTGGCTCGAGATCAGGTTCTTGGTCTGCACATGGAAGAATACCCCGATCAGTCAGAATTGTAGCACTAGATGTAGAAAAGTGTTGTGCTCAAGTCAACATAGAACTTTGTTAAGGATGGTGATGTGTATGGAGTGAAATTAATGGCCATCCAAAACAGGACGAGTTTTTGGCAAGAGTGATCCCAGATTATTGGAGAAGACAAGGAGTCTGGAGATTGGTTCACGGGGTTCGAATCGGGTTCTCGGGAGTCACCCTGAATTATTGGAGAAGGTGAGCGTATGGAGTCGATGTGGGTGTCGACATAGTCTCGACTAAGCTGTCCATGCATCTCGAAGATCAAGAGGAAGATAGATATGGATGAAGGATACGAAGGTCAACAAGAAACAAATGGAGTGTAAAACAGTATAATGGCTCAAAATGAGCAAGGATCAAAGAGTAAGAAAGAAGAAAAATGGCATAAGTGCGCGATGTTTTTGATCTTGACCTTAGTAGATCTAATCAATCAAACAGAAAGCAATGGATTCAGCAACTCAACCCATGAAGCTGTGAAGGTTTGGCAATTATATTTGTAAGTTTTAGATTTGACTTTCAAGTAATTATCTTTGAACGAGTCCTTAGAGTGCTACTCCTATCGGAGCGACAGTACGGTCAGAAAAGTATCTCATACTTCTCCTCCTCCATTGTAACTTGTAGTCTGCACTTTTTAAGGTCCTTGTAACCCTTCCTAGATCCCTACTCAGCCAAAGGAATAGAGGGAGGAAGCCTATAAGCAAAACCACTACTTCGGACCTCGCTCACAATGGAATCACCCGTGAGCGTGCAAGGACCTACTCGGCTGCAAGACGATGAGACAAACACCCCCGTGAAGGCATGGCCAAAGCTCAATACTTCGAACATGGTCGATGCTCTACACAATAGAGAACATCATCGTTGACCAAGCCCTACTCATCCACGTATGATAGAAGCACCAATACTTTCGAAATATAGGCGATACACAAGGCATCCATAGACTGGGTTTTGTGCTCTCTCACTGGGAAGGAGACCTTCCAATGCTACTTGAAAATAAATGAGGGCTTTGCTCACCCAATGCAATGAGTCCAATTAATCAATTTTATTTAGGTCAAGTATTTTTAGTAGTCCCTTTTATATATTTTTTTGTTATCACTTGCTTTGAGTATATTCAATACAAGGCCTAATGTTTTTGTAATGTTTTGAAATTCCTATGTGATCCGAAAACAGAGCGAGATAGCGGTAAAGCAATTCAAGCTGACACTAAGATGGAAATCTCACCTTAGTGCCTAAATGATGAATACTCAGTTAGAAGACTTATAGTGCTTCCTAGCTCTCTCCATGTGGGATGCAAAACATGAATTTGTAAATGCACACGGAAATCGTCCTAAGTAGGCAATTGCTACATGTGAAAAACCAAATATGAATACTTAGAATGAAACCTAAGTCCAGTCTTCGATGCCACTCGGTGCCTACCACAACGAGTCTTGTAAGCACTGTATGTGACCTCTCTCGGAACACAATTTCAAGACTAAGTATTCAATAATTAATTACATTAAGTCCAAACGTACATACTATAGGTGCATACAAAATGGTTAGGTATTTGGACTTATATTAAATGATCAAGCAACCCTAAAGACTAAGGGCTCATACCACAAAACAAAGAAAAAGAATGCAAAAAACTCAAAATGCGAGAAACAAAGTAAACAAGGCAATAGAAAACGTGACGATATCCGATGAGCCCCCAAGTGAACAAACACATAGAAATTGGGCTCGAGTGTCCAAACTCCAATGTCCCTATATTATTACAATTTAATAATGCAAAAATAAAATGTCCTCTCTCTCTCAAAAGAAAATAGCAAACTAAACTGCTTCTGATGTCCTCTCTCTCTCTCTCAAGAGCCTTCTGCTCTCTCCTACCGGCTAGGTCAGAATAGCTGGCTCCTCGTCCCAAGGCTACATAGTATCACCTAGGTGATCCTCCTCGGTCTGCGGTCCCTCTCAAGAAGACAAATAGAAGAGGTGTCAAACAATTAAAAAATTATAATCAAATAAAAAGAGATAAATGCACAAATGGCTAAGTAATGACACAATCTACCCTGCAAACTGATGCTCCCTAAAACAGTGTTATTTGATGAAGGAAAAAATCGAGAGGTCTAAAATGAGCCTTACAAGGTGAGGACTAAGTCGCTCTGAGGACTTCTTAACGGATGCGTTCAATAAACAATCAACCCATACAATGAATAAATCAAGCAAAGTAACTGTGAATCAAAATTTATTATATCCTACTAAAGATGTATAATGACAAGTAGCGGTCGAACACATGAAACATGGGCGTAGAGCAAGATAAGATATAACAATCAATCTCAAGAATTTGTTGTTTCAAACACTTAGCCAAATTATGGTTTTTGTGGGTTTTTAATTTTATCTATTTTTTATATTTTTGTTTTATTATTTTGATATTTTTTAGTCTTATATTTTTATATTTTCTTTTTATATTTTTCAGATTTGTATTTCCCTTTTTCTTTTTAAACATATAGTATAGAATTATATAAGGTTATATACACAGTATGGAATAAAGTAATTATTAATATAACAAAAAATACTCAAAATATAGAAAATGAAATCTTTTGATTTTGATATTTTCTACTATTTTTGTAATTTTCTAGGAAAATTTGCTAATTTTTATGGATTCTTAAAGTCTAAAATATCCAAAATTAAGGATTTAATAATAGGCAAAAATTGAAATGAAGAAGAAAAATAGCAACTGGTGTTCAAAATTCTTCAAATTAACTTGAATAGATAGATAGTGATATAAATAAAATTTAGAAATAGACAAATATATTTTGGGGATTTCTAGGACTTTTTAATCTTTTTGTACTAGGTTTTGGAGCTTTTTAGTTTTCATGTATTTTCTTTTTCTATTTTTAGTGTTTTCAATTTTTGGAGTTGTAAAATAACTATATAAACTAGAGATTTTTTTTTTGGAATTTTCAAAAACTTGTTGATTTTTTTTGGTATTTTATACTGCAAACATAGCAATAATTGTGCTCTTTTGATTTTTCATTAATATTAAAATGCCTAAAATCCAAATGTAAAATTATATCGTGAATCTACAATATGCCATGTACCTATCCCTGTTTTTTGAGTATTTTTTAAGCACAAATGATATTTTTAATAACTGGAGCTAACACAAAAAAAACACTGAACTGGTAGGGGCATATATGCAATTAAAATAAAGCTCATGGATGAAATCAAAAAAATGTCCAAAATATTATAACTGTGATTTAAATTTTCTAGATCGAATATAAATATCAAAAACCTATGAGGACTTTCCCGCAAGATAGCCAATCTCACGTGTATGAACACGTGAGCCTTGCTGGCAAGGGTCTAAATGTAAATGCAACAACGCATAGGGGCCTTCTTGCAAATGTTCAAGAATTTTTAAAGCACACAAATAAAATTATAAGACTACTAAATTAAACAAAAAACATAGGGGAGATGTAGAAAATTACCCCCATTGAGGTGCGATCGTCTGGTTGAGGGCCGCTAACTAAGACACGCATCGATACCTGGTGCTACGATGCCGGTTCGCATTGGATGCCCCTGATTAGATACTTGAAGATGATCAGAGGGTGGAAGCACGAGGAGATCGGACGTTAGCTGCACGATCAAGGTGATGAAGCTTGATCCAATGGCTAGAGTGTATCTGGAAGAACAACAGATGAATAGGCCCTTGATTCGCTTCGATCTCCCGTTACTTCGAATCCTTTCGTCCTCGGGAGCTTGGGAAGGGTGTGAAATGCTCCTAGGAGCTTCCGCGTTGACTGATGTCTTCAGAAATGGTCAGGACCTCGCATGAGGATCCAGTGAGGTCCACGACCTAAAGCTTGTTCCTGAACCTGACATGCCTTGAAGGACTCCCTTTCCCTGCTTGCTCTTGCATGAACTGGTTAGCACAAAAAATGCAGACCATGGGGATGCTCCTGGGGGTGAAATGACGGTAAGGATGGTGCGGATGGGAGTATCCAGCATACGACGGATGACAGGACATCGAGGCTACATATCTAAGCAAGATCTGAGTAAGAGGGGGTGCAGTGGATGATTGGAAGATGATAGGACTGGATATGGAGGTGAACGACGAGGCGTAACATAGTCAGAGATAAGCAAAAAGCTTCGCCGAAGCGATCTTCGGTGAACTAGGAAGGGGATTGATTAACTGATAAAATATTAATCTAAGATAGGAATCAAATGTGGGAACAAAAACTAAACTAAAAAGTGAGAAAAAAACATACCTCAACTTTATTGGAACTGGGTGATGAACCTCGCGGTAGGGATGCACACTCGAGATGGTGGAATACACCTATAGCCTTGCCCGACTCCGCTACAAATTGCTGGAGAAGCCCTTGTCACGTGCTTCGATCCGAAGCGTAAGAGTGGAGGTCAAACAAGGGAAAAAGGAGATTCAAAATGGGAAAGAGCTTGGATTGAAGGTTATGTACAAGAGGGTGGTAAGCGACAAAGAACGAGGAGAAGGCAATGATTCAGTGGCCCATTGGCCAAGAAATCATACCAATGTGAATCAACATGGATCGGGGTAGAAAAGTCACAGAGAAGGCAATCCCAATCAATGCTTGCATTAATGGGAGAAAAAGGTTGAACACGGGTCAAACACATCATGTTAGAGGCTAGGCTAAGTGTCATAGGAGTTGACCGAGGTCAACTCTTTACGACCCTTGGTTGGTCCACGTGGACCATCCAAGAAAAAAAGCCTGAAATTATTTGAAAATTGAATAATAAAAAATAAGAATTTTTCTTAAGTTAAATTTATAAAATAAAAATTATTTGTTATTTTATAAAGTATTTATTAGGTTTTTTATTTATTTTTTCAAGGTTATTAATTACAAGTTAAATTTCTAGGGTTATTTTATAGGTATATTTACTATATTTTGGGTATTCATATTTATTTTTTATATTTAATTTTATTATTTATGCCTTAATTTATATATTTATAACTTATTTTTGTTTACATAAATATATTTTAATTATATTTTTGTGATATAATTTATACACTTATATAGTTGTATGTTATATATGCATATATATTATATATTCATCTATGTATTTTGTATGTATATTTTATTTGTGGTTTTTTTAATTTTAATATGTAAATATGTTAAAAATAATTTTGCAAAATTATAAAATTATAAAATTATAATAGGAATAAAGAATAAATAAAATGAATATTTTATTAGAGAATATTGTACAATAGGGGTCCAAAAACTAACTTTCACACCCTAACTCCAAAAAATATGAAACCACCTTCATTAAATAGCTTATTAAAGTTATATACCATTAATAGTGATTTTGATACATTTTGAGTTTTTATTTGGGAGATACGGGTTTGGGAATTTGGGATTTTGGCATTTTATTTGAACTATAAAAAGTACATTGTATACTATTTTTGTATGAAATCAATTTTGTATTTTTCAATATATTATCTTCCACAGTTTCATGTAAAAGTTTATTTTTTTGAGGTATAAAAAGTGAAAAATAAAAATAGGTCCCAAAAATAAATAAATGTTGAATATATAAATTGGAATTTGAGGTGATTTTTTGCCCTTATCTCCCCCTACTTTATTCCTTGTCGGCCCGATCATCAAGATGCCTAGGTCTTAGGCTTTAGGATCATAAAATACCTTTGGCATTTTTTCCTTTTGTTTTCTTTTCTTTATTCTATAATTCTGACATTAAAAACAATATTTTATACAATATTTATACAACAAAGAATGAATGTTAATTTGTGAAAAATCAGGATTATTTACATGCATTAACTAGGGTTTTTAAGGCCAAATGATAGAATAAATGTGATGAAATGGAGATTCATCAAAGGGGAATAAATGGAGATATCGAAAAATAAATCTGATTTCAACAACACATAAAGATCAAGACATACAATGCAAATACACCAAACAGGTCACGAGTTCCGTTCATCTGGACTAAAGTACAATTTTAAAAACTACAAGGTTCTTACTGCAAAAAGTCTATAACTAAGTTTTACAATTATTGTACTAAAAGCAGTGTAAAAGGTGAAATATACCCTGTCGAAGCGTGCATGTCTCTGACGTATGGCTTTAATGCACGTTGGAAAAGATCTAATGGTGTAGGGAAATGCGGTGACCTGTAGTCCAGATCAGACCTATATCTAATTAGACGGCCTACTTTTTGGGTGTGAACGTGCAGTTTGGATCATATCTAAAAGGCGTCTCTTTAATCCGACGTGTTTGAGGATATCTGGATGAACAAGGATGAAGGTTGCATCGGCGTGAACTCAATCAGAAATGTCTCGTGCTACGGTGCTTCGATTTGTTGGCCGAAAGGTCCAGCATTCTCCTAGCATGGTTCTGTGTCGGGTGGATGGCTTCGATGAGTCAGAGCACATCTCGATGGATTTCTGGAGAAGAAGAAACCTGGAGATGCTCCGCTTTTTCAGTCGAGGGTTGATGTAGCCTCCTCGTGTGCACCTGGACCTGCAAAGGAACTCTAGGATCGGAGGTGGAGCTTTGACCATGGTTATTTGGTAGAAACAATAAAGGAAGTGGCAAGGAAATGGATTTGACCTCTGACAAACATGGAGGAAGAAAGTCTAGCCCTCAATCCGACCCTAAGATCGAACTGAAGGATGATTAGGTTATGTTGGAAGATGGGTGGTGATGTGATGATGATGTCGATGCGATTGGGTGATCGGAGGAAGCCCCCACCCATCGGAGACCTAGAAGTGAATGGTAGAGATGAAAATAGAAGAAAATATGACTACAGAAAGAGGATTAGGGGTACGTGATGATGGGAGAGTGGAACAATGAGGAAAGAGGATGGATAGGCGAGGTCCTCACCTCAATCTAACTGTGACAGGACGAAGATGCTTGACGCGATAGCGGTGGTTTGGGCCACGTATGGTTCAGCTTGAATCAACCACCTAATCGAGCACGAAAGGGTTCCAAAGAATCTTGTCATGATCTAGGGTTTCTTGGTAGCTCAAGTAGTGGCGAAGAGCAAACTTTTCTGCACAACATAGCAGAGGAGATTATTTATAGGGTTCCTAGGTGTATGGAAGAATCATGAACTTTCACGTGAATCGAGAGGGATATAGACCCTTATAAGTATCTACGAAGGTCGTGGATCTTCAGGAGCAATGGGGTCCGCAATCCAAGGTTAAAGGAGATCGGGTTCAGGCTGAAGAAAATGGAGAAATCGGGTCCAGTGAATAGGTGCCTGGTTCAGATCGGGTAGAGGCGAGGTTGACCCGGGTCAACAGATCGGGGTTGACCAATAAGAAAATCTAATTTACAAAAATGAAAAAAAATCAAATTAAAATAATAAATGGCCTTAAAATGTTGAATATCATAATTAAAAATGTCATTTATTTTACAAACTATTTTTTGTGATTTTCAATAATTTTAATAATATATATACTATATTATACGGTATACATTAATATTTACATGTATAATATGCCTATATACAATATTTACTTATTTTTTAGTTTATTATTATTTCAAAAGTAAATTGTAATTTATATTTAAGTTATTTACAAAATAGTTTATGGCATATATTTTTTATATTGATTTTTATAACTTATTTATATTGGTTAAATAAATATTGTATTATATACATTATGCACAACTTTTACATATTTACAGAATAACTAATTAGTTTTCTTTTATTTAATTTACACATTAATTTTACAATTAATTTTATTATTTACAACAACTTATTATTTACAAGTTTAATTGAGAAAATAACTTACTTTGAGAGCATTTTACTGGTAAATGGTACAAAGATATATATACGAGAATGGTGAATATTATTTACAAGATAATTATAGATGATATGTACAATGGGAATTTTATATAATGAGGACCCTATCTCTCTCTACTTTATTCCTTGTCGATCATGGCAATCATTGACCTGATCTCAGGATTCGAGTCAGTCCGTACTTATTAAATAATTGCATTTTTCTTTTTTTATTTCTTCTCTTTTTCTTTTCTTCTTTATTCTTTTATTTTGGATAAATAAATGTTAATTATACATTATCAAGAAATTCATGGTGAATGATAATTAACTGATATTAACACACATTTACAGATCTTTTGCAAATTAGTTTGGATAAAATAAAAGAATAAATATGATTAATTATGGGTTAATCATTCCACTATACTTTCACTTTGCTAGTCCCCTAGTAAACACTTATTTGAAAAAGAAGTGAAAACAAAAATAAATAAAAGAAAAAGGAAGAGAGGAGAATTCATGTTGATTACTAAACTTATCTTCATTAAATTAAAGTATGGAGCTCGGTCAGACCTTTGGATTATTAGTTTGGAGGAACCTTATTCGGAAATAGATTTAAGACTCAACAACCCTTAAGTTCCACAATTCCATGGTCAGGTCACCTCAACAGTCAGGTCATAACAAGTCTACATATGCAAACTTTTATGACTATGATCTATACTTTTATAGTGTATGTGGAATATAGCTCCTCACCTCAAAAGTGGCAAAGAAACAACGTCCCTTAACAAGGTAACTCTAGTCCCCCGGTCAAGCAACTCTTTCCTTGAGAAGCGGGGTATTCCCTTCTAAGTTCAAGTACAACCAGCTCAAGAAGAGGGGGAAAGAAGAGAATGGACTGTGGCTAGTGTAGCCACATATCCGTTGGGGCTTGACTAACGTAGCCATGTATCCGGCTACAAGCTTTCATTAGATGTGACCTCGTATCACATAAGCTTTTCTAATTCAACTATATACTCTCCAACAGACATTTTATTTTCAATCAGTCTTGTACCTCTTTTTGAAGTTTTTGCATTTTTCACCATATAAAAAACATGTGCATCATGTACATAAGGAGTTTTTCATCTTGAGCCAGTAGACTATCCCACTTTTGAAGCAGTATTGCAACACACATCGTCCTGTCGTTAGAGCTCAATGCTACTAGACCAGGTTGAGATACCCTACCCTCCTTAAACGAGGACGAGTGTTTCCACTAGTTGCTACTCACCCGTGTGCTACTTCAAGCCAAAGGATTCTACCTCTTCACCACCACATCTGTGTTGAGCTACATGTAAAGTGTGTGTCCAAGCCAAGCCACTATCTGTAAGGGTCATGCATGCCTCGAAATATTCTATTTTGACTAATCAGGATGACATATGAACATAGCCTTGTGGACTCAAAGAATTAAGTCGCTAGACCTGAAAAGTCTCAATTCCAAATCCTACAAGGTTCCTCTGAAGTTAAGTGGATTAAAGTTTTAACCAAGCTCCATTCTTCAATTTTATTCCAGACTAGTTTAAATGTCAACAACGATTCTGAAAAATGCAAACGCACACACAAATATAAGTATTTACAAAAACTTCTTCTTTTAGGAATTTTTCAAAATATGCAATTTTTTATGGAATTTTTAATTTTCAAAATTTGAGAATTTTGAAAAAGAAGGAAATGAAAAGAAAGTGTTTACAAACATTTCCAAAGCTTTGTACATACTTACACAAATTTTTATACAAAAATGGTATACAAGATCTATACACATTTTGTACAAGATTTTACAAAGAGAGGATTTACAAGTTTTATGTAGAAGTTTTATAAGTGTATTTTATCTACAAATTTAAAGGATTTTATATATAAAAGAATTTTATATACATAATTTAAATTACAAATAATTATGGATTTTATACATACGAGGATTTTACATGTTTACAAAAATATTTTTTATACCCATAATTTATAACCCACATGACAAAATATTTTACAAAAATTTTACAAACCATTTTACAAAATTTTTAAAAACATTTTAAAATAATTTCAAAAATGATTTTACAAGCTATTTTACAAATCATTTTACAAGCAATTTTTCAAAAAGGTTTTTGCAAACATTTAATTTTCAAACATTTTAAGTACATTTTTACAATATACATAATTTTTATACAAAAATAATTTACAAACATTTTACAAACAAAACATTTTTACAAACATTTTACAAATCAATTTATAGAAATAATTTTACAAATGTTTTTACAAATAATTTTTACAAATATTTATTAAAGCATTTTACAACAAAAATTTAGAACAATTTCACAAACATTTTTCATAACATTTCTATTCCAATTTTATAAATAATAGCCATATTATTAACACAAAAGTATGAGTTATGGCTAAAGTATATATATAATATATAAAACACCACCTATACTTAGCTCGAACTGTGTCCTCAGAGTGATCAGAGAGCGACAAAAGATGATATGACTCGTGCTAACTATAGAAAAGTGAAAAGAATCATATACTCCAATGACTCAAAAAATAATGAATGAAATGAATAGAAGTCGATGATCCCCCCTATACTTAGGATCAAATAATCCTATGTATAGAAGATTGTACAAGCGGGGAAGACCGAGGAAGAGAATGTTCATGAAATCAACGACTCGACCTGTCCCACCTATACCTAGTGTAAAATATCCCTAAATACAAAAAAGAATATAAACAATTAAGCGACAAGTGAGGTAGCACCCAAAGAAGTAAAAAAATATATTACCACCCCTATACTTAGGTTCAGATGTCCCTAAGTATAAATAATAAAAACAAAGGTAATAGAACAAAAGGAAATATGAACAACAAAGGTTCAACACCCCCTATACTTAGGATAAAGCACATCCTAAGTATAACAAGAATCCTAAGCGAGATCTGGGGTGCTAAACAAAAAACGGAAGAAAGAAAGAATAAAATAGAAAACATGGATCTACAAAGACACTGATGGAAGTGTAAATCATGTATGAGATGCAAAAGATGAGAATCAAATAACACATCTCAAACAAAATGGATCGGGGCAACATCAACGGTCAATGGGTAATGATATGAAAAGGCTTCAGGTGTTGATTGTTGATCCAAAAGGTGGACTCAGAAGACAATTCGGATATGTCAATACTGCCATTGACTTGCACCTTTCTGACTAGATACGGTCCCTTCCACTTGCTCTTTAATTTTATTGGAAAAAATCTCAATCATGCATCGAATAACCACACTCTCTGATTCCTCTCAAACTGCTTATGGCTGATGTGTGAATCATGCCATATCTTCACTCTATCCTTATACTGTAGACTACTCGAAAAGGTTGTATCTATAACACCGCCAGGGATGCCAACAACGCTCTCCTTAGATCTCCTACACTCATTAGATCCAATAATATCTCGGTGACTGCCCATAATGACTTGTGCTTGATCTCAATAGGTAACTAGCTTACCTTGACATAAATGAGTTGAAATGGATATGTACCCAAAGGAGTCTTGAAGGATGTCCTATAGGCCCACAAGACCGAGTCCAAAAGCTGTGACCAATCCTTTCGGTTTGGGTAGACAACCTTTTGCAACATCGTCTTGATCTTCCGGTTTGAAACCTCAAAAGGACCATTCGTCTATGGATTATATGGAGTGGAAAATCTATGGTCTATGCTGAACTCGTTATCAAGGGCCCTTACCTTATCGTTGATAAAATTAGTACCCTCGTCAAAAATCAGGACTCTAGGGACCCCGAACTGTGATATGAAATTCTTCCTCGGAAATATGCAAAAAAAGTCCTCGCATCAGCGGCTCGGGTGGGGATGGCCTCAACCCAACAATTCATCTAATCTACTGCCAACAATATGTACTCAAAACCCCTGACTTTTGGGGAATGGTCCCATAAAATCGATGCTCGATGCATCAAAAATCTCACATAAGTGAATGGGCTACATCGACATCTTACCTTGATGACCACAACTATCCATCCTCTGACAGTCTGTACACCTCTTCATGAATTCATCTGAATCCTTGAAGAGTGTTGGCCACCAAAGGCCAGATTGAAGAACCTTTTGCGTTGTTCTTCTCCTTGAGTTATGTCCTCATGCCTCAAGCCTGTGGAAATAGGTGAGGATGCTATGGTGCTCCTCCTGAGGAATACACTGACGCCAGACACTATCCCCACCATCATGGTAAAGGGTGGGATCATCCCAATGGTACAATTTAACTTTCACGAGGAAAGTCTCGAGTCACTGCCTGGTCCAACCTTGTGGAACTTTCTTGGCAACAAGATAGTTCATAATGTCAGCGTACCAAGAGAGAGAGGTGATAGCAAGAATCGCCTCATCTGGGAAAGTCTTAGTAATAGGTGTGGTTGTTCTGAATCCTCAAGATGCTCTAATCGGGAGTGGTGATCCGCCACCATATTTTTTACTCCAAGATTATCCTCAATCTAAATATCAAACTCTCAGAGTAGAAGGATCCATTTAGTCAATCGTGCCTTGGCATCCTTTTTGGACATTAAGTACGAGATGGTGGTGTGATCAGTACATATAGTCACTCTAGATCCTAGAATGTAAGATCTTAACTTATCCAAAGTAAAGGCTACTGCTACCTTCTCTTTCTTCGTAGCAGTGTAGTTCCGTTGGGCGGCATCCAAAGTCCTTCTAGCGTAGTGAATGGCAAAAGATACACCATCCCTCCTTTGTCCTAAAACAACCCCTATGGCAAAATATGAGGCATATGTCATGATCTATGAGAGAGACCAATTGGGTGGATGTAGCATAGAAGCCTATACAAATAGGTTCTTGAGAGTCTCAAATGATGAAAGACACTTATCATCTACAAGGAACTCGACGTCTTTCGTAAGAAAATCAGTAATCAATCAAGAAATACGACTGAAGTCCTAAATAAACTATCGGTAAAAACTGACATACCCCAGAAAGGACTGAAACTACCTCATATTGGATGGTGGAGTGAGCTTCTTAATGATATCTACCTTGGACGTATCGACCTCCATGCCTTTGTTGGAGATGATGTTACTAAGGACCATACCTTGAGACATCATGAAATGACTCTTCTCCCAAGAAAAAATAAGGTCGACCTCAATGCACAGCTAAAGCACACGGTCTAGGAAAGAAAGATAAGCATCAAAGCTGTCATCATAAATCGAAAAATCATCCATGAAGACCTCTAAACAGTCATCTACCATGTTTGAAATGATGGAAAGCATGCACCTTTGGAATGTAGCTGGGGCAGCAGTACATAGTCCAAAGAGCATCCGACTAAAAGCATATGTCCTAAATGGACATGTGAATGTCATTTTATCCTTGTCTTCGGGTGTAATGGCCACCTGATTATACCCCGTGTACCAGTCAAGAATGCAGTAGTGACTCTTCCCAACTAATCTCTCAATAATTTGATCAATGAATGGTAGCGGGAAGTGATCCTTCTTGGTGGATTGATTCAATCGTTTTTAGTCCACACAGACCCGCCAAGAAGTGGGTACACAGGTAGCAATCTCCTCTCCATCCTCATTCGTAACTGTAATGATACCGGTCTTCTTAGGTAGAACATGTAACAGACTGACCCACTCGGAGTTGGAGATGGGATAGATAAAATCAGTGCTCGACAACTTGTATATTTCCTTCATAACCACCTCTCAAACATTCGGGATCAGCCATCACTGAAACTCATGAGGTGACTTGGCATCATCCTCGAGAGAGATGTGGTGCGAGCACAGAGCCATACTTATCCCATAGAGATCTGTTACAGACCAACTAATTGCCTTGCAGTTTCTCCCAAGAACCTCCATCAAGCGAGATTCCTGGTCATTAGTTAACTCTTCTTAAATAATGTCTGGAAACATATCTGGATCTCTCACAAGGAATATGTACTTCATTCTCTACGGTAAGATCTTTATATCTGATCATGTGGGAGCTGGTAAATCCGACCTCTAAATTTTTTGTGTGAAGGCTACCAGATCTGAATTTTAAAACTCTCTCTATATCTCTAAACTCGACGAAGATGGGACTACTGATGTCTCTATCAACTACACTTGCATTGTCTCCGTCCTGTTTGTAATACTTGTAGAAATCAAACACGAAAGGTGCTCATCAAACTCCTGCCAGTCCAACTCCATTTCTGAATCGGAGGGATCTGAATGATAAGAAATGAAATCACCTTCATTAACCGAATATGTATCACCAGCCTCTGTGGTATGCTGCTCCAAAACTGCACTCTTTCAAGTCTCGTCAGCTATCAACTGTAATCTGCTACCTCTGAAGATTTGACTAGATCTAGTGAATCCTCATATGCTCAAACTGCTTCATTATCTGTAATCACAAAGTAGCACTCATGGTGGATGTCTAGCTCTGAATTTGTCGCCTGCTCTGAGCTGGTTGAATCTATGACTCTCGGTTTCTTAATCATCTCTGTTTGAATGCTTATGACCTCGACTTGAAAGTATACCTTCCTGTTGTCATGATCAGATACAACCTCTGCTGTCACTAAGAACGGTCGACCGAATATTTTTGGGGCATCGACACACATTCAGGGATCTCCATGTCCATCACAACAAAGTCCACAAGGAATTTCAGGCCCTTGATGGTAATGACCATGTCCTTCAGTGACCCCTATGGCCTCTTGACAGATCTGTTTGCAAACTAAGGTATGGTCCTACTCTGTCTAAGAGGACCAAACTTGAAGCGGATGAGTAAGGCTGCCGGAAGAAGCTCAATAGAAGAGCCACTGTCTAATAGAGTTCGATCGAACCGCTGCTCGTGATTGTGGAATCTGACATACGGAGACCCTGCATATGGTCTCTAGGCTGGCAAACAGTTCTGGATAGCGAAAAAGGTGTCATAGGTAAGCACATGGATCTCCGCACTGTGGTTGCACCTCTTCTTCCTATGAACTGTGGTCTTCTTTCTAAGATTCTTCTAGAAGAGAGGGATGTGCTCTAATGCCTCCTGTAAAGTTAGTTGAATGCGGAATATGTCTATCATCAGCTCGCTGAACTCTAGCTATTGTCTCTTTTTTGGATTTTCTATTATTTGTCTTTCCCTAAGCGGAGTGCTTGAGGGAAGGGGATGGTTGTATCCCCATCAAGATCTGGAATGTTTGGAGTAGGAATAGGTCTCTGAGCATACAAATGGTTGGAAATCATACAAGCATCATCAATCATCACATCAGATGGACTCAAAGAAGAATAAAAGTCTTTCCTTTATTAATTTTTTTATTTTTCAAAATTTTGTCCTTTTTCGTAATTTTCTAGACACATCATCCTCAAAAAAGGGAATAGCCGTAAAAACAACTGGATTTTCTATACATGGACTATTGGTTGCATCAATACCACCTACAACATCTGAATAAGTAGCATCAGTACTGTGCTCTGGCCCATCATGTGGAATACTGGTGGCATCAACATCAACATATGCATCATCTAGAGAGTAGACGACATTATCACTATCGTCTGGATCATCGACAACACGTGTGTCATTAGTACCACCATTGCCATGAACTACAGCATCATCACTGCTCTCTACTCAATCTGGCGCTTTGGAATTTGCATTTGGATTTCTCCTAGATGAGTCGCTGCCTGCTGGCTTCCAACTACTCCCAAGTGTCACAAGATAAACTTCAAATAAATAATGAACATCTTCAAGTACCTCACTAGGAGTGGCAGACTCTGTAGACTGTACCTGCTCAGATTTCCTCTTTAGATTGTTCGGATTTGGCTCAATCTGTGCAGGTATGGTAGGCTTGCCCTTGATGATCTCTCTCATCTCCTAAGAAAACTCATCCATATCTCTCCTGAATGTGGTCTATAGCTCTGTAAGCATGAAGGTGATGTTGTCTAAAGCTGGTTTCTCATATGAGGATACATTGGAACTGGATGGGGTGCCTCTTTAGAAGTGTTGGGGCTGGCCATGCTGCTGTTGTGAGTAGGAGTGAGGGGGAGGCTGTTGGAACTAGGAGTGAGGTTGCTGCTGGAACTAGGAGTGAGGTTGCTGCTACTTTACTATTGACCATGGTACTGGGATCAAGGAACTCAATGTTGGGAGTATTGGGTTTTCCTGACTGATGCGATCCCTGTGCTGGCTGTGTCAGAGGCTTCTATTGGGAATGAGCACCTCCTATGTACCATTTGAAGCCTGGTTGATCACGACAGATACTGGGCTGCTGCTGGTACTGGGAATACCAAATCCCGTTGGCTTCCATCAACTGCTCCGATTGCTCATGCAACTATGGGGAAAGGGACACCAATTGCTGATCACTGTGGTATACCACCATCTGTGTATCTGGTGAAGGTGGTGATAACTGGTACTGTAGGGCTGGCTGAACATGCCCCACCTGGATGTGGTGGACCTGTTTGTATGAGGCCGATGGTTGTGAAGATCTACTCCCCTTATTACGATGTGACCGAGATGATAGCAAATAAGCAATATGTGCCTCTTCAAGACACATGATCTATGTCTTCAGGTCACTCAAACTCTGGGCCAGCTCATCAATCTTGTTGAGCTTGTCCAGGAACTAGCACGTCTTCTTATCAATGATCTCCATGCAGTCCAACTACTGGCTGATAATGCCCATGTCGGCAGCTGATGACTACGCTAGTGCTGCCGTTGTGGAAAACGATTAAGATGATCTCGCCTCAATGCGTGCAACTCTGTGATGCAACAATGCCTGGTGGGGAGACTTCCCTTGAGTGTAGACACGAGACTAGGTCATATCAGTGTAGTTCTCGGTCATCTCCTCTTAGATGGCCCAGACATGATCCTCGTCCTTGGAGAAATAAGATCCTCCACAACATGAGTTGACAAGCCCTCACAGCTCAAGTGTTAGCCCACAAAAGAAACTCTGTACCAAGGTGGGCTTGCTAATACCATGGTGGGGACACCTGTCAATGAGCTTCCTGAATCGATCCCAAGCCTCATGGAACTGCTCGTTTGGGATGATAATGAATTTACTGATAATATCTCTCGCTGCATTAGTCAGATCTAGTGGATAGTATTTGTTAAGGTACTTGGTCCTCAACTGCTCCAAAGCAGCGACAACCCTCCCCAAGTGCTTTAGCTTGTAGTATGATCTGTCAACCAAAGAGAATAGGAAGGTTGTCAGCTTGATGGTATCCTCATCCACCAACCTGTCCTGGATGGTACTGCATATCATCTCAAACTCATTTAAGTGGAGATGAGGCTCCTCAGTAGAATTCCCACAGGACTTGGGCAACAACTAGATCATATGGGGCCTGATCTTAAAATCGTCGAGGATCACTAGCAACTAAATCCACCCATGAGTGAGAGTAGCACCAAGGTTGTGCAATTCCTTCATGGTGTGCAAGGGTCTCTCTACTGTAGCCTATGCTCGGCCCTCAACTCGATCTCTAGGAATCTCTAGTCCTCCACCGGTTCTCTCAAATCTAGCATCTCTTATCTGTGTAAGCTCCCTCCTAACATCTGTCATCACTAACCCCTGGTCCCGGATCTGTCTCTACGTCGCATCTAGGGATGCCTGGAGGTTGTTGTTGATCGCAGTGTGATCAAATACATAGTTAATCTCTGGTTGGTCATCCTTCGTCTATTCTCGGGACATCTCATCAGACTCAGAAAATGAAAAGAGTTGACCTCAGGTGTTGGCAAGTCAATAAAGAACTGCTCGCACTGCTGTTTTATGTTAGGTCATGTATCAGGAAGGTAAAAGAAGAAGGAAGTAGGATATTTAGGTTCTGAGAGAGAGAGAGACAAAGATTTCTAAAACCTCCCTAGATGAACGGACATGGGTGCTGTGAAGCGGTGCCACCAAGGCTAGCCTAAGAGATCGCCTGCCCATCATAGTGATGTGGAAGAATGTGAAGAGTAGATCTGGACTGAAAATAATCGATCAGAAAATAAACCTCCAAATTCACCAACTTAACGCAATGATTACCATGAAAGCTAGGTAGTTAATCATTTCTGTTTTAGAGTTTAGTGATAATGCAATTATATTAGCAAGCTCACAAGTTTAGTCTCCTAGAGTAGACCATGAATAAGTCGTTGAATCCCCCAAGCAGAGAACTATCCATGTAAGAGCTCGGGAGTAGTTCTAAGGAAATCCACCTCCTTATCCACATGACTACTTCTGCTAATGCCTGAGGCAAGTGCTTGTAGCAATAACAAGACCCGATAGTCAATATCCAAGTGCTTAGGTCACAAGTCAAGGGCATTGGGTCCTATTCCTTATGTGTACGTGCCTCACTCTATTTGGAGAGTACCTGCAAACAAGAAGGGCGTTACTCTCCCCAAAACATGGAATGTGATCGTTACATCTATTTTATGGTTGAGTTCAATTAGCAGTCCCAATTTTATTTGGTTGTCTTCAAAAAGAAAACTGCCTAAGCAAGTTTCCAATTTCTTTTATTTCATAGGTGAAAGAAATCAAGGTAGGATGTCGGAAAAGCTGATGCGATGAAAATCTATGAATGCATGCAAGAGATGGAAGGCGTGCCTTGCTCCAATAGTCTACATGCAATATGATCCATGCATAAAATTAAATTAATCTATATGAATGCGAGGCGAGGACTATCCTAAATAGAAACTTTTATTATCGTGAAGCACATGTTTATTTATCTAAGTCCAAGCGAGTTTTATAGGAAAAGATATTCTATTAGGGGCTTTGGACCTAATGCTACTGATGAATATGTGATTCATTACTCTAAAAGGGTGAAAATAGAGCTTTGTTCCTGAGTAATTTGCTGTATTTCTACATTTATTTCGCATTTTTTTCATTCATGCATTTAGAATTAATCCTTGCATTTAGTATGCATATTTGCATTAAATAAGAAGCCAAATTCACTTGTAAATATCACATGTACAATACCATATTTCCCCTTATTTTTATCTGTTTTTCACTAACTCAGAATTGAATAAAATCAACTCTATAGTGTATATATTACTTAACTAATAAATGAAAAAATAAAAAAAATATGTAAATTGACCAATAAAACCCAAGCCCTAGTTTGAGATTAGGAGGCTTAAAAACGTGAATATCTCTCTCATGCAGTCTCCTATCGATTCCTACTTACTTTTGAATAAATGTATGCTCAATTACCTTCAAAACAAGACCAGATCCAAAAGAATCGGAGTTCGTATGTGAAACTTGGGTTTTGGGCCCCTTTGTATATTATACATATGTCCCATTTATTTATCTTTTATTATTATAATTTTAAAAATAAAAAATTATATTAAAATGTAAATATTTCTTTGATTATTTCTTTAATTTTATTTTGATTTTTATCTTTTAAAATGGCAAAAATGGCAAAACATAAAAATACGGTATTTTATCTCTACAGGATTCCATACTTTTTGTACAGATGATTTCTTTTGGTTTTTACTCCTTCACAAAAGTTGTAGAGCCCATCTAGACGTGCAACTTTGATGTTGACCACTTTTTATTTTGACATATTTTGTTATTTCTTTTTTTTTGTTTTCATTTAATTTTTAATTTTTCTAGGAGTGTCATGTGTCACTCCCCGCTTTATTTTTATTTTTTTTATGATTTTTGTTATTTTATTTTGGATTGTGTGGTTGAGGTGCAAAGATTTGGGGATCGAATTATTTTGCTAAAGTTGGTGCTTGAAGAAGAAATTCTAAATTTCATCTCAGTTTATGCACCGCAAATTGGTTTAGATGATAGGACTAAACAAGCTTTTTGGGAGGATCTGGATAAGATTTTACAAGGAATCCCACAAAGAGATGGTTTGCATAAGTGGAGATCTTAATGGACATGTGGGAAAAGATGTTTCAGGGTATGCAAGTGCGCATGGAGGACATGGTTTTGGGGATAGAAACGAAGAAGGAAAAGTCATTCTGGATTTTGTAACTGCATATGATCTTTTCATAGCAAACACTCTTTTTAAGAAGAGGGAGGAGCATTTAATTACTTATAAGAGTGGCTCAACTAGAACACAGATAGATTACTTTGCGTTGAGGAGAAAAGATCGATTGTGTTGCAAAGATTGCAAAGTAATCCCTGAAGAGAGTTTGACAACCCAACATCGCTTGTTAGTCTTGGATTTACAAATAAAAGGGCTGGTAAAGAAAAGGAAGGTTCCTAAGATCACTAGAACTAGGTGGTGGAATCTTCCGCTGAAGCAATCACGCTTCAGGGAGAAGGTTTTAGAAGACTTATCTTGGAATTGTAGCGGTAGTGCAAACAAGATGTGGGAGGCAGTAGCATCTTGTATCCGAAAGGTAGCCAAAGAGATGCTAGGCGAGTCAAAAGGAGGAGCTCCGGGTCAAAAGGAGGCTTGGTGGTGGAGTGAAGGGGTGCAAGAGAAGCTAAAAATTAAAAGAGCTTGCTTTAAAGCTATGTCTAAGGATAGAACAGAGGAATCTGTCACAGACTATAAAATAGCGAAGAAGGAAGCAAAGAAGGCTGTAAGTGAAGCTAAGTCAAAAGCTTATGAGGTTTTGTATAAAAATCTCAACTCTAAGGAGGGCCAGAAGGATATATTCAGGTTGGCCAAAGTAAGAGAAAGAAGGACCAAAGACCTTTCTCAAGTGAGATGTATTAAGGACGAGGAAGGTCACGTGCTTGTTACTCAGAAGGATATAGAGACTAGATGGGAGCAGTACTTCCATAAACTTTTCATTGGAGAAGGAAATAGAGAGATCACTTTGGGTGATCTAGCTAGTAGTGAAAGCTACTTGAATCGTGCATGCTATAGACGAATACAAAGAAAAGAAGTAGAGGAGGCTTTGAAGGTTATGAGACCTGGGAAAGGTGTTGGACCGGATGACAACCCTGTAGAAGTATGGAAAGTTTTAGGTGAGCGTGGTTTGACTTGGCTTACGAATCTATTCAATGTTATTTGGCGAAGCAAGAAAATGCCTGAAGATTGGAGGAGGAGTATCGTGGTGCCCCTTTATAAGAACAAAGGAGACATTCAAAATTGTTCAAATTACAGAGGTATCAAGCTGATGAGTCTCACTATGAAAATTTGGGAACGTGTGATCGAAAGAAGGTTAAGGCAAGTTTCCCAAGTAAAAGAAAACCAATTCGGATTCATGCCAGGTCGCTCAACTATTGAAGCCATCCATTTGCTGAGGAGAACAATGGAGATTTATAGAGCTAAAAGGAAGAATCTCCATATGATCTTTATTGATTTGGAGAAGGCTTATGATACCGTCCCACGAGAGATACTGTGGAGAGTTTTATAGAAGAGACAAGTACCTATCCTATACATTAATCTCATAAAGGATATGTATGATAGGGCTTTATCTTGTGTAAGGACCCCGACGGGGAAGACAGACTATTTTGATATCAACATTGGTTTACATCATGGTTCAACTTTGAGTCCATTTCTTTTTACTTTGATTATGGACGAGTTGACAAGTCACATTCAAGATGAGTTACCTTGGTGTATGTTATTTGCTGATGATATTGTGTTGATTGACGAGACTAGAGATGGAGTAAATGAGAAGCTTGAGGTTTGGAGATATGCATTGGAGACTAAAGGTTTTCGTATAAGTAGGGCTAAGATGAAATATATGGAATGCACCTTTGATGGAAGCAATGGTGAAGGAATCGAGGTGAAGATTGGTGAAGATAACATTCAGAAGAGAGATTCTTTTAGATATCTGGGATCTATTTTGCAACATGATGGGGAAATTGATGGAGATGTTACTAATAGAATAAATGTAGGCTGGATAAAGTGGAGAGGAGCCTCCGCTGTTCTCTGTGATAAGAAAATTCCTTTAAAAATTAAAGGAAAGTTTTACAAAGCAGCCGTGAGACCTGTTATGCTTTATGGTTCTGAATGTTGGCCTGTGAACCATAGACATGTGCAGAGAATGGCTGTAGCAGAAATGAAAATGCTAAGATGGATGTGTGGACATACACGTAAAGATCGGATTCGGAATGATGCAATCCGAAAGAAAGTTGGTGTAGCTCCAATCGAGGATAAGATGTGAGAAAACCGTTTAAGATGGTTTGGTCATTTGCAAAGAAGGTCAACTGATGCACCGGTTAGGAGATGCGAGTGTTGGGATGTTGAGCCAGCCAAGAGAGGGCGAGGACGACCCAAGAAGTGTTGGAAAGAGACTATACGAAGGGATCTTAGTTTTTTGGATATAAGTCCGAGATTGACCCAAGACAGATCTGAATGGAGGCGAAGAATCCATGTAGCCGACCCTACTTAATTGTGGGAAAAGGCTTTGTTGTTGTTGTTGTATTTTTGTTATTTTATTTTAATTATTTATTTATCTTTATTTATTTTTATTTATGTTTATTTATTATTTTATTTATTTTATTTTACTTTTATTTATTCTTTATTTTTATTATAAATTTATATTTATTTTTAGTTTTATTTTTTTCTGCTACATATTCGTGCCCCCGCACGCCACGTGGCCCCCCTCTCCTTCCCTCCTCACACTACTCGCGCCTCCCGCTCCATCTCCTCCGCCTAACGATTACAGAAACTCCACCCACGCAACCGCCATCCACCATACCCTCTCTCTCCCGATCTCCATCTGACCTACTACTACCTCGCCCTCTCTCTTCTTTATCCCACAAACATCTCCCATGTCGTCTGTATTCGCCACCCACTCCAAGAGCATGCATCTCCCTACGCCTCTTTCTACCCTGATCCATCGCCCACCTCACCAACAACCCATTCAATCCCACTCATTCCAACACCCAGTGCCTTCACATCTTCCACATCATCTGTATTCGCCACCCACTCCAACCGCCCCTCTTAAAAACCACGAGCCTGTCGAATAACCCAAACGATCCACCAAATCCAAGGAGCGAGCCACCAACTTCGTCTCCTCCATAGTGACATCACGGGGGCTTGATTTGCAGGCGATGACAACTACACCACCCTCGCCGGCGAGATCAACGAGTTACTACTCATGTTGCAGCTAGTCTTAAAGGAGATGTAGAGCTTCTCCAGTTCCGCCGACTTGGATCAAGGCTAAGATAAGAGAGCTCCTCCGCGAGCTCTTTTTTCCAGGTGAAACTCATGTCCCACCTATGTCTACCTCATCCTTCTTCGTCTTCCTCTTTCTACTCCTTTACCTCCTTTTGAACAACCTCTCTGCCTTCGACCCTCCTTAGCAAACCATCATTCGTCGTCCATCGTCACTCGTCGACAACCACCTCAGGGCACACGCCCTCGCTTCGCAAGCAAGCTCCTTGGGCCCCTGCTAGACCTGCGCATAACTCCATCGCCATTGTCTACAACCTCCTCCTCACTCCTTGCTAAGGCAACGCTACATCTTCATCGCCTTTGTCACACTTCCCTCGCGCTGTGTGCCCTCTCGCTCATCGCTATCGACCCTCATCTCCTGTAAGGTGCACCACCTCTGATCCCACGAGCCCCTCGTAGTGCCATCCAAGCCCATCAACCGCCTCCAGCTCAAAATCGAAAATCAGTCGCAGATGCGCCCCGCATCCACCTTGATGCTCCTCTGACTAGTCGCGCTCCTCCAACGATCGTCGCCTCTCCGCACTGCTCGCTCATCGCCGCCTCGGGCCGCCCGCTCCGTATCCCTCCTGCACGTGTGCAACGCGTGCGTACGTGATGCATTTGCAAGGCATCACCAGCCTTTCTCTGCATTTACATGGACGTCCTCGATAATTACGGCACATGCAAAACACATGCCAAGTGGATCAATTGCACTGCCGGCCCCTCCACCCTGCTGATGTCATCATCAAACGTAATTCACAAGCAAATCAGGATAATTTGCAAAAATACTTTAGTGTATATAGGTATTTGCATTTTAGTCCTTTTCGTTGTTTTTTTCAGTTTATTCATTTGTGTAATTCGCAAATAGACCCCTACATAGAAGTTCCATTTTAATCCATCATTTCTCATCAATTTTCATTTTCAAAAATTGCATATTGTAGATCAACTAATTCTTTATTTAATGAGTATTTATTTGCAATTTTGTGAACATTGATGGATTTATTTTAGTTAAATTGATGAAAACTTCCATAGTTCGCCCATTTTATGCCCTGAAATTGCTATTAAATTATTTGCTAAAGTAAAATTTCCAAAAAACACATTAGATAGAATTACATGTGTTATACATTGTGCCCAAAAATCATCTCGTTTGCATGCATATCAGGGTCGAATAAAATAGTTGGTGCTTTATGTAATTGCTTTTTAAATAATTCCACACTTAGTATTTTAAGGAGCTAAAAATTATTCTGAATACCTCTCATTTGATTTATCTAGGATAATTTAATCTCTACAAAATTTTGGAGTTTGATATTTATTAAAATTAATTTTCCCAAAATAGTCCTAATTCATATTTAATTCATCATTAATTCATATTACATCAGAAAATTCTGAAAAACATTTACAGTAGTTTAGGTTTTACATTCATACACATTCTAGTTAATTTCATTGGGTTTGGAATTCATTTTATTGAAATTTACAGTTTAGCCCCAAAAATTTACCAAAATTGCATTGCATTTATTAATAGCATAAAAAAGGGTTGAGAACCTAAATTCTAGTTCGCCTAATAATCAACATAAGGAGATAGTGGTTTCGCTGAGTTTGACCTTGGGATTGCCCAAGTAAAAATACAAATTGACCGCTTGCATTAATCGATAAAATTAATTAATTATCGATTTTTGATATATCTTTAAATTGCCCGACTACAACCACTCAACACTATGACACATGGCTTTCACGGGTTTTTAAGATGGCGTTGCGGGGAGGCACGAGTAAGGTTGATTTTTAGAAAATTTACTTTTTAGGTTTTCCACCGCTCAAGTAGTCTGATCCCCGATTTTTCTTGTAATTATTACTATGTTTATTTTCTTGCATTTTTCTCTTACTTTATTTTGTTTATTTTATTTTATTTTTGTCTATCTATCTGACCGTGTCTTATTTTTTGTGCGAGGGATCCCATGCGATGAAGCGACCGCTTAGGAAGTCAATCAAATCAAGAGCGTTGGAAGCCGGTTTTTTTAGGAATTAAGCTGACTGAAAGATACGCATTCAAAATTAAGATGGAGTCGAGTCATGAGAGAGTGTAGAGTCCTTAGGATTTTATTTTCTGCATTTTTTAATTAATTAGTAATAATTACACATTCTAGCGGATTCCGTTTAGGATCTCCTTTGTGTACATAAACTTTGGACATTTTCCTGGTGGTGTGTCGAGACCTGATTCACTTTACGGTGAGGGTGGGGCTCGACTTGAGTGGTTATTACATTAGACCTGCACACAGGGCTCTTAGAGCTTTTCATGGGTTTTTATCTGCTTGTGCTCATAAAATCTAGGACCACACATTCACATTTAATAACATGCACCATAGGACGTTCTACTTAGTCAAATCAAATTCACTTCTTCCCACTAATTAGAACTATCTGTTAGGTGCAGTTTCATCATCTGCATTTCCATATAGCATAAAAATTTTCAATTATATATTGCATCCCGCATGTAGAGCACGAGGATCACTGTAAGTCTTCTAGACTGGGGCATGCATCATTGATTTTATCATTGCATCAGCTTTTATCGACTCATTTCCCCTTAGTTTTACAACTTAGTATAAAAGGAAATCAAGACTGCTCGTTAGGTGTTCTTTGTGTGGTGGATTTAATTTAGTGAAATCTAACTTAAAATCGGGATTGCTAATACAAATTTGACCGAAAAATTGACTAAAATTAACCCTTGTTTGTGGGAGAGCAACCCCGTCATTGTACGCAATTTATATTGATTATTGAGAGCTGAGGACACATCTCTAGGATAGTGCCAAAACCCACATCTTGATCTTAGGTAAATGACTTCATATATTGTTTTATCACTTAACTAAAATCGAAAAGATAATGCTCGAATGTTTGCGATCATCATTGTGGTAAGTAGGTGAAACTAGTGTTTGATCTTGTGTTTGGTTTATGTCGATCTGTGTGAGTTTCCCTATGTATCAGTTCACGTTTTTAGATTAATTCGCTCTTATTCCTTCTCGTAGATGTTGGCTCATCGGTTTCCGCACCGACCATCTTCACCATCTTTCTCTTCCACGAACCCTCTCTTCCAGACGAACCCCCTACCCCATCCCAACTACGAAGTTAGACCTTCGACCGACTTCCTAGCCCCTTCTTATTCCTTCCAGTGGAACCCTCTTTTTGAGATGGTTTTCCACAACCACCCTTCTTTCCTCCACCCCCACCCTGATTTTGAAGTCAGAACTTTGACTGACTTCCCCGCTTCTCCGCACTTTTCACCCACCCTACATTCTCATACCCCAGATCCATTTCCCTCCTGGGTTGGTCTACCTTATAGTCGGATGCTTGCTGAAATCTAAGAACCATTTGTAGAGCACGCCACTGTTGAGTCAGGTGATTGGCACAATTACCTACCCCCATACACCTCATTTGATTCTCATGTGACTACTGGGATAGATCCACCAATTACACATATACATCCGGACTGGACCTTAGGGTATCACATGGTCGAACAAAGGAATCGAATGGAGAGGCATGCACACTATGATGTTCCAGACTTGATTGACTTTAGTAATCAAGCTCACATTAACCCATCATTCGAAGAACCTACACATACAGGGGACTGGATCCTTAAGTTAGATCTACAGACCACCTGTATATCAAATCCATTATAGGAGGCTTTGACCAAGATCTGCCATACTGATGGTCTCTACTCGACTCAACACTACATGCCGGAGTCAAGGTATGTTGAGTATGAGACATCGAATTCTCAACAGTATCCTACAATTGAGCAGAATTCGCCCATTGCTTACCATGGGAACCTTTTGGCGAATGACATTTCTAAACTTTTCAGGGGACATGAACCAATTGAGGACAGGTTGAAAAATTTCACTGACTTATTAAATCCATATGCTGCCAACCTAGGTATGGAAGTGGAGAGTGACAGAAGAGGATTTGATGTTGAAAATAAAGAAAACACTAAAGGACCCACACACTCCGTATAGCTGGAGTCAATTCTACCTCCCTCTTCTACTAACCACTTTCCTTCCAATCTCGAGTCTGCATTTTCTCCCTCCCCTCCTTCACATATCAAAAATATTGAAAAAATTGAAAATCATAAAAGACGTAAAAATTTAAAACTCAGACAATCTCATAAAAATTGAAAATGACTTAAAAATTTTGGATCACGCTCTTAGGGAATCAATTATTGAGGAATTGATTCTTAAGCTTCCCTTAATAAAGACCACAAATCACTTCCTCGACCTCAACAGATTTGTGAGGAGTAAATTGATGCCCAAGAGGTCGAGTAAGATAACAAGGACAAAACGATACTTAGTGTCTGTGGCCACCTCCTTGGTGATGGGGAGAAAGACCAAAAGCCGGAGAGTGAAGCGGTTGCCTCAAGTTGAATGTGGAATCAATGACACCATTTTCACCTATGCGAGAATGGATGATGACTTATCAATAAATATCTACCCGACCTCCATGTTTGACAAGCTCAAACTCAAACCTCTTAAGAAATCTGTAGATATTGTGTAGCTGGCTGACCGATCCATCAGACGGTCAAGAGGAACCATTTCAGCCATCATTGCTTTCGAGGTGCTCCACTTAGAGTGGACTTCACGATCATTGATATTGAGCACCTTGGAGAGTTCACCCAGTCTCCCATCATTTTGGGGAAGCTGTTCTTAGCCTTGGCTATGGCGACTATACATTGCGAGACTCGGGAGATCGATTTCCCTACATTTGGTACATACTAATCAGTCGTGACCTTTGAGGACACAATCCAACCCGAAGCAACCAACATAGCCATGGACAGTCGTGACCATCGAGAGGTAGATGAGTCCCACCTCTCTGTTACATCTGAGATTCCGACTGTCGAGCCGACCATTGGATTAGAGACACCCCACGCATCCAAAATTTCTGCTTCTTGCATCACCACTACTGTGACAACTTCAATAAAGAACTCACAACCCAAAGCTATCCCTGTGTTGGACACAACTTTTGCAGATTGTCTCAACCATTTCCATGATCCGACATCTGAAACTACCAGTGCTAAGCCAACTGAGATCATTAGCACCTACCCAAGACGTGTGGTGAGCCTTCAGGAATATTACAATCTATATGGTGACTCATCTGATGAGGAACGCATGGTCAGCATCGCACCACAACCCAGATCTTTAACAAAGGAGACAATCAAGACTAAATTGACCCTTTCCAGAAACACGGTTGCTCCATCTTCGAGTCAGTTATCCAATGAGAGGTAGTTGAGAATTGATTCGTCGAGGCATTCCCCCGAACCCCTAAAGGTGTGTCACTCTCCTCTCCCTCTCAATGCTTCAGGTTCTAGAAAACCAACCTCGAAAGTTTCCTTCAATATACCAGAGATGGAATTTTCTGAGGAGTCCTCATCAGGTCCAAATGAGGTGATTTATATGAGTGAGCTTAGTTTGGATGTTCTTAAGCCATATCTGAGCAAGCAGCCATGTGCCGATCCTCATTGGAAGATCCCTTCGCCTCATTATTGTTATTCATCCGAGGATGATTCCGAGAGTGAGACACTTGTATATTACCCATCTCATCGCTCCCTCAAGAAGGTTCGTCACAAACCTTCTTGATCCTTGTATATTCTCACTCCTCCTTGTATAGATTTCCTTTCTTTTATTTCCCTCCCTCCTCATTGATTAGTATCACTCGCCTGGCTCCATATTGTTCCATTTTATGGCTATACTTAGGCTCACAAGAGCCTAAGTATAGTGGGGAGGGTGATCCAAGTCACTCCTATTATTTTTCTTTTCTTCAATATTCTTTGTATATTCTCTAAATCTCATGGGTTCTCACACTTACTCATGTCCTAGACTTAGAGTGTCCAGAGCCTAAGTATAGGGGGACTGATGTGTGCCATATGTATATGTTCATCCATTTCTCCTCTTGACCTCGACCACCTTAATTTTTGCTCTTCTTCTACACTAAGACTAACCAGAGCCTAAGTATAGGGGGGGTAGGTTGGCTTCTATACTTTCTGTTATTTTAACTATCCAAGGCTTAGCACGAGCTATGTCTTTTCCTTGCTTTATATGCTATGAGGACATAACACATGCCAAGTATAGGGGGTGTGTGTATATTACATAAATACTTTACCCATAGCTCGTACTTTCACGCATTTTTGTGCATATTATGCAATAATTACAGAGTGGGTAAAATTTGGTTATATATATAACTCTTTGTAAAATACATGTATACTTTTATAATATGTATATTGTAGACAAGCTGTAAAATATGTATACAACAACAACAACAACAACAACAAAGCCTTTTCCCACATATAAGTAGGGTCGGCTACATGGATTCTTTGCCTCCATTCAGATCTATCTTGGGTCAATCACAGGCTTATATCCACAAAACAAATATCCCTTCATATGGTCTCTTTCCAACACTTCTTGGGCCGTCCCTGCCGTCTCTTAGCCGGCTCAACATCCCAATACTCGCATCTCTTAACCGATTTTGTCGTATCTTATCCTCGATCGGAGCAACACCAACTTTCTTTCTGATTGCATCATTCCGAATCCAATCTTTACGTGTGTATGTCCACACATCCACCTTAGCATTTTCATTTCTGCTACAACCATTCTCTGCACATGTCTATCGTTCACAGGCTAACATTCAGATCCATAGAGCATAGTAGGTCTCACAGCTGCTTTGTAAAACTTTCCTTTAATTTTTAAAGGAATTTTCTTATCACATAGAACAATAGAGGCTCCTCTCCACTTTAGCCAGCTTGCATTTATTCTATCAGTAACATCTCCATCAATTTCCCCATCATGTTGCAAAATAGATCCCAGATATCTAAAAGAATCTCTCTTCTGAATGTTATCATCACCAATTTTCACCTCAATTCCTAACCATTGCTTCCATCAAAGGTGCACTCCATGTATTCTGTCTTAGCCCTACTTATATGAAATCCTTTACTCTCCAACTCATGTCTCCAGACCTCGAGCTTCTCATTTACTCCATCTCTAGTCTCATCAATAAACACAATATCATCAACAAATAACATACACCAAGGTAACTCATCCTGAATGTGACTTGTCAACTCGTCCATAATCAAAGTAAAAAGAAATGGACTCAAAGCTGAACCTTGATGTAAATCAATGTTGATGTCAAAATAGCCAGTCTTCCCAGATGATGTCCTTACACAAGATAAAGCGCTATCATACATGTCCTTTATGAGGTTAATGTATAGGACATGCACTTCTCTCTTCTTCATTCTCCACAATATCTCTCGTGGGACAGAGTCATAAGCCTTCTCCAAATAAATAAAGATCATATGGAGGTTCTTCCTTTTAGCTCTATAAATCTCCATTGTTCTCCTCAGCAAATGGATGGCTTCAATAGTTGAGCGACCTGACATGAATCCGAATTGGTTTTCTTCGACGTTGGAAACTTGCCTCAACCTATTCTCGATCACACGTTACCAAATTTTCATAGTGTGACTCATCATCTTGATACCTCTATAATTTGAACAATCTTGAATGTCTCCTTTATTTTTATAAAGAGGCACCACGATACTCCTCCTCCAATCCTCAGGTATTTTCTTGCTTCGCCAAATAACATTGAATAGATTTGTAAGTCAAGTCAAACCACACTCACCTAAAACTTTCCATACTTCTATAGGGATGTCATATGGTCCTACACCTTTCCCAGGTCTCATAACCTTCAAAGCCTCCTCTACTTCCTTTCTTTATATCTGTCTATAGCTTGCACGATTCAAGTAACTTTCACTACTAGCTAGATCACCCAAAGTGATCTCTCTATTTCCTTCCCTAATGAAAAGTTTATGGAAGTAATGCTCCCATCTAGTCTCTAAATCCTTCTGAGTAACAAGCATGTAACCTTCCTCGTCCTTAATACATCTCACGTGAGAAAGGTCTTTGGTCTTTTTGTCTCTTGCTTTGGCCAACCGGAATATCCTTCTGTCCCTCCTTAGAGTTGAGATTGTATACAAAACTTCATAAGCTTTTGACTTAGCTTCGCTTACAACCTTCTTTGCTTCCTTCTTTGCTATTTTGTAGTTTGTGACAGTTTCCTCTGTTCTATCCTTAGACATAGCTTTGAAGCATTCTCTTTTAATTTTTATCTTCTCTTGAACCCCTTTACTCGACCACCAAGCCTCCTTTTGACCTGGGGCTCCTCACTTTGACTTGCCTAGCATCTCTTTGGCTACCTTTCGGATACAAGATGCTACTGTCTCCCACATCTCGTTTGCACTTCCACTACAATACCAAGATAAATCTTCTAAATCCTTCTCCTTGAAGCTCGATTGCTTCAGTGGAAGATTCCACCATCTAGTTCTAGTGATCTTAGGAACCCTCCTTTTCTTTACCATCCCTTTTCTTTCTACATCCAAGTCTAACAAGCGATGTTGGGTTGTCAAACTCTCTCCTGGGATTACTTTGTAGTTTTTACAACACAACCGATCTCTTCTCCTCAATGCAAAATAATCTATCTGTGTTCTCGTTGGCCCACTCTTATAACTAATTAAATGCTCCTCCCTTTTCTTGAAGAGAGTGTTTGCTATGAAAACATCATATGTCGTAACAAAATCCAGGATGACTTTTCCCTCTTCATTTCTATCCCCAAAACCACGTCCTCCATGAACACTAACATACCCTGAAGCATCTTTTCCCACATGTCCATTAAGATCTCCACCTATGCAAATCATCTCTCTTTGTGGGATTCCTTGTAAAATCTTATCTAGATCCTCCCAAAAAGCTTGTTTAGTCCTTTCACCTAAACCAATTTGCGGTGCATAAACTGAGATTATATTTATAATTTCTTCTTCAAGCACCAATTTTAGCAAAATAATCCGATCCCCGAATCTTTGCAACTCAACCACACAATCCTTCAAATCCTTATGAACAACCACTCCAACACCATTTCTACCCTTATCTTTAATTGAATACTAAAGTTTGAAGCCTGTCTTCTCGAACTCCCTTGCTTTCTCTCCAACCTATTTAGTCTCTTGAAGACATAGTATATGAATCTTCCTTCTTTCCATCATATCCACTATCTCTGTCAATTTTCCAGTCAAAGTGCCAATATTCCAGCTACCAATCTGCAACTTCCGTTGCAATCTCTTTTGGACTAACTTCTTTACTCGCATGCATCCGTTATGCGAGAACCCTTGTAAATTTTGGACTGCATCTGGGTCGTGATGCAGCGGAACTAGCTTAATTACCTGCATGCGTTCCTCATACGAGAACCCTGAACTATATCCATGCTACGATGTAGCGGCCCTTGCCAATTTTTCATTGCATTCGGGCGATGCAACGAGTCGCAAGTAGGGAATGCCCTAATGAAATATGTATGTTTGCATAAATCCTTATTGAAAAGATCTGACTGTCATGAGGCAACATCGTAAATAATATTTTTTTAAAAAATATTATTTAGGAAGTTGTCTCCGACTGTTTTACACTGGCTGTCGGCTACCTAACGCAACCCTCCTCATTTACCCGGGCTTGGGACCGGCCATGGCTGAGTTAAGCTGTAAAATATGTATAATGTGTAAAATTTGTAAAATTCTCGTAGATAATACTGTTGTAATATTATTATAAACTAGGAGGTATACCAAAAAAATCCTTCGAAAAAAAGGCTTCTTATTTACTTTTCATATCATCCTTGCATTCATAAAAAATGTCCTGCACTTCATGCATATACATTGCATTTCATCTGCATTTCATTTGCATATCTCGCATATGCAAAGTGGAAAGTTAGTGGGTTCTGAACCAAGTTATGAATAGAAGTCGAGGATGGATTTGAAGTGACCTTAATCTACTTAATTTTAGAGGAACCTTATAGGAACTAGAGTTAAGATTTTTCTGGTCGAGTGACTTAATTCTTTGAGTCCACAAGACTGTGTTAACATGTTATCTTGATTGGTCTAAGTAGAATACTTCATACACACGCACGATCCTTTTTGATAGTGACCTAACTTGGACAAGCCCCATGCACGTAGATCTTCATTGATGAGGCGGTGAGGAGGTAGAATCCTTTGGCTTGTAGTAGCACTTGAGTCAAAACATCCGTCCACCTCTAGGGAGGGTAGTGTATCTCTACATAGTCTAGTGGCGTCGACGTCTAACGGCGGGATGCTGTGTGTTGTAATAACGCTTCAAAAGAGGGATATTATACTGGCTCAAGAAGAAAAACTCCTTATGTACGTGCTACACTTTCGTATATATAAAAAGAAGAAGAAGAAGATATCCAAAAAAAGCTCGACGGGAAAAAGATAAAAAATCTCATCAGAGAAAAATGTGAATAAGCAAGGCATATGCTTCAAAGTCTCATACCAAGGAAGACTACAGATGGAGACTTGGCTACACTGGTCAAGCCCCAAGGATATGTGACTACACTGGTCATAGTCCATTCTCTTCTCTACCCCCTCTTCTTGAACTGGTTGCACTTGAACTTAGAAGGGAATACCATGCTCCTCAAGGAAAGAGTTTCTAGACTAGGGAATTAGGGTTGCCTTGCTAGAGGAGGTTGTTTCTTTTCCAATTCTGATATAGAGAGCTATATTTCACTTACACAGTACAAGTAAGATTCATAATCATCAGAATTTGCATATGAGGATTTGTATTGACCTGAATGTTGAGGACAGCTGAATATAGACTTGTGGAACTTAAAGGTTGTTATGTCTTAAACTCAATTCCGAATAAGGTTCCACCACATTATTAATCCAAATGTCAAGTCAAGCTCCATTTTAACCTTTTATTCATGGCCTTTGTATGGAACCCAAAATCAATTCACTTTTGCATTTAATTTTAGTTGCTTGGGATGGTGCAAGGTTTAAGTATGTGGGGTTCATGAATATGTGATTCATAACTCTAAAAGGGCAAAAATAGAGCTTCATTCCCAAGTAATTTGCTACATTTCTCTATTTATTTTGCATTACTCTCATTCATGCATTTAGAATTAATCTCTATATTTTAGCAAGCATATTTGCATGAAATAAGAAGCCAAATTCACTTGTAAATATCACATGTATTATACTATATTTCCCCTTATTTTTATTTTTTTACTAACTCAGAATCAAATAAAATCAACTGTATAGAGTATATATTACTAACACTAATAAATGAAAAATATCAAAAAATACTAACATGTAAAATTGATCAATAAAATCCAAACCCTAGTTTGAGACTAAGAGCCTTAAAATATGAATATCTCTCTCATACAGTCTCCTATGAACCCCTACTCACTTTTAGAATAATGTAAGTTCAGATACCTTCAAAACAAGACCAAATTCAAAAGAATCAAAGTTCGTATGTGAAACTTGGGTTTTGGGTCCCTTTGTATATTGTACATATGTCCCCTTTATTTATTTATTTTATCTTTTATTTTTTTAATTACTAAAAATCCCAAATAAATTAGATTAAGTTGTGAATATTTGTTTCTTGTTATTTTAATTTGATTTTGATTTTTATCTTATTTAAAAATAATAAAAAATGAAAAAACCAAAATGCGGTATTTTATGTCTATAGGATACCACCAAAATACTTTTTGTAGAGATGATTTATTTTGGTTTTGATCCTTCATGAAAGTTGTAGATCTCATAGAGACGAGCAAATTTCATGTTAACCACTTTTTATTTTAACCTATTTTGTTATTTCCTTTGATTTTTATTTACATTTAATTTTTTATTTTTCTAGGAGTGCAATGTGTGCCCCCATTTTTATTTTTATTTTTTATTTTTATTATGATTTTTGTTATCTTATTTTAATTATTTATTTTAATTTATTTTCTTTATTTATTATTTTAATTATTTTATTTTATTATAGTTATTATTCATTATTTCTGTTTATTATTTATTTAATTTAAATTTTATTTTTTATTTTTAATTTCTGTCACATGGTTGCACCCCCCCTCGTGCCATGTGGCCCCCTCTCCTTCCCTCCTCGCGCTACCCATGCCTCCCGCTCCATCTCCTCTGCCTAATGCTTGCGCAAACTCCGTCCGCGCAACCGCCGCTCACGATTCCCTCTCTCCCCTATTTCCCTCTAACCTGTTCCTCCCTCACCCTCTCTCTCTTCTCTCTCCCACAAACGTCTCCCACATCATCCGTATTAGATGTCCACTCCAACCACCTGCATCTTCCCACACCTCTCTCTCTCCCTCGTTCCATCGCCCAGCATGCCAACCACCTGCCCGATCCTACTCTTTCCACCACCCTACGCCTCCACGTCTCCCATGTTCTCGGTATTAGCCGTCCACTCTAACTGTTACTCCTCAAAACCATGAGCCCATCGAATCACCCAAACAATCTGCCAAATACGAGGAGCGAGCCACCAGCTTCGTCTCCTTCGTGGTGACAATACATAGGTTTGATTTGCAGGCGACGACGACTCTGCCACCCTCGCTGGAGAGATGCACGAGTTACTACTCTTGTTGCAACTCATCTTCAAGGAGCAGTAGAGCTTCTCCCAATTCTGCCGACTTGGAACAAGGCTAAGATCAGAGAGACCCTCTGCTAGCCCACGTTTCATGGCAAAACCCCCATCCCGCCTTCGTCTACCTCATCATTCTTCATCTTCTTCTTTCTTCTCCTTTACCTCCTTTCAACTAACCTCTCCGACTTCGACTCACCTTCACAAATTGTCGTTCGTCATCCACCGTCACCTGTTAAAAACTGCCTCAGGGCACACACCTTTACTTTGAAAAGTGAGCTCCTTAAGCCCATACTGTACCTGCACACAACTCCACCGCCGTGGTCTGCGAATGCCTCTGAACTCCGTGCTACAACAACGCTGCATCTTCATCGCCTTGGTTGCACCACCCTTGGGCTGTGTGCCTTCTCTCTCACCGCTATCAAACCCTCGCTGCTCCATGTAGTGGTTACGCAGCCCCGAACCACCTCTGAGCATGCGAGCCGCCTCATGCCATTGTCCGAGCACTGCAACCACCTCCAACACATCACCGATGATCAGACGTAGACGAACCCCTCCTCCACCTCGAAGCTGCTCCGACACGTCATGCTCCTCTAGCAATCGTCTCATCTCCGCACTACTTGTCCATCACCTCCTCAAGCAGCCTGCCCCTTATTACTCTTGTGCGTACGCTGCACGTGCAAGTGGGGTGAATTTGCAAGGCATCACCCGCCTTTATCTGCATTTACAGGGACATCCCCAATAGTTAAGGCATGTGCAAAACATGTGCCATGTGGAAAAATTGCACCACCTCCCCCCTCTGCCCCCACTGACGTCATCATCACACGTGACTCACGTACACATCAAGATAATTTGCATAAATACCCTAGTGGGTATAGGTATTTGCATTTTAGTCCTTTTTCATGTTTATTTTAATTTATTCATTTTTGTAATTTACAAATAGACCCATGCTTTGGAGGTTCATTTTAAACCATCATTTCTCATCAATTTTCATTTAAATTTCATATTGTAGATCAACTAATTTCTTATTTAATGAGTATTTATTTGTAATTTTGTGAATGGTGATTGATTTGTTAAAATTAAATTGGTGAAAACTTGTAGAGTTTACCCATTGTGTGCACTGAAATTGTTATTAAATTATTCGCTACTATAAATATTGCAAAAAAATCATATTAGATAGAGTTATTTGTGTTTTGCATTGTACCCAAAAACATCTTGTTTGCACTCATATCGAGGTCGCATAAAATAGTTGGTGATTTAAATAATTGATTTGTTATTAACTCCAAACTTACTATTTTAAAGAATAAAAAAATATTCTAGATACCTCTCATGCAGATCATCTAGGATAATTCAATCTCTGGATAATATTAGTGTTTGACATTTATTAAAATTAGTTTGCTCAAAATCACACTGCATTCAAATTTAATTCATATTTAATTCATATTACATCAGAAAATTACAAAAAAATACAGTAACTTAATTTTGCATTCATACACATTCTTGTTATTTTCATTGCATTTGGAGTCTATTTGATCACTATTTACTGTTTAGCACCTGAAATTTGTCGAAATTGCATTGCATTTATTAATTGCAAAAAAATACAAAAATGTTTCCTTGAATACCTAGCTTCTAGATCACCTAATATTCAACCTAAAGAGATAGTGGCCTCTCCGAGTTCGACTTTCGGCATGCCCAAGTAAAAATACAAATTGATTGCTTGCATTAATTGATAAAATTAATTAATAAGCATTTTTTGATTGTTTTGTTAATTGCTCGACTACAACAACTCTACACTATTACATAGGGCATTCACGGGTTTTCCGGCTACCTGGCTCAATAAAAAGGAAACCTAAATGTAGGGTCTCAAGAACATAAAAAATACGAGAAATAAATAAAAATAAAGGTCTGATGAGGTCCCCAAAGTGCACCAGCACTTGGCGAAATAGACCCCGCAATCCAAGGGTATATAATGGACAAGAAAACAAAAAGGGAAAGTTCCAAAAATTATTACAAATTAATTACAAAAATAGAATAAAATGACTGAAAAAGAAATCTAGAAGCTAGGACGGTTTTCTGCTCCAGCTCCTCCTAGACTGCTCTCTCTCCTAGCACGACCTCTGCCTCGCTCGGGTGTGTCGGCTTTCCTAAGACAGCTCCCCTCTCTTTGCGGACCCTCACAACAAGGGTGAAACAAAAATGTGTTAGATAACTGTTATGAAAAATATAAACAAAATAAGAGAAAGAGTAAAGAACAATGATCTACACAAAAATAAGAGACAAATATAATAGAAATAAAAGAAACAAGTGACAGAAATATAGACAAAAGCAACAGATAAAAACAAGTATATACACAAACTATGAGCAAAAGGCAAAGAAGACATAACTACCCTCGTCGTGCCTCCATGACAACTACACCATTATGATGACAGGCCAACAAGACTAGGATTAAGTAATGAAGTTAAGCAATTAATATTGTTGTTGTCACCCTAGAAATCCTGGTAGAAATCGTGAAAATTACTCAACCACAAAACGACTCAAGCAAGTAAAAGAGAGTGATCTAGTCTATTATTTATTAAACTGGTATAACTTCCAAGGTCGAACACAAGGAGGCAATTACTATTAAACGAGGGCAATTCAATCAATGAAAAATCAAAGACTAAAAAGAATAAAAATCAAAGCAAACTACCCATGACTTTTGTGAATTTTTTATCTTCATAAAAATTTTATGGATTTTTGATTATATATATATATTATGTTCTCTTATTTTGAGTTTTATAATGATTTTTAATTTTGTAATTTTTTTAATTTTCAAGGCAAATCAAAAATTAAAGAAAAGGGAATATATAAGACATAAACACTCTTTTTCTATTTTTAAAAAATGATAAAATGTCCAGAAAAATCTTGTAAAAATATTTTTGTGTTTTTGACAATTTTTTACTATTTTTATATTTTTTTAAGGATTTTTGAATTTTTTAGGACTTTCAAACTGATTGAAAATAAGAAATAATGCAAACAGTGCACAATAGGGAGTATTTTTCAAATTAAAAATAGAAAATAAGTTCAAAACTTCTGGTTGTTAATTTAATCTAACATAATGCATAAATATCTATAAGCAGAGATTAGGAAAATAATTTTTGGGTTTTTCCAAGATTTTATATGATTTTTATGGTGTTTTCAGAGTTTTACAAAATTTTAGAGTTTTAGACAAGCAAAGAAGATGAAATTTGGAAAGAAAATCAAATAAGAAAAAAAGGCTATAAATTTTTTAGAATTTTTAGGGCAATTTTCAAATGTTTATGAATTTTTGAAGGCAAACAAGTTATTTTTTAGGTTGTTTTTGAATTTCTAATAATAGTAAAGAAACAAATAAAAATAAACATTATCGCAAACAAAAGATACTAACAGGAGGTAATATGAATTTTTACAGAATTTCCGGACTTAATTTGTTATTTATTGCAACAAGTATAAATAAAACTAAAATGCTAGAAAAAGGAGGATAAAGTAGCAAATACTTTAAGTTCTAGGGCTAATTAATAACATGAAAAAGGAAATGCAAGGTTAAAGATGCAAAACTTCCAGCGAAAAGCATGTCGTGCACATGAACGTGGCTTAGAGGGGCATAAATGCAAATATCGAAAAACAAATCTGATTTCAATAACACATAAAAGATCATGACATACAATGCAAATACACCAAGCAAGTCACGTGATGCACGAGAGATCTATTTAGTTGGGATAAAGTGCGATTATAAAAACTAACAAGTACATACTACAAAAAAACTATAACTAATTTGTACACTTATTTTACTAAAACAGAAATAGCAGAAAAGCATGGTAAAAAGGTGAAATATACCATGCAGGAGCGTGCGGCGTGCGTGGGCTCTGTTGTACGGCTCTGATGCGCACTAGAAAAGATCTGACAATGTAGGGGAAGGGGTGACGTATGGCACATATATGACCTAGATCTGATCGGAAGACCTACTTTTTTGGGCATGCACGTGCGGTCCAGATCAGATATGGAAGGAGGCTCTCTGATCTGACGGGTATGAGGAGCTCTGGATGAATATGGATGAATGTAGCGCCGATGTGAACTCGATCAGAAATGTCTCACGCTATGGTTCTTAGATCGGCTGGCCAAAGGGTCTAGCAATCTTTTGGCGTGGTTCCATTTCGGGTGGATGGATTGATGAGTCGGAGCATATCTCGATGGAGTTTTGGAGAAGTAAGAACCTGGAGCTGCTCTGCCTCTTCAATCGAGGGTTGATTCAACCTCCTCACACGTACTTAGACCTGTAAAGGAAATCGAGGCTCATAGGCAAAACTCTGGCTGAGGTTATTTGGTTGAAACAACAAAGGAAGCAGCAGGGGAATGGATTTGACATCTGAAGAACATGGAGGATGGAGGTCTATCCCTCAATCCAATCCTAAGATCGGAGAAAAGGATGATCAGGGTGTGCTGGAAGATGAGTGGGATGTGACAACAATATTGATGCGGTTGGGTGATCGGAAGAAGCCCCCAACATGGTGGTCGGTGACCTAGAAATTAACGGCGACGGTGAACCTAAATCAAAGAAAATACAACTACAGAAAGATTATCATGGGTACATAATGATCGAA
This sequence comes from Ottelia alismoides, assembly GCA_037367405.1. Classification (NCBI taxonomy): domain Eukaryota; kingdom Viridiplantae; phylum Streptophyta; class Magnoliopsida; order Alismatales; family Hydrocharitaceae; genus Ottelia; species Ottelia alismoides. The sequence continues at coordinate 177,143 of JAZKJV010007870.1, read as the reverse complement.
GAGTGGAACAGAGAAGAAAGAGGATGGATAGGAGAGGTCCTTGCCTCATTTTGACCGTGACAGGTTGGAGAGGCTTGACACATCGATAGTGGTTCCGACCACGTATGGTCAACTCGAATCAGATATCAAATTGAGCACCAAAGGGTTCCAAAGAATTGTGTCATGATCTAGGGTTTCTTGGTAGCTTAAGCAGCGGTGAGGAGTGAACTTTATTGCGCGACAGAGCAGAGGAGATTATTTATAGGGTTCCCAGGTTTCTGGAAGAATCGGAAACTTTAACACGAATCAAGAGTGATCAAGACCCTTCTAGGTATCCGTGAAGGTCGTAGATCTTCATGGAGCAATGGGGTCCGCAATCTGAGGTGAAAGGAGATAGGGTTCAAGATGAGAAAATGGAAAAATCGAGTTCGGTAAACAGGTGCCTGGTTCGGATCGAGTATATGTAAGGTTGACCTGGGCAACGGACCCGGGTTCACCAATGAGAAAGTCTTATTTGCAAAAATGAAAGAATAATCAAATTAAAAATATAAATGGACTTAAAATGGAAAATAATGAAAATGAAAAATGTTAATTATTTTGCAAACTATTTTTTTATTTTTCATAATTATAATAATATATATACAATACTATATACAATATACATTAATACATACATGTATAATATACCTATATACAATATTTACATAATTTTATTTTATTATTTTTAGAAAAGTAAATGATATTTTATATTTTATTTATTTACAACACCTTAATATTTACATTTTTAATTGAGAAAATAACTTACTTTTCGATCATTTTATTGGTAAATGGTACATAGATATATACATGAGAATGGTGAATAGTATTTACAAAATAACTTTAGATGATATGTACAATGGGAATTTTGGATAAATGAGGACCCTATCTCTCCCTACTTTATTCCGTGTTGATCACGTAAAGCATTGACCTGATCTCGGGGTTCGGTCAGTCTGTACTTATTACATAATTACAACCTTCTTTTTTATTTCTTTTCTTTTTCTTTTCTTCTTTATTCTTTTATTTATGAGAAATAAAAGTTAATTATACATTATCAACAAATTCATGGTGAATGATATTTTAGTGATTTTAACAAAAAATTATAGATGATTTACTAAATAAAAGAATAAAGATGATGAATTATGGATTCAACAGACGCCATTTCTCGATCCTAGACGATCATAGTTATCATTTGGAGAGCAGAGGGTTGGACCAATACTTGTATGAAGGTGAATTATGGGAGAGTGTGGCAGGAGCAGTGGTTTCTAGGAGCTGACAGCATGTGGGTCGAGGGGTTTCGCGGTGAGTTGGGGAAGCGTGTGTGTGCTTGACAAGCTTAGTTGAGGTGGATGGCGAGAGCTGGGGATGAGTGGGGAATCAGGTGGTGTAGAGAAGATGTTTAGATGTCATGTGTGGCTTGGGAAGAAAGAAACGAAGGAGGGTTGTCACACATGGGTGACATGGGGAGGGAGGTCGACAAGGCCTAGAAAATGAGCAATCATCATTGCATTATGTGATCTAATGGCTGTGGTGGGTAAGGACAATGAGTGGGTCAGTAGAGATGGGCGTCATTGGATCAACTGATTCAACAGTATTTGGGGAGGCGCGATGGAATGGAAGTGAAGGATATGCTTAGATCCTCAAGCGCATCACGAAGGAATGAGTATTGTATCGAATACGATGAAGAACGACTAGTCGCACTAGTTGTTCTATGCAGCAGAAATTAAAAATTTTTCATGCGACGAAACCACCTGATCCAAGAACACTTCTCGAATCGTTTCGTCTACAAGCAAGTAATAGGATTACCTCTTGAAGCGTGGTTGCGATCGAGTCTCTAAATGAAGAGACCTCTTGTCTCAAGTCCGATCCGACGGAGGAGGACGCTTGCGAGCGTGGGGATGAATCGCGTGCTTCTCACAATCCATGTTGATGATCCAAGCGGCGGATCTCCTGGTCTCGACACATAAGATCCGATGTCTTCTTCACGAGCGAGGCGCACCGAAGGAGACGGAGATCCACGAGCAAACGATCGGGCAGCATAACGACGACACTGCGATGATAGAGAACTTCTGTAGGGCATCCATGGTGGACGACAATGAGAGAAGAAGAGAGAGGGCTGGCGTATAGAGAAAAGAGAGAGAGAGAGAGACGTATGTTCTCATTGAGTAAAGAAGAGTAAAGGGATGCATCTCCTTTTGTAATATTTTGGGATCCATGGATCTCAATCCATGGGCAACACAAATCCAATTTCTCTCATTGATTTGTGTTTCTTTTAATGGCTAAGATTTGTGTTGGTAAAAACCAACAATAATTAATTTAATTTAGATTAAATCTATATTGATAAATCAATATAATTCAATATCAAATGAAATCAAATAAATATGGAGATAATGGGAAAGAGAGAGTGCCTCCTTCTATATACATGGAGTGGATGGCCACCCATTCCTAATAGGAATAGATAGCCGTCCCTCCTATCAATATCGAAGGACCATCTCCAATGTAATCTCCTTTGATTACATTATTCCATGTATCTCTAATTTATTACAACAACAATTGTTGTAAATTATTCTACAAATATAATTCAAAATTATTTTGTAAATATTGCAATCTTGCCATTGGAAATTTGTGAATCACATTCACAACCCAAAATAAAATATAAATTACATTTTCAATTTAATAATCAATGTGAATCTAATTCACATTAACATTTAATTAACAAATGTAAATTACAAAATACCTCTCTCTTATACATCATAAATCACATTTATAACATATATGATTAATATGGATAGTACTGTCCACATTATTCATATCCATGATAATTAAACCACATTTAATCATCTTGGATCTCTTTTCTCATTTTTCCAAAGAATATGAATCACATTCACATTATTCACATCTTTTGATAATTAAATCACATTTAATTATCTAAGATAACTCTCCATATAATATGAATCAAATTCATATTAATCATGATAATTAAATCACATTTAATTATCCATTTTCTCAATGCTCGGATACTTATATCAACAATGAAATTATCCTGAACTCTTTCAAGTATAATGCGCTTTCTCCGCAGATACTTGGAGATAAGGACCAGGGAGATTGTGTTTTTCCACGTATAGTGACTCGGATATCGAGATCACATCTCAAATCTAGATCTCGGGCCTCCCATAGATGCTTGATTAATTCAAGATCACAAATCTAGCTTCTTATTGCATCTGAGTCACATTCAGATCAATGTCCAACATTTGGGCTAAGATCAGATTACTTCTCTACTGAGAGGAGTCACTAAAATCCAGACCCGTTTCATCACTCCCTAGGAATGGAAGAGTCATGGTTATACAACCGTTTATGATCACATCACCCTCAGGTATTCCCAATACCTGTACATCATGCATACTGGAAGACTCATAATAAACACAAAGTATAAGATCAATTTTACACAAACTACTTCAGAGGTTTTATCATTAAGTTTCTCATTCGATCATTGGGAGTCGGTATCGATCATATGCTTTTCAAAAGCATATATCATACCTTGGTGTTGATCATATACTTTCCAAAAGCGTATATCAAACCTACGAATTCAGTCAAGTTTCCAAAGCGAGACGGTCGTGCACAGAATTTGGTTTTCCCAATATCTCATGAGTGAGCTTATGTCTTCCGGTTTAGTAATGAACCTGTATGATCCCTTTGAGAGATCGTATCACTCATATGCCCTTATATGCACACCAGCGCATCGGTGTATAGACCTTGGTTAGGTTATCAACCTATTGGTCTGTCAAATGTGCGTACTCAGACATATAGTAACACATTTGTCTCTGGTCAGAGGATGTGTACCTATATCGTGACAGCATACGTTATAGGACTTTGGTTATCTCAATCTCGTTAAGTCAACTCTTTGACCTAACTAATCTGACACCTCCGAATCTCTATTCCCATGTAGAGGACCTGGATCAAGAGGTCAATCAGATATCAAACTAAATGAGAAAGGATTGCCGTCTACTACTCAGGCTGGAGATCATCTCTCGGCAATCATTTGATAGTGCTTAATTAGTCCTCAATCTAATTCATTAGATGTTCATCCAAGCACCAGCCTCTATGTTTCAATAACTGAATCAACAGTTGTATGATCATCAAGATGGCCATGGTACATAACCCTAATTGTACTAAGGGACCTATTATGCAAATTATTTATTCTTTATTTCAGATCAGGGAATGATATTCGCAATAACATTTATTGCATAATGGCTCGTTGTGGGCTCACATGTCCAACAATCTCCCACTAGCCCTAAGAGCCATTAATGGGCTAATCATTTAAACCCACACTAATGTGACAATCATAGGCTATTTAGAAAATAGCTAGGTAAGCTGATCAGTCACTCTGTTTCCAAGAGACTAAGCGTAGTCCTTTTATGTCACTTGCATATCTCCTAGTAACAATGTTCGCATCCAATGCGAATGTTGCATCGTATGCAACCAATACTCAATCATATCAGTCATAGTGTCCTTGACACTACACCTCAATAATTATTATAACTAGTATTTCCATAATCCTTATCAGAATACCTTTGTTCTTGGAGATCTCTATCTCCTAAGGTATCCACAATTAAGACCCTTATAGATCTCTATCTACAAGGTCTTAAACTTTAGAAGATAAGACTTTGAGATCACTATCTCTAAGTTTCATCATCCTTGAAGATATTGTTATTACTGCAATCAAGTGTTTAATCACCATAGTAGGATCAGCAACCGTTTACTACTCCTACTGCATGGCAGACATCCGACCTTTGTACACATCTAACATACGCTCGGATTCTCAAAACTGATGCACAAGGGCAAGCCGTTAGTATTCACATCCTCAACTCTTTGAGGTGCTATTCCTTTAGAAAGGTCTGTATCATATCTTAAGGGAAGGAATCCTTTCTTGTAATTTTTCATGGAAATGTCCAAGGTATACCATTAATGTGATGGTACAAATATCCTCTTTCCTTTGCTTCTGAACAACTTCAGAACTAAGATCTAAGAGGTATCCTAGAGATCATATCTCGAGGTATGGAACAACCAGATTATAAAATACTTATTATTATCATCCTTAGATCATTCCAAATGATTAGGATATATACATTTAGCACGATGAACACAATGGCACTCCCACTAAGCTTCATATGGTTTATCAAGATTTTATCTGAAACCATAACATTTATGATTTTATCAAATCCAATATTACAACTACAAGAAGCTTATTTGAGTGTACCTATGGTTAGAAATATTCTGATGGGTTAAAGCAAGGTCACTGGAGAGCAAGTGTCATCGCAAGCGATGTCTTCTCTTCGGTGTGCAGCTCATGGCCACGAACCGTGCTTTGAAGGTCTCTACCTTTTCATCAGGTTTCCTCTTGCTCTTGAAGATCCATTTAAACCTTAATGGGTCTTACCCATATAGGTGGATCCTCGAGGGTCTATATACAACATTTTTTTATTGCTAACATCCATCTTTCCATGTAATGATCTTTAGAAGCTTCATCATATGAAGTTAAATCATTGTCAGATTCAACTGACACATGGAATCCATTTTCAAACTTATTTGAAGAGGTATTAGTGTTTCATCTTTAATTGTCTTTTTAGTTTTCGATTCCAGGAGCCTCATTATCATCTCAAGATTAAATGAGTTCCTTCATTTTCATTTTGATTCTCAAGAGAGTCATCCTATAAGAATTATATTCTCAAAGATGAGATCTTTTAAGAATCTTATGGTCTTAAAGTAGGTATCCAATACCATCCTTTATTTTCCTAATGAAGTAGCACTCTCAAATGCCAGATTCCAGATTACTTGCATGGAACCTTATTAACGATATATATTGTAGTCTCTAGTACGTATATACCTTGGAAACTAATAGATAATTATGCTAATATTCATCATTGATCATATCATGTCACACATGATCCAATTGTATCTCCCTACAACTCTTATTGAGTTTAGGTTTATAAGGAGGAGTGAGATAAAAATAATATTCATATCTCTGTAAGGTATTCCATGAATTCATCTAATAGGTACAAGCTACCTAGGTTAGATCAAATTCATTTCATCTTCATTCACTTCGGTTCAAAACCAAAATTGTGAAATCTTTGAACATTTCAAAGCTTTCTAAGGTGAAGGAAACAAATCTAATATCTCAAATAATCAACAATAGATATCACATAGCCATAGTGTTTATTCTGATATATATGATTCGCATACATCAATATGTATGAGATTTTGAATACCTTGACATATTACACCATTCCCAAGGAAGAGTGTATTGGACATTTCTACTCTTGAATACAATATTCACAAGTATGTAAGATTTGAACCTTTAGACAATCTAAAGTTTCATCTCTTATTAGTCTATTGATCACATCCACAGACAAATGTCCAAAACATGATGTTAGATCATTATCAAATGATCTTCATCCTCCTATTAATCTTTAATGGTTCAATTTCCAGCATTAGAAATCTTAATGAATCATTCATTAATTTTCTAATTTAGTAGAGTCCACAAGATTTTAGATTACTATCTGAAATATCTTCATCACAACTCTTTATGATAGGTCTATTACAGAATTCATGTTCATTTCCAACATTTAGAAATAAACATAGAGTGTATTCTAATATCTAGGTCATAGAAACATTCTCTAAGACTAAGGGCTCTCCCACTGAAATTAACAAGTCCATCTATCCAATAGATATTGTTGCAACAATTGCATCAATATCCATGTGGATGACTATTAAATCTTAAAATCAAATTTTATAGTCTTCTAATACATATGCAACTAATTGCAAGTGTTATTAGAAGAATGAGATACAATTATTAGAATTTGATCTTATAAATAAGAAAGTCAATTTCAATGATTAAATGTATATTATCCTGATGCACCATCTAAGTCCTTCTCTAAGGATTCTAGATAGACTTGATAGTCATATTATCAATACATCGGATTATTGTAGTATTGGCATTCATCCAACTATTTGGATGTCATATGGAAGTTACATAAGTAAAATCAACTCTTTGACTTTCCTTCTCACTTGGGTCCAACCCATGCTTCCACTGTGCTCCTTTTATCTATAAGCAACCATTGCTCAAAACAAAGGATTTCTTATGTCAAAATCAAAAATTTCAATATAAGAGTATCTCAACATTTGTACATGTTCATTCAATTTATACAATATGAATAATATGAAGAATCATGAATGACCAAAGTATAGACAATAGAATGGTGACACTCATCGTGTCTACATCCATCTAAACTCTTAAAACATCGGTTCAGGCAGGTACTCAAACAATTTGAATACATCATCTCTTATAGAGCCACCATTCTGCATGATGCAGAGAATCACGTCATTCTTGATTAAATGTCGAGAACACATTTGTATGTCAGAACATCCTCTTAGAATTTCTTAAGGATTATTTGACAATCACGATCATCATCGACATGTAACTTCCAAATTACATTCAATGAGAGATAAGGACTATATAGACATACAAACCATAGGGTTGAAGTCCTATTGTCTATTATAATTGTCATTCCTCATTATTATGAGGAAACTTGCACATTGCAATCACATACAATATGTGTCCAACTGCAAGTACAATATCTCGATCATGGATCCAATCCATGATAATTTACTGGTTATTATTGAGTATATTATTGAGTGAGTTTAATGAAGGATTATCTGAAATAAGAAATTTGCATAAATAAATATATATACACATTTTACTTTGATTTAGGAATTTTGTATCAAAGTTGTCTTGCCTTGTCAACATTGAAAGTTCATTCCCTTAATCACTTTCAATGTAAGAGATATACTTACAATTATATCTCAAGCAAGATCTGGGATCTCCTTCCTTATCTTTGTTACATCCCAATAATATGAGAACACGTAACTCCGATAAAAAAGAAGCGGGAACACATTCCGCCTTGTGAGTCCAACTTGCATCTTCCAATTCGGTCTTTAACACCCGGTCCCAGCACCCCTAAGGTGATGTTGACCCGTCATTAATTGAACCAACCGTCAACAGGAATACAACTCGCTATGCGCAATCCAATATCGCCCCAATAATATGAGGACCCGATATTGGGGTCACTACGCATACGTCCTTACTCTTTCGATAAGCGAAGAGCCCGATCCAAATGGATTATATGCAGAAGCTATCACTTCGGACAGTTGTCTCTTACATATAATATCTGGCGACGGAACCCTTCGCCTTGACGGGAGACCATGGATGTCACTTATGTGATCCTCCACCTCATATTCAAATTCTAATTAATCATGAATCATATTCATTATGATTAATTCTTCCAAGGGAAATGACATCTCTATTAAAATTAGAGTGTTTAATTTTATTTGGATTCCAATTAATATAATCATATTAATTTAATGATCCAATTAATATCCAACAAACATTCTTAATTGTAACTTGAATTATGGTATTATCTCAAATACGTATTATTTCGAATTTTAATAATTAGAAATACATCATGATTTCTTAAGCATTATACCAACCCTACCCGCTGTCATGGCCAGTACCGAAGAATGTGGGACGGACCGCAACTGGTGCGACCCGCTACCCCAATGCTTTCCGACTAGACACCATATCCGCCTCGGGAAAGGATAATGCAAAATAGATCACTTTGTACTTGAGATGATCATTGATTTTTCAACCGAAATTATATCATATAATAATAATCAAATTATTTTTGATTAACATTATAATAAGATTTACTAAACAAATCCCAAATCCTATTCAAGCAACATGTTTGTTGGAAAGTGGATTGTGTAACCAATTGTGATCTAGATCACATCTAATCAAACATTGGTTAAGGCAACACCATTTAAGGAAATAATTATAATCAAATATTTCACAAATATTTATCCATGATAATTCCAGGAAATTAAACCATTTAATTTCAGTAATTAATTAAATGACAATCACAAGGTTCTTGATTGGGAAAGTAATTTCCAGCAGTGACCCTCACTTAATAAAGTTAGCATATCTCAATCAATTTAACTCCAAATTAAGCAAAGTAAGTTTTCAAAGTTTGCTAATTTGATTTACAACAGAACCTACATAGTTTGAACGCATTTCTAGGCGCTTCTAAACAGTAATTAAGTACTTAATTACGTTGAGATTTGAAGTTCCCGAAATAGTGGATACATGTTGACTAATTTGATCATAACTTGAGCAAACGGATTCGAAATCATGCAAACTCAGATCCTACGATTTCCTTATTTAATGGGGAACAAAATATGATTATTATTTTAGTGTTTAAACAATTTAAACAGGGCCGAAAATAATCTTTAAATAGAGATGCGAAAAAGAAATTCGATAAAACTTTCGCAAACCCTAACGAACCCAAGCCGTCCTAGGTTTATGGATCGTATCCGAAACCTCCGTCCTTAGGCTCTGATACCACTTGAAGGATATGGTTAGATCCTCAAGTGCATCATGGAAGCGTGAGTATCGTATAGAAGATGACGAAGAACGACTAGTTGCACTAGTTGTTCTATGAAGCGGAAATTAAAATTTTTTCATGCGATGAAACCACATGATCCAAGAACACTTCTCCAATTGTTTCGTCAAAACCACAAACAAGTAATAGGATTACCTCTTGAAGCGTGGTTGTGATCGAGTCTTTAAACGAAGAGACCTCTTGTCTCAAATCCGATCCGACGGAGGAGACGCTTGCGAGCGCGGGGATGAATCGTGTGCTTCTCGCAATTCATGTTGATGATCCAAGAAGCGGATCTCCTGATCTCGACAAACAAGATCCGATGTCTTCTTCACGAGCGAGGCACACCGAAGGAGACGGAGATCCACGAGCAAACGATCAGGCAACATAACGACGATGCTGCGGTGATAGAGAACTTCTCTAGGGCATCCATGGTGGACGGCCATGAGAGAAGAAGAGAGAGGGCTGACGAGTAGAGAAAAAGAGATAAAGAGAGAGACTTATGTTCTCATTGTGTAAAGAAGAGCAAAGGGATGCCTCTCCTTATATAATATTTTGGGATCCATGGATCTCAATCCATGGGAAACACAAATCCAATGGCTCTCATTGATTTGTGTTTCTTTTAATGACTAAGATTTGTGTTGGTAAAAACCAACCACAATTAATTTAATTTAGATTAAATATATATTGATAAATCAATATAAATCAATCTCAAATTAAATCAAATAAATATGGAGATAATGGGAAAGAGAGAGTGCCTCCTTCCATATACATGGAGTGGACGGCCACCCTTTACTAATAGGAATAGATGGTCGTCCCTCCTATTAATATGGAAGGAGCATCTCCAATGCAATCTCCTTTGATTACATTATTCCATGTATCTCTGATTTATTACAACAACAATTGTTGTAAATTATTCTACAAAAATAATTCATAATTATTTTGTGAATATTGCAATCTTGCCGATGAAATTTGTGAATCACATTCACAACCAAAAATAAAATGTAAATTATATTTTCAATTTAATGTTCAATGTGATTCCAATTCACATTAATATTTAAATAACAAATGTAAATTACAAAATAGCTCTCTCTTATATATTATAAATCATATTTATAATATATATGATTAATATGGATAGTACTGTCCACATTATTCATATTCATGATAATTAAATCACATTTAATCATCTAGGATCTCTATTCTCATGTTTCAAAATAATATGAATCACATTCACATTATTCACATCTTTTGATAATTAAATCACATTTAATTATCTAAGATAACTCTCCATATAATATGAATCAAATTCATATTAATCATGATAATTAAATCACATTTAATTATCCATTTTCTCAATGCTCGGATACTTATATCAACAATGAAATTATCCTGAACTCTTTCAAGTATAATGCGCTTTCTCCGCAGATACTTGGAGATAAGGACCAGGGAGATTGTGTTTTTCCACGTATAGTGACTCGGATATCGAGATCACATCTCAAATCTAGATCTCGGGCCTCCCATAGATGCTTGATTAATTCAAGATCACAAATCTAGCTTCTTATTGCATCTGAGTCACATTCAGATCAATGTCCAACATTTGGGCTAAGATCAGATTACTTCTCTACTGAGAGGAGTCACTAAAATCCAGACTCGTTTCATCACTCCCTAAGAATGGAAGCATCATGGTTATACAACCGTTTATGATCACATCACCCTCATGTATTCCCAATACCTGTACATCATGCATACTGGAAGACTTAGAATAAACCCGAAGTATAAGATCAATTTTACACTGTCTACATCCGAGGTTTTATCATTAAGTTTCTCATTCGATCATTGGGAGTCGGTATCGATCATATGCTTTCCAAAAGCATATATCATACCTCAGTGTTGATCATATACATTCCAAAAGCATATATCAAACCTACAAATTCAATCAAGCTTCCAAAGCGAGACGGCCATGCACAGAATTAGGTTTTCCCAATATCTCATGAGTGAGCTCATGTCTTCCGGTTCAGTTGTGAACCTGTATGATCCCTTTGAGAGATTGTATTACTCATATGCCCTTATATGCACACTAGCACGCCTGTGTATAGATCGTGGTTTGGTCATCAACCTATTGGTCTGCCAAATGTACATACTCATACATATAGTAACACATCTATTTTTGGTCAGAGGATGCGTGCCTATATCGTGACAGCATATGTTATTGGACTTTGGTTATCTCGATCTCGTTAAGTCAACTCTTTGACCTAACTAATCTGACACCTCCGAATCTCTATTCCCATGCAGAGGACCTGCATCAAGAGGTCGGTCAGATATCAAACTAAATGAGAAAGAATTGCCATCTCCTACTTAGACTGGAGATCATCTCTCAACAATCATTTGACGGTGCCTGGTGAGTCCTCAATCTAACTCTTTAAATGTTCATCCAAGCACCAGCCTCTATGATTCAATAATTGAATCAACAGCTGTATGATCATCAAGATGGCCATGGTAGATAACCCTAATTGTACTAAGGGACATACTATGCAAATTTATTATTCTTCATTTCAGACCAGGGATTGATATTCGCAATAATATTTATTGCATAATGGCTCGTCGTGGTCTCGCATGTCCAACATGAAGAACAATGTTAGGTCAAGAGATCCAACGATGCTGGAGCGAGGCATGTGAGTATCAAGGGTCTGGCCACGTGACATGCCCAAAGGCTTGTGACACATTGCTAGTATGTTGCATGCATGTTGTTTCGGTGCTCGGATTGTTAATTTTAGTCACATGAAAAGCTATATTCCAAATCGAACGTTCACATTATTTTTAATTTTTCAAGAGTTTCACTAATGGGAAAATTATGATACCTATATCAGATTTATTAGTATAAGATGCTGACCATACACATGTGGTTGGTTTTAATTTGGAGATGAGAATTTGGAAACTAAAATCCATGGCCCTCTATCTACATCCATGAATGATCAGTAAACTATACTGATTGATCAAATTGATCAGTCATGTCAAGTGGACTGATCGAGCTGACTGATCTATCATTTAAGTTGTGATCATTAATCAATGTTGAGCGATTTGCACAGAGTGAATGATCAGTCAATATTGATCTCATGTGGCTCATTCCTGTTTTAAAATCTTGAAATGGAAATGGATCAATGTACCAGCAATTATATAATATAATTAAATAAATTCATTTCTATTTTTCATTGGAGTATTGAACTTTTATTGACTACTTTGTCATTATTCTATTTTGTCTGCATATGTGACACACTCTGATTGCACAAACCCAGTTCTTTTGACCCAAGTCAACTCCTCATCCGTGCCTCTTTTACCCCGCTAACCTCGGGCCACCGTTACTTCATCTAATTTTCCCATGCGCTCTAATCCATAACTCCTTCTGCTTCCTTCTCCGATTCTTTTGCCTATTCAAATCTCATCCATGCCATCACCTCAGATCTTACCAGAACACCTCTGATCTCGCCCCTTTTCAAAATTCAGACTTGCCTGAACCAACCCTATAAATATCCACTCTTCCATTCTGCCGAGCTTTTGATCTGTATTTTGGCCACTATTCTTCCCCGAGATCGAGCTCTGGTGAGAGGCAAAGGTGACAGCTCCCTTCTCCTACGATCAGGAGAGAGAGGAACATAGTTAGAGGTGTGATCCTTGTCGGTGAAGACTTCCCAGCGGAGCATCGCCGCACTCAGTTTCTAGGTTTATCAGTGACCTGTCGAGGCCTAGCTGTACGTGATTTAGTTTCACATTTCTTTCCTTATCATAGATTTAGATTTAATTCTGCATGATTTCACTTAGTTCGTTTCAATTTCCAACAATAGTATAGATCGAAACATTAGGCTCTTATCCTTGCTTTTCTCCGATCCTTCATCAAATCAACTCGACTTTATCCTTAATTGACTCACCTCCCGTTTCTTCATACTCCTTATGCCATCTGATCATTGATTCGATCCTCAAATTTGATCGATTTGATTAGGATCAAATCCCCCATTCCGTAGATCCTGAACCATCTCATTTTCCCCCTTAACTTTCATGGTTTTCATGCAATAAATCCTATTGGACATCCACATCCGAGCATAGTTTCATTTGCACATCTCAAGAGCCTCAGATTTAGGTAATTTGCATTGATTCTAGTTTCATCGAAGATACTTGGAGCCGTCAGATCCACAGCCATTTAGATCCAAATCTGAATGGCTAATTGTAGATCTGAGGAGTCTTGACAGAGAGCAATCACTTTGGCTACCTTCTGAGCATGATTTGAAGCAGATCGGTTGAGAGACGACGGAGATTCAACCCGATCAAGTTGGCAAGAGCTCGCATTCGTCCCAGTTCGTCAAGATCAACTCAGAGCCGTCAGATCAAGAATACCTCCTCCATATTTGATCTGGATCATTGATAAACCCCCAAAAGCTAACCGTGCATTCAAGCATCAAGATCTATTCATCACCCTTCACTCAAGATTCATTCGTTGCCATCAGATCAGACCGGACTACCATGCTCCTCTCCTCTCCAGTAACTCGTCCTCGAGGAGTCAGGTATTTATTTCTAAGGTCTGTCGCACTGTGTTCACAATCGAACTGGGGGGGGGGAGAAGTTATAAGAAGGAGAAAAGAACTGGAGGGTGACCAGTATAGTCACCTCTCCTTGTGAAGCTGGCCAGTGTAGCCGAGTCTCCACCAAGATTTGCAGGTTTTCTTGAAGCTTGGACTTTTTTGATCAGATATTTATTTGGTAGAATGCTTCTTTGTATTTGGAATTTTTGGTGGTTCTGCTTGGATCTTGTTGTGCCCCTACGGATATAGAATCTTTTTGTTTCCGTACATTTTTTGGGGTCGTAGAAAAAAATTTGTACCCAACCGTCCATCCCTTTTCCGAAGCTTTATTTCAACCCGTACTCCGGTCTTTCAATTTCCACGCTACCAGAAAAGAAACTCACACAGTCTTCCAACATCCCGTCTGAGTTGAGCTAAGTGCATAGTGCGAGAGTACAAATTAATTCCCTATTCCAGAGTTGTACCCAGAATGAAGAGACCAGGTTAGACACTAAGAGTCAAACACTTCACATTGTCATGTAGAACTTAAAGAATTAAGTCAAAGATCTGAAGCTTCTAAAATCATATTTATCGGTGAAGTTCCTCTGAAAATTAGGTAGATTAAGGTAAAGTCCAGACCACTCTTGGTTTCTGCTCATAACTCGGTTCAGAACCCAAGGACTTTTCACAGATGCAAATGAATGCGATGCTGGATGAAGTGCATGTGTGTGAAATGCAGACAATTTTTTTTCTTTTTGTGGATTTTTTTATGAAGGGGAATCTTTTTTATGCAAAAATGAATAAGAAGCCATTTCTTCAAAATTTTTGGGTATAGTCAGTGTTAGTAGCAAAAATCTTTTTCATTTTTCCCCCTTTTTATTTTATTTTTTTGTTTTTTTTCAGATTGATTACCCATCCCGTAAATACATATAAACTTACGTGAAAGTACGAGATATGGATAAAATATATACGAAGTATATATATAAACCCCCCTATACTTAGCGAGTGAAGTATCCTCAGAGCACAAGAAGCGTAAAGAAGACATAGCTCGGGCTATGCGTAAGAGAGTGAAAAAGGAAAAGAAAAAGACAAGAAAAAGAAAGAGATACATCGGGCCGCCCCCCTATACTTAGACTGTGGACAGTCTAAGTATAGAAGAAGAGCGGAAAAAAATGAAGCGGTCGGGGTATGTGAATGAGCAGAGTATAAATAGATGGGCATCGGTTCCCCCTATACTTAGGCTCTGGTCAACCTAAGTATAAGAGAAGGGTGGAAATGGAGCGATCAGGAGATAGGAGAAGGATGGTATATACAGATGGCATCGGTCCCCCCCATACTTAGGCCTTGGCCTAAATAGAGGAAGAAGCTGTAGAAGGAGACCAATGTGGTCGGGAGGGAGGGTGGGTAGCCGATGATTAAGGCCGTTTTTGGATGATCTTTTTGTGAGCCTGCGATGGGAGATCGTAATTCCCAACTATTATCATTGTCATCCTCAGAAAAATCATGATGGATAGTGGATGAAGTGTATGAGTCAGATGAAAGGTAGCCATCATCAGAGTTATCCTCAGAGGAATAGTATTTGAAAGTGGACATACTCCAAATATTCTGGTCTTTTTGTTTCTTTAGTTGTTTTCTTAGAATACGTTCCTTCTTGGGATCAAGCGGTCTATTCTCAGATGAATACTCTGAAGCACCAGTCTCAGTCAGCTCATAAGAGATAATTCCAGTGTATTTGAAGAGGACAGGAGCATCTGCTTTTGATGAATAATAATAAGGAATGGGAGTCGTCCCACGAGAGTCAAATTTTGAATCCTCGCGAAGATATGGTTTTAGAGCTACCGAAAAGACTTCACTCGTGTAGATTACCTTTTCCGGACCTGGTGAGGGATCATCAGATGATTTCTCTTCTGAAAGGTCAAAGGTGACTTTCTTTTTCTTGTTTCATGAAGGAGTCAGTTTACTTGAGTATCCAGATGAATAACCATTAGAATTCTTCTCCTTGGTCTGTATTTGTCCTGCGTGTTTGTTCCGAATTTTTTGAATGTTGGTGCACTCTCGATTTGGGATGATTTGGTCAAGATATTCAGAGTAGGTTTTCCTTGGGTGCGACCATGCATATGTCACAGGATCATGGAAGAAAGATTTGTCTATTTTGAGATCCGTGGGAATTGAAATACCGGGGAGAGTCTCTGCGTGTTCGTTCTTAATTGATTTGATATTGGAGCATTCTTGTGTCGAGTTGATGTAATCCATGTAGTTAGAGTAGGTTGACCCAGAGTGTGTCCATGCATAAGTCTCCGGATCATATGATTCATATACATGATTCTCCATGGTGAGAGCGACTGGGAATGGAGCAGGGGGGAGATTCTCTAAACCAATAGTCTCATCAACAACCGATATTTTAGATGTAGCAGCAGGGTCGGAATCTTCTACCACTTCATGGTTACGGTTGTCAGGGACTTCATGGGTTGCCTCAGAACATCGTGGTTCCTCAAAGACTGGGTCAAGTCGAAGTGCTTCCAATGCTGTAAAATTGATTTCCCGAGTCTCACAGTCAATAATTGCCTTAGCCAATGCTAAGAATGGCTTTCCAAGAATAATTGGAGACTGGGTGAATTCTCCTTGATGCTCAATATCAATGATCGTGAATTCTACTTTGAGCGGAGCATCATGGAATTTCATGATGACAGAAATGATTCCTCTCGGTCGCTTTATTGATCGATCAGCCAATTGAACAATCTCTCGTATTTTTCTAATCGGTCTGAGTTTTAGTTCATGAAATACAAAGGTCGGGAGGATATTGATCGGTAAATCGTCATCAACTCAAGCATGGGTAAAGATTGTGTCTTTGATTTCACAGTCAAATCTGGGCAACCGCTTCACTATGCGACTTTTGGTTTTTCTCCTCAACACCAAGGAGGAGGCTATTGACAAGATATGTCTTTCAGTCTTTGTTCTAATCCTGTCTGACTTTTTCATCATTAATTTGTCTATTACAAATCCTTTAAGGTCGGGGAAGTGTTCAATGGCTTATAGAAAGGGAAGTTCAATAATCAGTTTATATTCCAGTGCTTCCCGTACAATAGGATCCAAATTATTCAGATTTTCTTCAGTTTCAATTTTTATGTATTTTTTCAAGATTTCGATTTTTTTGTGATTTTTGAATAATCCAATTTTTTGGTATTTTCTATGTGGTGTGGTGATGTGGTGTATTCCTCAGATGAGCGTGGTCTTTGATGTTCAGAGTAAGAGTCAGAGGCATAGTCATTTCTAGGGGAATAATATGCAGAAGTATCGTTGTCTGAATCGTCCCTAGGTTCCTGAATATCCTCAAAATTTCCAATCGTTTTCTCATTCTTTTTTATGTTCAAGCTACCAGAGATTGAAATTAATCGATTGGCAAATTCTTCAAATCTGTCCTCCATTAAATCAAATTTCCTATTCATCCTTAAAATATCCTCCAAAATCTTTTTATGACCAATCATGGGAGTAGTCGGGGTGTGTTTTTGTAATGGAGATTCAAAAATTTCCTCTTCCATTTTCCTATATGTACTAGGAGAGGAGTCTCTTGAAATATCCAGTATATGATCATCATTTTCTGAAAATATCTCCTCAATAATTATGGAAGGCGGTTACTCATATGGTCCACGTATGTGGAGTTGGTCCGAGTAGAGTTCAATCCTATGTTTATGAGTGGTCGGACCTTTATATTGTGGAGTCAACATACAGGGTTGATGTGTTTCTATGTGGTCAGTCCAATCCTCTGTATGAGTATCATGTCTGAAGAGAGGGTTGTCATGGTCAATCCAAGATGATGATTGTTCATTGGTGTTCCAGGGTAGGGTCGATGGAAGAGGTGAAGAATTGTTCAATTCGATTATGTGGTCATCATCTCTCATGAATGATGGATTGAC
Source organism: Ottelia alismoides (assembly GCA_037367405.1). NCBI lineage: Eukaryota > Viridiplantae > Streptophyta > Magnoliopsida > Alismatales > Hydrocharitaceae > Ottelia > Ottelia alismoides. The sequence continues at coordinate 159,170 of JAZKJV010007870.1, read as the reverse complement.
GTTTACCGAATATGAAGGATGAATTGTATGATCGGAGTAGAGTGGATTGATGTATGAAGAAGTGGAGACCTCAGTCGGTTGTTGGTTTGTATGATCTGAATACAAAGGATTGTCATTCATGGAGTAGATAGGATTTGTAGAGAGTGATGGATATATTGATGGTTGAGAGTCTCATCAAACCCCGGGTTCACCAACTCACCCAATGAAGCTGTAAGAGTTCGGCTATTATCTTTTCAATTTTAGTAGGTAATAAATCAATCTTGAAAAAAATTTAGCGAGCAGTTAGGTACCGAAATTTTTGTAATGACTGTCCCGAATTCTTACGACTAGTTGCACCTACTTTCAGCCAGTATGGGAGTAAGTACAGACCGTTGAACGACTACCCGCTACTTGAGGACGGAGCCTTATGTAGTGTCCTCTAAACCACCCACTCTGCTAAGGAAATTCGGACCATTTACTGGCTACCAGTACATCCTCACTGAGAAGTAGCTAATCATTTTTGGTAGAATCAATAGTCAATATGAAAATTTGGGTTTGGGCTCTAGCCTTATGTGTCGTCTCTCTCTCACTCAGAAAAATAAAAGCATCCAAGGTCGGGGTTGCTCTCCCACAGAAATTCTTGATTTTATGGGTTATTTTGAAATCGGCTATATTTAGCAATCCCAATTTTAATTAGGTAATTACTGAAGAATTAAATGAGAACAATAATACACGTCTATCGTCTAGTCCCGATTCCTTTAAGATTATGTGACAAAACAAGAGGGAGAAGTTCGGGAAAAGCCGATGCACGCGAAAAATTATGATGTACGCTCACTTAGAATACTTATAGTGAATCCTCACAATCTCCATATGGGATGCAATACAGAATTTGAAAAATTATTCTAAATGAATGCAAGCTGATGAAAAACCCGCACCTAGCAAAAAGTTCTATTAGCGGGAAAGAATTGAGTTAAATTTTGGCTAAATTGAACGATCTATGTGCGTCTCAATTAATGTGAAGTGTGGCCTAATTTCTACGAGCACAATAAAAATTAAAATGCTCTATGGCCATATGTGCAGGTCTATCCTAATCGCCACTCAAGTCGGGCCACACCCTCACCGGAGAGTGAAGCATGCCACGACACACCAAAGAAAAAGGTTTAAGGTTTTTTTACACAAACGAGAGTCCAAACGGATACTATTATAAATGGGCAATTAATTACAGAAATTTAAAAGTTTGCAGAAATTAAAAACCTAGACTCTACGCTCTCTCACGACTCGACTCGATCTTAATTTATTTGCGGTTTTTTCGGATGTCAGTGAAGATGCTTCGGTTCTTGAAAAACCACTCCACGTACGCCAAGTACCTCACAAGAAAAATAAGAGAGACTTGTGTAAGAGAGTGACTCAAAAATAAATCAAAAATAAAATAAGAAAAATAAATGTTGAAAATAAAATAAAATAGATTGTAGAAAAAAATGGAATTTACAATGAGAAATTCGGGGGTCAGACTACCGAAATATGGAAAATCAAACAAAAATTTTCAAAACACAAAACTAAGCCGTTTGCCTCCCCAACAACGGCTCCATCTGATGATCCAGAAATGCGCTTGTTAAAGAAGATGTGTTTATCGTGCATAAAAAATATTTGTTTGTCGTTTCATTGTATGCGGCAATCGGAATCGGTCAAGAAAATAACCACAAATAATTATTCAATTTTTAGTCTCGTGGTTTAATGTTTATTTTACTTGGGCAAGTCCCAAGGTCGAACACAAGGAGGAAAAGGAACAACATAGAATTATGTCTATGAAAATTCGTATGCAGTTTTCGAGGCGGTCTTTTTTTGGAATTATCAATGCAATTAAGGATGCAATATGCAATTTTTGACCTATTTTGGGGACTAAAATGTCAATTACATTCAAACGATGTACGAAAAATATGAAACTTGGCCACGATGCAAAATATGATGAAATGAATGCACTGTAATGTTTTTAGAATTTTTGCATGCAATATGAATTTTTAAATGCAAACAGAATGAATTTCAATATTTAATTATAATAAATATTAAATCTAATTATTTTTAAGGAACAAAATTATCTAAGATCTATCACTTCTAAGAAAAATCCTAAACCTCGAAAATACTAGTTTCAATACCCATTAAAAATCAAACATTGAAATATGCAAAATAATTTTTACAGGGCAATCTATGCATGCAAATGCAATTGGGCACAATGTCAAGCACAATTAATTCTACCATATGTGATTTTTCGGGAATTTTAGAGCAACGGTTAATCAAATAAAAATTTCATTGCATGAAATGGACAGATACATAATTTTCCACATAACAATTAATTATTAATTAACCATCGATAACAAAAATATCCACAAGATGTTAGACTGTAGAGAATTAAACGACAAAGATCATGCTATTTTTGGATAATTAAATAATGTAATGTAGATGTCTAGAATAAAAGGGAAAGACATGGGTATCTGTAATTAAATAAATAAATAAACATGCAGTAAATAAATAAACATGCAGTGGGGCCTTATTTGTAACTACCGATAAATAGAGGGGTGAATCTGCAAATTTTCCAAGGGGTCACGTGACGTGGTCGATAGGTCTTCTACGCAATTAGCTGGACTCCAGGGGGCTCATCTTGCAAATTAACCAACGGTCACGTGCCAAGCATGTGACCCTAGAAATTATGGAAATAGGAGAACTTCTGAGGATCTAACTGCAATGTTCCCCTCCGCATCACGTGTGCGAACGTGGGGAGGGGCCTCGGGGCTGAGCCTAGCCGACGATGCAATTGATGATGTGGAGGGAGCCCGACCGACGGAGATGGGGCTCCGGTGCTGCGGATGGTCGGCGAAGCTTTTGCGGTTGGGGCGTTGACGATCGAAGCTCCTCGAGATCCCGGTGGAGTTGATCTTGGGCTTGCTGGCGACGAAGCTCCAAGTGGTCTGCGGCGGGGCGGTTGCTCCTGGAGTGGTCGAAACGCCAAGCGTTGAGAGCCTAGCGGTTGTGAGCTCCGGAGCATCGAAGACAAAGGTTATAAGGCGTAGTCATCGAAGAAGATGGTTGTCGTAGTCGATAATGGCGAACGTTGAATTCGGTGAAGATGGCGGAGATAGAAGTCGTTGGCTCGACGCCAAGGCAGAGCACAGCAACAAGGCTAGAGGAGGCGTTGCAACGAGGGGTGGTAAGCACCTCGGATCTCAACGGCGTAGAATGACTGGGCTGTCACCCATGTCTACTATGGTGCTAACGGAGGATGGGCGTTCATTGGTGCGGTGTTGTTGCTTTTAAAGGGCAGGAGGTCGCCGACCCGAAGAAGAAGGGAATCAGGGATGGCCGAGATTGGATTTGCGTTGATTGAACTGGGATTTGATGGAGGATCGCGGATTAGAGATGGAGCTGGCGATCAATTGCGGGAAACGAGGACGCGATTGGAGGAGGCGGCGGAGATTTCGCGGCAGGGCGAGATACGCGACGACCGATTGGGAAAGGAGGATCTTACGAAGAAGTTGGGTTCTCGGCCATCCGATCGGCCGAGATCGGGCGACTGAGGGGAGGACGCGTGGCAACTGAGGAGAGAGGGGGAACGCGGCACGTGCTTGGCGCATGCCTGGGCGGCACATGCCTCGCACGTGTGGGTTTTTCTTTTATAAAACGAATAATAAATAATGCCAAAAATGGCTGACATGTGGTGGTTCAAGGAGCTGCCACGTGTCAGCACCAGAAAATTCAGAGAATTAAAGACTTTGTAAAATAAAAAATACATAGCAAACGATCTCGGATAAAAAAGGTTTCTCCACGAAAATTGCTCGTCTCGATGAGATCTACAACATTCATAAAGACATCAAAACCAAAATCGATCAATTGCAAAAAGTGATATTTTTGGGGTATCTCATGTACATAGAATACCCTGAGTTTTGGGTTTTGTAATTTTTATGATATTTTTAAACCAGATAAAAATCCGGAAAAATATGGTAACATAAAAGATAAATATTTACACCTTAATCTAATTTTTTGGATTTTTATTAATTAAGAAAAAGAAGAAATAAAATAACAGATGAAAAAGACCAATTTTGTACAGTCGGTTAGTGAAGACCTGGACTCAATTTGTTTCTTTGATTTTCAAGCTTAATTTGGATTTGGATTTTTGCACATTTTAATAAAACTTTTATCAAAAAGACAAACAAAAAATAAACAAACTAAAATAGGTTAAATATGTACGTAGAATACTAGGTCAAAAACCACTAAGATACAAAATGTACAAAAGAGGCCCAAAATCCAACGTTCACATATGAGCTCCGAATCACTTGAACTTGGTCTTGTTTTGAAGGTAATTGAATGTACATTAGTTCAAAAGTGAGTACGATTAAAAGGGACACTGGATGAGGAAGATATTAGGTTTTTAGTCCGGAAATCTTGAAACTAGGGTTTCGGTTTTTGGTCCACTTGTTTGGGTTAGTGATTTTTTTGTACTTTTCATTTATTCTTTTTAGTGATGTGTACACAGTAGAGGTAGTTTTGTGTCATTCGGAGTTAGCATGAATGAGTTAAAAATCTAAGAAGTTATGCTATTTACAGGTCAATTTTGGTTTGGATTTTTGTCTTCTTAATTTGTGCAGAAATTAGTGCTAAAATGCAATTCTAATGAAACCATACATGAATGCTAATTATGCTGAATAGATGCATAAATGCTGATGATTTTGAGGGATTTGAGCTTAATAAATGAGATTTAGAGTGATGAATCTGAGATTTATCAACCACATCCATCAATCCGCTATTCAACATTGATTTTAATATTGAACTATCATTTGGGACTTCATCATTCCTAAAGACTAATCTAGCGCAGTTTACACTTGCAGAAATCGAAACAATGCACTTGATGGCTGAACAGTTTGAGATCAACACTATCATATTAGGCTCCATTCAGTCCATTCTGTCACGGTTGACAAAACAGGTTTACTTTCAAGAAACATTGAGGGATATGATTTTGGAATTGAGATAGGACATGAGAAAGCAGGATAGAAACAATGGGGGAGGTGGGAATGGGGGAGAAGATCATGTAGAGCCAATGGATAAGCTCTCATTAAGGGTATCCTATAATCTAGGAGCAGGACAAACGAATACAAGGATTCAAATTCATGCAATTGGGCATTTCGAGCTTAAGCCCACTATCATACCATTTCTCTCCATATTCCACAGACACATTAATGAAGAACTTTATGTACACCTCCAGCAATTCGATCGCATCTGCAGCACAATCCATTATCCTAACATCCCGTTAAAGGGAGTGAAGATGATAGCTTTTCCCTTCAGCATGATGGATAAAGCCTTTTATTAGGTAAATAATTTAGGAAAAGTTGTCACTACATGGGAAGAGTTGAGGTCTGCTTTTCAAAGCAAATATTTCCCACTTGGATTCCTCAACTAAATACGATCATTGATAGCCAACTTCTCCCAGATGTCACATGAGCCTATTCATGAGACGTGGGAAAGATTTAAAGATTTAAGGGAGAAGTTCCCCCATCACGATATTCCAAAGACAAGCCTATGCAAAATTTCTTTGGGGGTTTAGGTCATGAGAATTAGAAACGGGTATATGCCACTTGTGGGGTAGTTACTTCAACAAGGACGAGGATGTCCTATACCAGAATTTCAAGGAGATGGCAGAGAGCTCTGTAGCTTTATCTTCATCATCGGCATTCTCGAAACATCCCGTGCCTTCTACTACTGCACCATGCCATAAGGCTGTCAAAATAATGGCATCTCATGAAGTGGATAGGGTGCACAATTCTAATATGCCCATAATTGAAAACCACCTATCCAAAGTAGATATAATTGAGAATTGATCCAAGGAGCTGGAGAAGCTCCAAGTGATCGAACAGAGGATGAAGAACATGTGCATGCTTGATAAAATAATGAAGCATTTGGAGCTTCTTGTGAGTACGATCAACGTATGCCAAAGCATGAGTGCATCAACCGACACTTCTGCTCAGGAGCAGGCTTCTTCTACTTCTACCCAGCAGAGTATCATAGGATCATCCACAATTCAACATGTTTATTACGTGCATACCTTTGATCAGGTCCTACGGCATTTACAACAGATTGTCTTGTACCAACAAGAAGGTCCATACATTCCGGAGCTGCATGCTCCACCTCCCCTATCATTTAGGAGGTGAATGGTATATGGTTCGACCGAGAGTGCAACCAGCCTGTTCGTCAGGGATAAGCCAGTTGGGTGACTAGCAGGGTCAGATATCCGCCCCCCAGTTTCAGGGAGGTAGACCGCAATAGTACGAGCACCAGCAGTTTCAGCCTTAGTATCAGTCTCCATATCACTTCTAGAACTGAGACACGACGAGCAACTATAGTTTGTTTATTTTCCACAGCCTTAGTATTAGCATTAGTCTGCATATTTTCCTCCTCCTCCTCCTGCTCCTTAGTATAAATAGTATGGATACCGACAACCTCATCATTTCTCGTCTCAGTGACAACTGTCATTGAGCATCCTAAGGCACCTTCGGTGAATCCAACACTTGATTAGTTGGCATTGTTTATGAAGAACATGCATGATCTCACTCAAAGGATTGACGACTTGACAACTCCCTAGACATTGATTCCAGGACTGGTCGAGGCCAATCCCAACAATTTCAAATGTATGGAGTAGGTAGCCCATGATCCATCCACACCCGAGGTAGATATGGCCCTTGATTTTACAAGTTTATCTGTCACCATTCATCATAGGAGCGGTAGGAGATTGTAGCTACTCCAGAATCGTTGGGATTGGAGGATCAAGCTAGTGAGAGAGTTTCACATTCTAGATCATCTTCTACAGTATCATTGTCGAGAACCAGTGTAGCAACACCTAAGCATGGAGTTTCACCATCCTCTTTCTCACCATCATCATCTTCAACATCACTCAGCAGATGCAGATCACCATCAGCAAGGAAGAACACACCAGTCATGGATTCTTCCTCTTCACCAGTAGCAGCAACCCATCTTGTTTTAGATTTTTGTTTTTCCTTCTCATAATTTCGACAAGACTGCACGGACTGATTTTGGTTGTCCCATTGTACAAGAGGATTCTACTTTAAATAATCGAAATGCACATTTGAATATTTCTTATGCTTCTGTGCCATTTCCTTCTGCCTTGAATAAAACCAAAAAATCAAAAAATTAAAAACAACCATATCTGATCATAGAGTGGTTGGGATCTTACAGAACATCATTTTAGAGATTCCACTCCATAAGGCCATGGAGTACACGCATGCAGTAAAAAGGAAAGAAAGAAGCACGTACACAAAAGCATAAGACTAAGCAGAATAGATGAAAGAAAATAGAAAAACATATCTTGACCACGGCCACAGTTCATGCCATCAACAACCTCCTACCAAAAAAAGATAAGGGGGAACCTCACATCCGTTGCCACATATTTGATCAAGAATTTCATCACACTCTTCTTGATAGTGGTTCCTCCATTAATATTATGTTATCCCCTCTACTCAGGGAATTTGGATTAGGACCTCTTTGATCGACCAGGATGATCCTTCAGTTCGTTGATAGATCAATCAAAAGGTTGAGGAGCATTTTAGAGGATGTTATTGTAACGGCATAGGGAATGAAATTCCCTGTTGATTTTGTTGTCATGGATATGGACACACCTGCACCATTAATCCATAGTCTGATCATACTAGGTTGACCATTCCTCCGAACGGTTGAAGCAATAATTGATTACAGTACTAGAAAGATCATATTTCACTCTAGTGGTTATAAGGTTAAAATTGAGATGATCTCCAATCCTAGACCATCACTGCCACCGACAGCAGCTGATGAGCGACATCCAGTCACACCAAAGCCTGATGACTGTGATTTTCATGTCGAGTTTGGAGAGATAGATCTGTTCACTGATTTTATAGATAACCAGGAGTTTATTTTCCAAAAGGACCTTCTGGAATGCACAGTCGAGATGGGTTCCCTTATTGATCATACTGATGTGTTTGCTAATGGGCAATTTGAGCTGATTTTTTGAAGATCAGTCTGAGTTTTTGAATGTATCTTCTAATATTCCTTTGAAACATTATTCTGAGATTACTGGTGACATGCCTCCTTCTGAGAGTTCTGAGGAACATATATTTGAGCCACGTGTTGAGTTTTCTGAGATATGCACTTGTGAGAGAGACATTTCCATGATTATTGTTGAGATATCTGAACGCTTTATTGATGAGATTACAAAACATCCTGATGAGCCCCTCCTTTCTAAGAAGAGATAATTTGTTGAAGATCTTTCTGATATTCTATTAGCTGAGCTGGCAGTAGCCATGGTAGCCAGGTCATAGAGTACAAATCATATACCTTCTACCAATGCAATTATAGAGGTTGTCACAGAGCCGATTCAGACCCTACTTGAGTCAAGGTTTTACCATTAACGTTGAAATATGCCTTCCTTGCATTCCCACGCCCCCAAATGTTTCCGATCATCCTCAGCTCCCAGTTGACCGATGAACAAGAATCCCATGTGCTAGATGTTCTTGAGAAAAATTGTAAGGCCATTGGATGGAATATTTCATATCTTTGTGGGATTCCTCTAGCTTTTTGCTCCCATAATATCTGCTTAGAGGATGATTGTAAACCCTCCCGTGAGTGTCAACACCATCTAAATCCAAATCTAATGGAGGTTGTAATGAAAGAGATCGGAAAATGGTGTTATGTTGGTTTTATATATCCCATTTTGGATTACAAGTGGGTCAACCCTTTACATGTGGTCCCGAAGAAATCTGGGATTACTATCGTGAAGAATGATCGTGGTGAGGAGATTCTAATCCGGATACCTACCTCATGGGATGTATGTGTATAATACAGGCGCCTAAAGTCAGCTACCAAGAAAGATCACTTTCCATTGCCCTTTATTGATCAGATTATAGAGAGGTTAGAAGGGAAAGAGTTCTTTTGTTTCTTGGATGGGTACTCGAGATATAACTAGTTTGCTATCGCTCCTGATGATCATGAGAAAAGTACTTTCACCTGTCCATTTGGCACCTACGCCTTTAGATGGATGCCCTTTGGATTGTGTCACCCCGATACATTCCAAAGGTGTATGTTGGTTGTTTTTTGCTGATATGGTAGGTAGATTTCTAGAGGTCTTCATGGATGATTTCATGATCTACAGGGATAGTTTTGACACAAATCTTGCTTATATAGATCGAGTCCTTCAATGTAGCTGCGAGGTAAACCTAGTGCTCACATGGGAGAAGAGTCACTTTATGGTAAGTAACGGGATTGCATTGGGAAACGTCATCTCCAAATATGGTATGGCGGTTGACCTGGCTAAGATCGAAGTTATATCCAATCTTGAGCCACAATAGAAGTAGAAGCAGTTGAGGTCATTTATGGGAGATGTAGGATTTTATAGGCGATTCATTAAGGACTTCAACAAGATCGCTAGACCTCTGACTGAGCTTCTGTGCAAGGATATTGAATTTCTTGTTGATGAGAAAGTCCTCCTTACAATTCATTAGATGAAAAATATGGTTACTAGTGCTCATGTCCTACAACCACCTGATTGGTCTCTTCCTTTCAAGATCATGACAGACGCATCAAATTTTGTAGTTGGGGCTATTTTAGGGCAGAGAATGGATGGAATACTATTTTCTATACACTATGCTAGCGAGATTTTGGATGAGGCACCGTGGAACTATACAGTTATAGAGAAGGAGATGTTAGCAGTTGTGTTTGGGCTAGAGAAGTTCAGATCTTACCTCCTTGGTTCCCATGTTATTATGTACACGAATCACACTGGAATACGATATTTACAGTGAAAGAAGGATGCCAAATAATGCCTTATCAGATAAATCCTTCTTCTCCAAGAATTTTATTACAGATTCAAGATGAACCTGTGGTCAAGAATGTTGTGGCAAATCACATTTCTCGCATTACATATGAAGAGACCTCTGAACGAGCATGATCCCTAATTCTGAGACATTTCTTGATGACACCATTTTGTTAGTGACCTCACTCACATGGTATGCTGATATTGTGAACTATCTTATCTACAAGAAATTTCCACAAGATTGACCAAAGCATAAGGTAGACAGATTCCTATCAGAGATTCATTATTAACAATGGTAGGATCCGTACCTATTTCATGAGGGTGCGGATTGTATCAGCAGAAGTTACATTCCTAAGTAGGAACACACTAATGTACTTGAGAATTGTCATAAACTAGAATCTGGTGGGCATTATACGAGGAAGTGCATATTAGCAAAGGTTTTACAGAGTGGCCTATGGTGGGCAACATTATTTATGGATGCTACAAAGTATGTTCGAGGTTATACTGACTATCAGAAAATGGGAGGAACCATTGGTTCCATTGATACCATGCCGCTGAGATATGTACATATTTCTAATGTTTTTTATACTTGGGGCATAGACTTCATGGGCCCATTTCCTGACAGTCAAGGATATCAGTACATCCTGCTTACCGTGGATTATGTTAGTCGATAGGTAGAGGCTATCCCTACCCGAGCCATTGATCTTAGTATGGTGTGCTCCTTTCTAAAGGACCATATTATTGCGCAGTTCGGAATTCCTAAGATAATTATCTCAGATGGGGGAATCCATTTCATAAATAGAGAAGTCACAAAAGCTTGTGAAGGAGTATGCCATTGAGTAGGGTTGCGTCTCCTCACCACCCACAGACTAATGGTTTGGCTGAAATTTCAAATAGGGAAATCAAGAATATATTGCAAAAGCTTGTACATCCAAATAGGAAGAACTAGTCCCATATGCTTGACTCGGTACTATGGGCTTATCGGATGGCATACACATCACCATTGGGTATGTCTCCCTACAGATAGGTGTACGGAAAGCCTTGCCTCCTTCTAGTGGAATTAATTCACAAATCTTTATGGGAACTCTGTGTATGTAATCTTGATTATAAGGAAGCAGGAAAGTGTAGGAAATTAGATATGAATAAATTGTTGCAATTCCGAGATTTTGCATATGATAACTCACTCATGTTCAAGGAGAAAGTCAAGCATTGACATGATAGACACATTAGAAGAAAGACATTCTCCTATGATTAAAAAGTATGGTTGTTTGATGTCAAATTGAAGTTATTTCGAGAAAAATTTAAAAGTAAATGGTCAGGACCGTTCATTGTGAGAGTTATATGTAACAATGGTAGTATTGTCATATCTGAGTCATCATCTGACGCATATCCATTTGTCATGAACGGATACTTGCTTAACTAATATCTAGATCACGATACATTCTTGTCCATGGTTGATTCTATTTGTGTGGTATCAGAAGATGACTCTTTCACATCTTTTGTGTTTGATACATGAGCAGATTTTCTCTTGTATATATCCTTTCATTTTATCCTTTCTTTTTGCATTTTATCATTCACCTCTTATTCGTGTGTGTGTGTGTGCTATACTTAGGATGTACTCTATCCTAAGTATAGGGGAGGTGAATGACTTGAGTTGTTCATATTCATCACGTTCATCACTCTAGTTGTTTCTTATACTTAGGAATCCCTTACCCTAAGTATAGGGGGAGTGATGTTTTTGATGAGCTCGTCTTTACCCCAGTTAATTTTTTGGAATTAACATTTATTTGTTCGTTGCAGTCGGGCCAATTCGGATTAATCAAAAACTGCAAATTCAATTATTTGTCTAATTAAAGCAAGCGGTTAATTTTTTTCCTTGGGTAAGCCCAAGGTCGAACTCAAGGTGGCCACTTTCTCCTTAGATTGATTTAAAGATGATCTAGAGCTTAAGTTTTTAGAGAGATAATTTATTTATATTTTTAAATGCAATAAATGAGTGAAATGTAATTTTGACAAAGTTTGGGGGCTAAAATGCAATTTACAATCAAATGAAGTCCAAAAATCCTCGAACATGGCCAGAAAGTGAAATATGATGAAATTAGTCTACAATAATTTTTGGGAATTTTTGGACGCACTATGAATTAATTATAAATTAAATAATGCAGACTAGGTGATTTGAATTAATTGATTTTAATAAATACCAATCTTCAACATTTTCCAGAAATTAATTTGTCCTAGATAGGTCTATTAGAGAGATATCCAAAGCAATTTTATTTCCTAAAAATACTAAGTATAGAATTAATTAAAAATCAATTACTAGAGTCAACATTTCATTTGTTTTGACCTCGATATGCATGCAAATGAGATGAAATTTGGGCACAATGTAACGCACCGATAATCTACCTAATGTGAATATTTGGGAATTTTTAAATCAGAGAATAATTAAATATAAATTTTAAAGCATAAAGTGGGTAAACTACACAAGTTTCCACCAAATTAGTTTTAATAAATAATCCACTGATCACAAAAATGTAAATAACTGCTCATTAGATAGAAAATGATCGTTCTACAACATGCTATTTTTAGAATAAAAAATGATATGAAATGGTCGTTCAAATGAATCTCCAAATAGAGGGGTATTTATGCCAAATAGAAAATAAAAAAATATGAAAAATAACGCACACCAGCTCTTCTTTAATTACCATATCCTTTGGGGGCTTTCACGTAATTTCTCCACGATGTATGTGTGCCACACGGGTCACAACTGGTAGGGGTGGCGATGAACTTTGTGGGAATTCTAGGGGTTTGATTGAAAAATCTCCACCAGGGCACGTAGAAAGCGTGTGCTTGCTTGAAAGAAATTTGGAAATTATTCCGAAGTAGGTAGGAGGACCTTCTGCAATTGATCCAAGGCCCACATGCACCTCACGTGAGGGGCATGGGTTAAGGGGTATCTAGAGACCTCCTAGCGATGGTGTGCGCGTGTGGTCCAGTGCAACAGCTGGTGGAGGCGTGGCACGCGGTGAAGGGCGACCGGTGAGGCAAAAGTGGTGGGTGACCTCGCGCAGGGTAGACGGCTGCAGGAGGTGGTTGGGGTGCCTCTCCAGACGACGGTGAAGGCTGGTGAGCTCTACAGATGGCAGTGGAGTGAGTAGTGGGCGGCGTGCGAAGGCGGTCCAATGAGGACTATACGGTCTGCATTTGGAGATCAGTGGCATCGCGTTGTGGTGCGGAGGTGGCAGGCACTCACTAATGGAGGTGAAGGTGTGTGGGGCGGATGTTGGCGTCGAGCAGGTCACCTCCAACTCCAGAGGCATGGTCAATGGTTGATGGCTGAGGCTACGCATGCCTCGAGGCAGTGGTGAGGCCTAGGGGCACGACTGATTGGCAGTTTGTGATGGCTGCTAACGAGGGAAGGGGAGCACGTGGGGGCGTGAGTGGTAGAGGCAGAGTCAAAGCGTTGAAGGTGGAGTGGGTCGATGATGACTGTGCGAGGTGGTGGTTAGTGGATTGAAAGAGAAAGGAATGAAAGGAGGAAAGGCAAGAAAGACGAAGGAACAAAAATGAGAGGAGCATATGAAGGAAGAGACGAGGAAGTATACCTGGAGGTGGGGAATGGATGAGTCGTTTGGGAGAGGACTTGTAAGGCCCTTGGTCTTTGCTCGATGAAGACAACGAAGGCTTCCGAGCTTGGCTGTAGCGGAAGGATCGCAACAACAATGTGGGGGCTCATTGATCTCGCATGGAAGACATGGTGTCGTCGTTAGATGCTGAAGTTCTCAACTATCCCCTTAAGGATGCCTAAGCTTCGCCTCTCTTCGCTCGCTAATAGCGGATGGGGTATCTCGGTGAGGGGGCGACATATTTATGGTGGCACTCATACAAGGTAAAGGAAGTGAGGAGAGGGCGACGTGCATGAAGTGGGGGAAGAGGCATGTGATGGAAAGATAAATGGAGAGAGGTAACACGAGAGTTAAAGAGAGGGAGAAAGAAAGAGAGAAAAGGGATGTGGGTTGCATGGGAGTGTTACACATATAGAGAGAGGGAGAGAGTGGCCAAGATGAGGGGATTTGGTTGAACATGGTGGACGTGCATGGAAGAAAGAGAGAGGGGAGAATGGAATAAAATTGCGGGGTAGGGGGAGTTAGAGGGATAGAGTGAGGGTGGAGTCAAAAATGGAAGAATGGGTGGTAGACGGGCACAGAGAGAGGGAGGGAGAGAGATGCGCAGGATAGGAGGGAGTGAAAAGGGAAGAGAGAGAAATGGAGTGAGCCACATGGTCCGCGGGGGTGCAACCACATGGCAAAAAAACAATAAAAATTAAAATCAGACTAAGTAAATAAATAATAAATAACTAAAATAATTAAAATAATTAAAATAAAGATAAATAAAATAATTATAGTAAATAATTAAAATATTGTAATAAAAATAATTAGTAATTAAAGTAATAAATAAATAAAGATAAAGTAAATAAATAATAAATAAAAAATATAGTAAAAATAAAATAAAAATAAAAATAAAAATGGGGGCGACACATGGTGGCTCCAGGAGCTGCCACGTATCGCTCCTAAAAAAATTGAAAATTAAATAAAAGAAAAAATAAAGAACAATAGGTGTCCAATAAAAAAGTGGTCAACATAAAAGTTACTTGTTTCGATGAGATCTACAACTTTCAGGAAGGATCAAAAATCAAACGAAGTCATCTGTACAAAAATTATTTTTAGGGGTTTATTATAGGTATAAAATACCGCATCTTTATCTTTTACATATTTTTTGTCATTTTTAAATAAGATAAAAATCAATATAAATTGGAAAAAATGAAAGGAATACTTACAACTTAATCTATTTTTTGGATATAATAATTAATAAAAAAAGATAAAATAGATGGTAGTTTGGTCAATATGTACAATATACAATAGGGGCCAAAAAGCCAAGTTTCACATAATAACTCGATTCTTTTGAATAGGTCTTTTTTTGAAGGTAATCGAATTTACATTAATTCAAAATTGAGTAGGGATCCAAAGGAGACCGTATGAGAGATATATTCACATTTTAAGGTCCTTAGTCTCAAACTAGGGTTTGGGTTTTATTAGTCAATTTTTTAAGTTAATATTTTTTTCGATATTTTACCTTTACTAGTGTTAGTAAAATATACAATATTGAGTTTACTATATTTGATTTAGAGTTTGTATAAAATAAATAAAAATAGGTTAAGTTAGATAATATATAGGTGAATATGTACAAGTGAATTTGGTTCCTTATTTAATGCAAATATGCATGCTAAATTGCAAACATTAATTCTAAATGCATGAATGTGAATAATGCACAATAAATGGAGATATGCATCTAATTACTCACGAACAAAGCTCTATTTTCGACTTTTAGAGTGATGAATCACAGTTTTATCAATCCCCTATACTTAAACCTTGGTCATTCCTAAGCAACTGAAATGGAATGCAAAAGTGAAATGATTTTGGGTTCCATACAAAGGTCATGAACAAAAAGGTGAAAATGGAGCTCGACTCGACCTTTGGATTAACAATGTGAAGGAACCTTATTGGGATCTAAATTTAAGACCTAATAGCCTTTAAGTTCCACAAGTCTCTATTCAAGTCGCCTCAACAGTTAGGTCAAGACAGATCCTCATTCGCAAATTCTGATGACTATGAATCTTACTTGTACTGCGTATGTGAAATATAGCTCTCCACATCAGAAATGGCAAAGAAGCAACCTCCTCTAACAAGGTAACTCTTATTCCTCGGTCTAGCAACTCTTTCCTCGAGGAGTGGGGTATTCCCTTCTAAGTTCAAGTGCAACCGACTCAAGAAGAGGGGGTTGAGTCACATATCCATGGAGCTTGACCAGTGTAGCCAAGTCTCCAGCTGTAGGATTCCTTAGAATGAGAAATTGAAGCATATGCCTTGACTGTAAAAATATACTTACTGCAGCAGTCATTTTATTTTCAATCAGGAATGTCCCATCAGGAGTTTTTCCTCTTGAGCCAGTAGACTATCCCTCTTTTGAAGCATTATTGCAACCCACAACATCCCGTCGTTAGACGTCGATGCCACTAGACTAGGTTGAGATGAACTATCCTCCCTAGAGGAGGATGTATGATTCCACCCGTGTGCTACTCCAAGCCAAAGGATTCTACCTCCTTACCACTTCATCAATGGAGAGCTACGTGTGTGGTGCTTTTCCAAGTTAGGTCACTATCTAAGAGAATCGTGCGTGTGTACTAATTATTCTATTTAGACCAATCAAGATCACATGTGAACATGGACTTGCGGACTCAAAGAATTAAGTCACTCGACCTGAAAAATCTTAACTCCAGTTCTTATAAGGTTCCTATGAAATGAGGTAGAATAAGTTCAAATCAAATCCATCCTCGACTTCTATTCATAACTTGGTTCATAAACCATTAACTTTTCACTTCGCATGTGCTAGATATGCAGATCAAATGCAAATGACATGCAATGTAGATTAATGAAGTGCAAGACACATTTTTGAAATGAAAGGATGATATGCAAGAGTAAATAAGAAGCTTGTATTATTTTTATTATTTATTATTTTTGTTTTATTTTTTTACAATCTGGTATACCGCCTATTTTAAAACAAATTTTACAGGAATTTTACAAAATTATACAAGCATTATACAATACATGTATTATACAAGTATACATGTATTTTACAAAAAGTTTTTATTATCAATTTTACCCATCCCATAATAATTGCATAATATATACAAAAATATGCGAAAGTACGAGCTACGGGTAAAGTATATATGTAATATATACACACCCCTGTATACATAACATGTGTTATGTCCTCAGAGCATGAGAAGCGAAGAAAAGATAGAACTCATGCCAAGCATAGGAGAGATAAAATAAGAAAAAGTATAGAAGTCAATCCGCCCCCATATACTTAGGCTCTTGGAGCCTAAGTGTAGAAGAAGAAAAACAATGGGGCGGACGAGGTCTAGAGGAGAAATGGATGAGTATATACACTACGGGCATCGGTCCCCCCTATACTTAGGCTTTAGAAAGACTAAGTCTAGGACATGAGTAAGTGTGAGAACTGATAAGATCTGGAGAATATACAGAGAAGGGAGAATGTTCACGAGTGGATGAATCTTGATGTTGCATCTTCATGGAGAGTAATATGACGTGTATGCTCTGTGCTCATTCTGCATAAAGTTGATGACCTCAACTTTGACTAATTGCTCGTTAGAATCTACAAAATGCTTCAACAATTGTACATTCATCACATAGGATTATGCACCATCTCTGAGATTAGATATCTCTACTCTTCCATTCCCATGCACTTTCTTGACAACAAAAGGACCCGTCCACTTAGATTTGAGCTTCCCATGGGACATCTTTAACCTAGCATTAAACACCAAACCTTTTGCCTAAGGACAAAGTCTTTACACCTAATATGTTAATCATGCCATCTCTTTACTTTGTCTTATAAATCAAAAAATCAAATTGTTGTCATATGCCATGTTTTGTATTTCCACAAGCTCGCTCATGTTCAAGTCTCGACAAAGCTTCCCTCGGTGATAACTCCAATTATTTTTCTTAATTGCCCATTTAGATTTGGGAATTAGCTCTGCGGGTAAATGGCATGCTTGCCATAGATCATTATGAATGGTGAAGTTCCCAATAGTGTCTTGTAGGTTGTCCTATAGGCCCAGAGAACTTGGTCCGAGATCTGGGACCAGTTCTTCCTATCGGGACGAACCAACTTCTACAAATACTCTTCATCTCTTTATGGGAAACCTTTTCCATGTTATTGGTCTGTGGGTAGTAAGGACTAGTGACTCTGTGTTCAAACCCATAGTCCTTGGCTAAAGATCTCACATCTGTATTCACGAAGTGGTTACCCCCATCTGATATCAAAACTTTTGGAACCCCAAACCTAGCAATAATATGATCTCTCACAAACTTATAGACAGTCTTGTTTTCTATGGTTCGGGTTGGGATAGTCTCCACCCACCAAGATAGATAGTCAACCGTCAATAAGATGTACTTGTGTCCTTGGCTGTTGGGAAAGGGACCCATAAATTCTATGCCCCATGCATCAAAGACATCAGAAATGATCATGGGTTAAATGGGCATCTCATCTCTCTAAGTAACAATCCCTCCCAACCTCTGAAAAAATGGGCATGACAGAGCAAAATCAATAGCATCTCTGAATAGGGTCGGCCAATATAATTTGCATTGGAGTACCTTGTGAGCGGTTCTCTTCCTCGAATGGTGTCCTCCAGCCTCAAAAGAATGACAATACGTGAGGATACTCTAGTATTCCTTCTGAGGAATATACCTTCTCCAAACACAACCAGTCCTTCAAAGAAAAGGAACAGATCATCCCAGTGGCATCTCCTCGAATATGATTTCCGTAGATCAATGTTGCTCCTACTCCAACCTTGGGGAACTTGCTTTGAGAAATGAAAGTTCACCATGTTGGCATACAAAGGGAGTGAGTTAAAAACACAAATTGACTCATCTGGAAAGGTCTCTCTAATGTGCTCAAAATCAAGAGAATTAAGTTTAATCTGAGAAAGGTGATTAGCCACAACATTCATCACTACAGGTTTATTTTTTATCTCAAAATCAAACTCCTGGAGGAATAAAATACACCTAAGAAGACGTTCCTTCTTGTCCTTTTTTTCCATTAAATATCGAATGGATATGTGATCAGTGTAGATTGCCACCTTAGAGACCAAAACATGCGACATGAACTTCTCGAGGGCCCATACTACAACGAGCATTTCCTTTTCAATCACGGTATAGTTCTTATGTATAGGGTCTAATAATTTGCTCGCATAGTGGATCGCTAACGGGATCTCTTCTCATCGTTGTCCTAGCACAACTCCTATAGTGAAATCTGAAGTGTTAGTCAAGATCTCAAAAGGGAGAGACCAGCCAGGAGCTTCTAGGGTAGGAGAGGCACAAATTTTCATCTTCAAGAGCTCAAAGACCTCCAGACACTTGTGATCTACAATGAACTTTGTGTCTTTCCATAATAGCTCTCCCAGTGGGCGGACAATCTTCAAAAAGTTTTGAGTAAATATACTATAAAATCAAACATGCCCTAGGAACGACCGCACTAACTTCAAGTTGGTAGGTTGATCGAGTTTCTTGATCACCTCCACCTTGGCAGGGTCAACCTCCATTCCCCTTTTGGAGATGACATGCCCCAACATGATACCCTTCATCACCGTAAAGTAACTCTTTTCCCAAGAGAGTACCAGATTCACATCCCTACACCACTTGGGGACTCGGTCTAAGTGCTCTAAACATGTATCATATGAATCATTATGAACCGAGAAGTCATCCACGAACACTTCTAGGAAATCTCCCACCATCTCGGTAAATACGACGATCATGCACCATTAAAAAGTGCCTGGGGCATTGTAGAGCCTGAATGGCATGCACCTAAACACGTAAGTGCCAAATGTACATGTGAATATGGCCTTTTCCTTGTCCTCAAGGGTTATGGCTACCTAGTTGTAGCATGAGTATCCGCCAGGAAAATAGAAGAATGATTTCCCTACAAGTCACTCCAAGATCTGATTGATGAATCGCAAGGGAAAGTGGTCTTTCTTGGTCGTGGCATTCAAGCACCTATATCCGTGACAGATGCGCCATAATGTGGGTACTTGTGTCACGATCTCCACCCCCTCCTCATTGGTGACCATGTGGATTCCTGAATTTTTAAGGACAACATGAAGCGGGGTCACCTACTTGGAGTGAGAAATAGGGTATATAGACCTACCTTCCACCATTTCTCTATCTCATTCTTCACTACTTTCTATAGATTGGGGTTAAGTCTCCTCTAGAACTCATAGGAAGGTCTTACATTATGATCAGTGAAAATGTGATGCGAGCAGAGAGCAGGGTTGATCCCCACGACATCTGACACTATCTAGCCTATTGCTTTGCGATTCCTCTCTAAAACCTCTAACAACTTAGATTCCTGATCTAAAGTCAAGTCTGAGCTAATGATAATAGGATATCTCTCTTTGGGTCTTGCAAGAAAAGGCATACTTCAGTGTAGGAGGAAGGGACTTCAGTTCTGGAAATGTGGTGTCATCAAGCAGATCGGGCTGAATTGAGTCTGAATCTAGTTGTGTGCTGCATGGAGGTGGGCTAAGCTGTGTAGTACTTGCCACCAACTCAGAAGTAGTGAGAGTCGGATTGCCAAAGAAATGCGGCAATTCAGCCAAAGCTGCATCCGACTCATCATCTATGTCCCATGATTGTTCCGAGGGTGGATGCATCTCTCATAAGATAAGGAAACACCCAAAAAACTGCATCAAAATCCCAACGGTACTGATCATTCTGCAATCTACCTCTGAAGATGAATACTTTGTACTATTCTTTGAATTGGGTTGCTGCCATTTCATCTAATTCATCTTAAGGTCCACCTCTCCATTCAGAGAATGGAACTTCATCATTCCCGTACCATAGTTGAAAGTTGCTCCAACGGTCCTAAGGAATGGTCACCCAAAAATGATATGAGATTCTCTCCAATGATTGGGGATCTCCACGTCTACGACTGTGAAGTCAACCTTATAGTCTACCCATCAATCGAGATAACGACGTTCTTTATCTCTCCCTTAGGTCTTTTCATTCAATAATCTGTGAATTGCAGTAGACCTCTGGATTTGCGAAGTGGTCCTAACTCCAATTTTTGATATAATGCTAAGGGAAGTAAGTTGATTGAAGAACCGTTATCTAAGAGCGTACGTGCAAATGCAATGCCATCGATACGACTCTCCACGTAGTGAGCACCCATGTCTCTTTTCTTCCTTGGTAATTGATGATTCTTGAGACAATAGGTTATGACTACTGACAAGATATGAGTCTTCAAATAATTGTTCGGTTTCTTCCTGCAAACCCTAGTAGGTGTGCATCTCACCTTAAGGTATTTTTGGAATGCAGTATGGTTAGCCACGTACTCATAAAATGGAACTTTGACTGTGATATTCTCCTTACAAAATCGTGCCATGTCAGGGTCATCCTTCTGAATCTTTCCGATGCTCTTTCCTACCATAAGAGCATGGGGGAAACAGATAGGAGGAATGGAAATAGAAGATGAAAAATATGAATCATAAACTGAAAGATCATTCTTGGAATTAACTGAAACAAAGTTTTTCATACATGAATCTTTTTGATGCAACATGGGATCGAAATCAAAATTATCTACTAATGTTTGCGGAAAAGAAGATGAAGTGGTATCTGCCACAACCGGAGTTGCAAGGTCCTCCATAGCATCCGAGATATCTCCATGTTGTTGATGTTGCATTCGTACTCTTCTTCTCCTCTCAGCTCCTTACGAAAAGATCCTTGGATGTTGCTTATGGGGCCTCTGAATGTGTTGCCTCTCTGCCTTGTCTTCTGAAGGCTCTTCAGATAGAGCTCTAGAGAGGACCCTCCTTGCATCTCTTGCCTAGTTAGGTACGATCATTGTCCTTCCGCTCCTACGTGACATATGGTTAGCTTCATCGCACGAAAGAATCTCATGTTCAGATCTAAGAGATGCTGAATAGTATACCCGACCAAGTTGTTGCTAAGAACTAGAACGGTTCAAGCTATTAGGGTTAGCCTAAACTTGGGTGGGGATCGAGGTAGAGGGTGCATACAACTCGTCTCTCACTCTTGACAAGCGATTGACATCACCCCGTAAATCATGAATTTCGTTCTAATAGGAACAAAAAGTATCGAGTATCTGCTAGAATTGTTAGTCTGTGGGACCAGACAGAAAAGGAAGTGGGAAAGGCTGAGAAGAAGAACGGGAAGACGGGCTCTATAGGCCTGGGTACGGCCTCTTCTGCTATTGAGGTTGGGGCATTTGCTGAAACTGAGAGCCTTACTGGCCCACCTGGTACTAGCCATATCGGTCGTACTACTAGTAGTGTTGTCGCTGTTGATGGGGTGGCTGATAGACAAGGCTCTGATGTGAAGGAGGTGGTACAGTGGTGAATGTGGTGTTGTGAAAGGTCAGGTGATGCTAATAAGTCTGTCAGTCCCCTGTACTTCCCTGCTTGGTAGGGTCCTGAGTATACCATACTCCATTCACCTCCCAAACTGATGGAGGCTCCTCCAAGACTGTCTCTATGGATGGGGGGTGTTGCTGGGACGAGTTGGTGTAGGAAGTGTCTTGCTCCCACAGTTGCGGTTGCCCTGACACCAGCTGCTCCTGAACATGGTGAACTCGGTATACAAGAGCAGCGAGTGCAGTCACAACAGGTATTTTTCTATTAGATACCTTCTCTATCAACTCTTCCATCTGTTTGGGAATTTTGGAGACGCTCCGGTCCAATTCATCAATCATCTTGTATATCCTCTCGACTACTGTATGTTTGTCCATGAGGAGTCCCATGCTAGAGATCACATCCCGAGAGAGATCAACTACAACTGTCTTTCCCCTTTCAGATGAGAGTGAACTGGGGGACTGTGTGTATGCCCTGCTGACAGTCTTTGAGCTGCTAATCTCAGCCATCTGCTCCAATACTCTCTAGACAGTATCCGCTCTGCGTGAAGTATAGCTGCCTCCACAGGCAACACTTACTAAATCTTGTATCTCAGAGTTGAGATTGGTGAAGAATGATTGGACCAAGATGTTGTCATCTAGACCATGACAAGGACATTTCTGCAGGATGTCCTTATATCTCTCCCAAGCGTCATAAAAGACTTCATGGGGTAGCTGGGAAAAGCTAGTGATGTGTGTCCTCATCATGTTAGTCCAACTTAGGGGGTAGAACGTCTTCAGAAACAGGTCCTTGAACTGAGCCTAGGAGTTGACTATAATTCCCAAATTCTTCTCCAATAGTCAGTTTTGCCACCCAAGACAAAGGGAAGGGTTGTGAGCCCAATATAATCCTATCTAACCTTAGGATGCCTAAGGTTAGCGCAGATGAGCTCGATGTCCCTTAGGAAAGCATATGGTTCCTCAGAAGCATTCCCATCAAAGTGCAGCAATAGGTTCAGGAACTGCAGCTTCAACTCAAAATCTAGTTTTGGTTCATCTGAACTCTGATAATTCTAAATTATGTAATGTCCGGGGTTGTATACCGCATCCATTGGTGGTTACATCCCAACATTGAGCTTTCCAAGCTGATCTCGGAGTAGGGCTTGTTTCTACTCAGATGCAGCTATTCTGGTAAGTATCATCCTCATGGGGTCCCCCCGTTCTTCTTCTTCCTCTTCTTTATTTTTCGGAGGCATTTTACTTGAATCTTCTTTAGGGTCTGAATCAACAATGTGGGCTTGATTAGTAAAGGATTTAAGAATGAAGATATTGTAGAACAAGTAGTCAATATGAAAATCCTGTCTTGGCTCTATCCTAGTGTCATCTCTCTCTCTCTCTCACTTGCAAGTAAATAAGACAATGAGGGCTTTATGCACCCATAAAAGTAGATTCTTTTTATTCCAATTTTATTTAATCAACCTACTCAATTCAGTCCCAATTTTAAATTAGATTGTCACTTGAAATTTAATTTGAACACACAAACACATCTACCATCCAGTCCCAATTTCCTTTTAAATCCTAAGTTATAAAACAAGGGAGGAGTTAGAAATTAGTATGCAAACATGAAAGAATGATGCATGCATAGAAGAAGGTATACCAACAACGACTTCCAGCAATCTTCATGTGTTACACATAACAGAATTTTTAAAATTTACACTAAATGCATCCAGATCGAGAAAACCACACATAAGCAACATACTATTAGCGGGGAAGAACTGAGTTGGGTTGTCTAGGTAGTACGTTGCTATGTGCATATCATTAAAGATCTTAGAAGATGTGAATTTCTCAAGATGTGTGGCCTAAACTACGAATGGCACATACAAATTTGTAATTTAAACTATCGAGTGCCTATCCTAATTTCGCCACTCAAGTCAGGCCCCACTCTCATCAGAGAGAGAAACAGACCCGACACACCACAAAATAATGTCCATGTCTATGTACACACGTGAGATTTCGAACAGAATCCGCTGGAAATTTTGCAATAAAATAAAATATAGAAATGAAATCCTAAGAACTCTACACTCTCTCTCACGATTGGACTCGATCTTAAATTATGTGATTCCTTTAATCGGCTATTTTCCAGAAGAGGCCAGCCTCCGAAGCATCTGATATTTTCGGCCACCTAAGCGGTTACTACATCGCATCGGGTCCCTCACATAAAAACAAGATGGTGGTCTGAGAGATAGACTCAATAAAATAAAATAAAGCGAAAAATTAAATGCAGAAAATAAGATACACAAGAAAAATCTGGGGTCAGACTACCCAGGAGTGGAAAGCCTAAAATCAAAATTTCTAAAAATTAACCTAAGTCGTGCCTCCCTAGCAACGATGCCATTTTGATGAGCCTATATTTACCATAGTTAATTTGTTGGAATTAATATTGATTTGTTCATTGTAGTCGAGAAAATTCGTATTCATCAAAAACTGTAATTTTAATTATGTGTCCAATTAAGTGAGAGGTTAATTTTTTTCACTTAGGCAAGCCCAAGGTCAAACTCAAGGAGGCTATTGTCTTCTTAGATTGATTTAAAAGATTAATTAGAGGTTAGGTTTATAGAGAGACTTTTTTTGGTATTTTTAAAAGTAATAAATGTACGATTACAATTTTGACAAAGTTCGAGGGCTAAAATGCAATTTACGATAAAATTAAGCCCAAAATCCTCAAACTTGGCCAAAATATGAAATATGATGAATTAGGCTACGATGTTTTTTTGGAGTTTTTGGATGCACTATGAACGAATTATGAATTAAATAATGCAAACTAGGTGATTTTGACTATGTTAATTTTAATAAATACCAAACGCCTATCTTTTCCAAAAAATAATTTATCCTAGATATAGGTCAATATGAGAGATATCAAAAATAATTTTTAGTTCCTAAAAAGACTAATATATTACTAGAATCATCATTTCATTTGTTTTGACCTCGATATTCGTGCAACTGAGATAAATTTAGGCACAATGTAAAACAACCTATAATCTACTAATGTGAATTTTTGGGATTTTTTAGATAAGATAATAAATAAATATCAATTTCAGAGCAGATAGTGGGTAAACTTGACAAGTTTCCACCAAATTTATTTTAATAAATAATCCACTGATCACAAAAAAGTAAGTAACTATTCACTAGATAAAAAATGAGTTGATCTACAACATGCTATTTTTGGAATAAAAATTGATATGAAATGATTGTTCAAATGAATGTTGAAACACATGGGTAATTATGTAAAATAGAAAATAAAAAAAAGCGCATAGGGGCGCTTCTTTAATTACCATATCCTCCGAGGGCTTGGACGTATTTTCTCCATGACGCACGTGCATCGCATGTGGTTACTGCTGGCAGGGTTGGCGGTGCACTTTGTTGGAATTCCAGGGGTTTGGTAGAAAAATCTCCACCAGGCATGTGCCTACTTGAAAGAAACTCGGACGTTACTCCCAAGAAGGTAGGGGGCCTTCTGTAATTGACCCAAGTCCTACGTGCATCTCACGTGAGGGGCCTAGGTTAAATCGCATCTAGAGAGCTCCAAGCAATGGAGTGCGTGCGTGGTCTGTTGCAGCAGTTGGTGGAGGTGTGGTGTGCGGTAAAGGGTCTGCCAATGAGGCAAAGGCAGTGGGTGACTGCGTGGAGGGCGGACGGTTGCAGAAGGTGTATAGAGTGACTCTCTAGGCGACGGCAAAGGCTGGTGAGCTCTGTAGATGGCAGTTGAGTGAGCGGTGGGCGATATGCAAAGGCAGTCCAATGAGAAGGGTACGGTCTTCGCTGGAGGCTGTGGTGGTGCGTTGTAGTGCGGAGGTGGCATGCACTCACTACGAGAGGCAAGGCACATGACATTAGTGTCATCAATGAGCAGGTCGCCTACAACTCCAGAGGCGTGGCCGGTGGTTGATGGCTAAGGCTGCGCGTGCCTCAAGGTGGTGGTGAGGCCTAGGGGCACGGTTGATTGGTGGTTCATGAGGGCTGCTAGAGAGGGAAGGGGAGCACGCGGGTGCACGGCGGTGTTTGACTAGTGAACGATGGAGGCAGAGTCGAAGCATTGAAGGCATACTGGGTCGGTGATAACCATGTAAGGTGGCAGTCAGTAGATTGAAGGAGGAAGGAATGAAAGGAGTAATGGCAAGAAAGAAGAAGGAACAGAGACGGGAAGAGCATAGGAAGTAAGAGATGATGAAGTATACTTGGAGGTGTGGAATGGATGAGTCATCTGGGAGAGGACCAGCAAGTCCCTTGGTCTTCGCTCGATAAAGACGACGAAGGATTCAGAGCTTGGTTGCGACAGACCGATCACAGAAATGATGAGGGAGCTCGTCGGATCTCGCCCAAAAGATGAGGTGTCATTGCTCAACGGTGAAGTCCTCAACTGTCACCTTACGGATGCTGGATCTCAGCCTCTCTTTGCTCGGTAATGACGGATGGGGTATCTCAGCGAGGGGGTGACGTATTTATGGTGGCGCACACGCAAGTTGACAGAAGAGGGGAGAGGGGGACGTGTATGAAGTGGGGGAAGATGTGCATGAGGGGAAGAGAAATGGAGAGAGGTAATATGAGAATTAGAGAGAGAGTGATAAAGAAAGAGAGAAAATGGATGTGGGTTGCATGGTAGTGTTGCACAGATAGAGAGAGGGAGAGAGTGGTCGAGATGAGGAAAGTTGGTTGAACATGGTGGACATGCATGGGAGAAAGCGGGAGAGGAGAATGAGATAAAAATGTGGGGTAGGGAGAGTTAGAGAGATATAGTGAGGGCAGAGTCAAAAGAGGAATAACGGGCGATTGATGAGCGCAAAGAGAGAGAAAGATAGAGGGAGAGAGAAGCGCGGGAGAGGAGAGAGATGAAGAGGGAAGAGAGAGAAATGTGAGTGAGCCATGTGGCACATGGGGGAGTGACCACGTGGAAAAAATAATAAGAATTAAAATCAAACTAAATATATAAATAATAAATAATAATTAAAATTAAAATGAAGATAAATAAAATAATTAGAGTAAATAATTCAAATAATCATAATTAAAATAAATAATAATTAAAGTAATAAAGAAATAAAGACATAGTAAATAAATATTAAGTAATAAATAATGTAAAAACAAAATAAAAATAAAAATGGGGTGACACGTGGCTGCTCCAAGAGCTACCACATGTCGCTCCTAGAAAAATTGAAAATTAAATTAAAAGAAAAATAAAAAAGAAACAACAAAAGGGGTCAAATCAAAAAATGGTTAACAAGAACGTTGCTTGTCTCGACGAGATCTAAACCTTTTGTGAAGGATTGAAAATCAAAAGAAGTCATCTGTACAAAAAGTATTTTTAGTGGTCTTATAGGTATAAAATACTACATTTTTATTTTTTGCATATTTGTTTGTCATTTTTAAATAAGATAAAAATAAAAATAAAATTGGAAAAATATGAAAGAAATATTTACAACTTGATCTAATTTTTTTGGATTTAATAATTAAGAAAATAAAATGACAAAATAAAGGGTAGTTTGGTCAATATGTACAATATACAATAGGACCCCAAAACCCAAGTTTCACATACAAAGTCTAATGCTTTTGAATTTTGTATTTTTTTGAATGTAATTTAATATACATTAATTCAAAAGTGAGTAAAGCTCTATAGGAGACTGTATGAGAGAGATATTCATATTTTACGGTCATTAGTCTCAAACTGGGTATGGGTTTTTAAGTTAGTACTTTTTTGATATTTTTCCTTAATAGTATAAGTAATATATACACTATAGAGTTGACTTTATTGGATTTAGAGTTAGTATAAAATAAATACAAATATGTGATGTTAGCTATTATACAAGTGAATATGTATAAGTGAATTTGGCTCATTATTTAATGCAAATATGCATATGCTAAAATGTGAACATTAATTCGAAATGCATGAATGCGAATAATGCACAATAAATGGAGATGCATCTAATTACTCAGGAACAAAGCTCGATTTTCGAATTTTAGAGTGATAAATCACATATTCATCAGTTGTTCATACTATCTTTCGTGTTTTTTTTTTCTTTACTTTTCTTCGAATCTCTCTCTTATCCTTCAACTTGTTTATATTCATTTTCTATACTTAGGGATCTTTTATCATAAGTATAGGGGAGGAAAAGCTGAGTCGTTGAGTTTTTCATTCTTTCCCTCGATTTTCGACGTTTGTACAATCTTCAATATTTAGGATTATTTGACCTAAGTATAGGGGGGATCACCGACTTCTATTCTCTTCGTCTATTCTTTAAGTCGTTGTTGTATAGTATTCTTTTTACTTTTTTATACTTAGCACTAGTTTTGTCTTCCTTTGTAGCTCTTTGATCACTATGAGGACATAGTTCGAGCTAAGTATAAGGGGGTATCATATATATTATATATACACTTTATCCATAACTTGTACTTTTCTTAATTAAAATGGCTATAAAAATGTGACTAAAAATTTACTTTCTATATACTGTTTTGTCATGTGGGATATAAATGGGATGTATATAAATACGTAAAATTCACATGTGTGTGTATAAACTTTGATCACCTTCGATCCTGTAAATAAAATTCTTTATTGTATATAAAACTATGTCGTAAAACTTATATCTAAAACATGTATATAACATCCTCTTGTAAAATATTGTATAAAATTTATATAATTCTTTTATATACTTGTATAAATTTTACAAACCCTTTTCTTTCACTAAAATTAAAAATAATAATAATAAATTCTTTAAAACCATAAAAATTTGCAAAACCCTTTGAAAACTTTTTCAAAAAGATTTTTCTTTCTTTCAAAAAAAGTTGTTTTATATAAACTTCATGCATTTACATCTGCATTTTTCAGAATAGTATTGACATTTAAACTAGTCTAGAATAAAATTGAAGAATTGAGCTTAGTTAGACCTTAATCCACTTAATTTCAGAGGAACCTTATAAGAACTGGAGTTAAGACTTTGTCAGGTCCTAGCGACATAATTCTTTGAGTCCACAAGACTAGTCTAAGTAGAATATTTAACAACATACGTATGATTCTTTTAGACTGTGGCTTAACTTGAACAAGTACTATACACATAGTTCTTCATGGATGAGATGGTGATGGGGTAGAACCCTTTGGCTTGGGGTAGAACATGGGTGTGTAACTAGTGGGAACATATGTCTTCCTCTATGAAGGGTAGTGCATCTCAACCTGGTCTAGTGGCATTGAGGTCCAAAGACAGGATGATGTGGGGTTGTAATAATGCTTTAAAAGAGAGATAGTCTTCTAGCTCAAAAAGAAAATCTCCTTATGTATATGCTGCACCATTGTATATATTTAGAAAAAACAATGCATAATCTCCAAAAGTGGACAAGCCTGATTGAAAAGTAAAATGTATGCCGGAATGTATATACAAGTATAGTTAAAACACAAAGGTGAGCTTCAAAGTTAGATTTTTGTGAGCTCGCAGCTGGATGACTTGACTACACTGGTCATGCATCTAAGGACAGGTAGCTACACTGGCTATTGTGCATTCCTTTCTTGATATCCTCTTCTTGAACCGGATGCACTAGAACAAAGAACGAAATATCACCGGTCATCAACGAAAGAGTTGCTAGATCAGGGGACTAGAGTTACCTTGTTGAGGGAGGTTGTTTCTTTGCCACTTTTGAGGTGAGGAGTTATATTTCCCTTAGACCATACAAGTAAAGATTCATAATCATAAGAATTTGTGTATGTATACTTGTTCTAACCAGACTGTTGAGGCGACTTGAATAGGAGTCTTGTGGAACTTGAGGGTTGTTTGGTTTTAAGTCCATTTCTCATTAAGGTTCTGTCACATTAATAATCCAAAGATCTAACCGAGCTCCATACTTGAATTTTATGAATATAAATTCAATACTCAATGTTGATCTAAGTTCTCTATTTTTCCTTTTTTTCTCCTTTTCTCTTATTCAGTTATTCTTTCAAATAAGTGTTTACTAAGGGACTAGCAAAGTAAAGCATGGGGGGGTAATGAATATGCATTTCATCATATTTATTCATTTATTTTAGATTAAAATTCCTTATAGAACACATGTATATATCCATAAATCCATTTTCTTACTAACTAACATCCTCGTGTAAATATTGTATATTTATAACTTGTTTAACCTTAAATAAAAAATAAATAAATAAAGGAAAAACAAAGAAAATACAAGACTGTATATATGTAATAGGTACAGGTTGAATAAAACCCCGAGAGAAGGTCAAAACTTGACCTGATAGATAAGAATAAAGTCGGGGAGATAAGGATAAAAACACCAAAAATCCCAGAAAATACACTTGCCACACATAAGTATTCATCACTTGTACATTATTGTCAATAATACACAATTATTTCATTATTCAATGCCAAATTCTTTGTATATAAAAAGGAAATGATTTTACATAAATTTCTTTTGTAAAATAATAAAAATAATTGCAATAAAAATTTGTATATTGTGTAAGTAATATCATTCTCCAAAAGCCATAAAACTACAAACTACCAATATCAATATTTCGTCCACCTGAACTCCAAATTAATCAAACTCACTCTCATTGTACTCAAAATTAAATTATCTTTAACGTGGAAGTGATTTCATGAAATTCTGAGATAAGGTGTGAAGTGTGGCAAATTGAGGTATTATTGTATATTATACCTATATACGCTTTGTATATTATTTAGTTACTGGTTTTCTTGTGCATACTTGTAAATATTGTATTTTTAACTAATTGTAAGTATTATACCGACTCATATAAAATACAAAAATAAATACAAAATCCAAAAACAATAAAAATAAAATCATGTATATATTGTATACATACCACCATATATATAATGTACTTATATTTCTTAATGAATTAGTGGTGAGATTTCACTAAGATGTCCATACAAAGTAGATGAATCATAGATTCATCAGTGGTGTGGCATCCTCTTGTCCCCTGACACACACATAAAGAAGTCGACGGTGAGGAGGTGGATTGGTTTATGGAGGTTCAATTTCGTGGCCGGTTTATTATCATTACCACCAGTCAGGTCACTTCATAGCACAATGTCCATTACATGTTAGTGGCTCGTGTATACCACAATGGAGTACCAATAAAAGTGGCTCTTTCAGTTGTAAAGATCGGGTTTCCGCTGTAGGGATCGAGATTTTCAATGTCCTACACTACAGTAGACCTCATTTTCGTGAGATTCAGTCAAGCACGACCACAGCGAGGATAGTTGAATGCCATTACCTAAGAGTGGTCACATGCATCCAATGTGGTAGTTAAGATAGGATTTCAATACTTGAAGTTTCATTCCATGCTTTTGTTCAATTTCAGTGTCACGCACTCATTTTGTGCACATCGCTTAATTCCCACTATAGGCAAGTTGATCATGCATGTTTTACCTCCTTATTACATCAAGGAACCATAGGGCTAGTTCTTTATCATATATCAGACAGAGGATGATGTATCATAACAGATGGGTGGGAATCTTATGCCCTCATTTCTCTTGTTGATCCGATTGAACTATTTTAACATTATTCTGGTCATGGATTGGCTAGAGAAACACAATGCATGCTTGGATTGGTTTGGAAAGACAATTGCCTTCCATCTACCAAGAGTACTAGCCTTTTAGTTTATTTGACTTGCTTCTGTTAAGGAGATCGAGTATATATCTATTTTGGGGGCACACCACTACCTCAGTCAGGGCTGTGTAAGATTTCTCACCTACGTTGTTGACACAACATCTTGAGCGAGGATGCTTGAGGATGTTAGAGTATTATGTATGTTTCTTGACATATTCACAAATTATTTGCCATGTTTATCACCGAAGAGAGATATAGAGCTATTGTATTGTTACATAACACTTAATCTATCTCTATTCCTCCATACTAAATGGCACTTACCAAGCTCATGGAGCTTAGGATGGAGTTGCATGAGTTTGTTGGAGAAGAGATTTGTTCGCCTTACTACATCACCATGATGAGTATCTCTCCTCATCATGAAAGAAGGATGAATCCATGAGATTATGCATTGTCTATATGTATCTAAATAAGCAAGTAATCAAGAACCACTATCTACCTCCACAAATTGATGATCTCTTTGATCAGTTGCAGGGAGCAGTAGTATTTTCCAAGATCGATATGTGATATGGATACCACCAGTTGTGGAATAGGGATTTCATATGTGATGAAGTCTAGTTTCTACATGAGATATAGGCACTACATATTTATCGTGATTCCATTTGAGCTTACGAATGCACATACCACATCCATGGATATGATGAACAAGATCTTTCATTTATACTTGGACAAATTCGTAGTGGTTTTAATTGATGATGTCATGATATATTCTTATGATGAGCATGAGAATGAGTGGCACCTTCACATTGTTATTCAGACACTTAGATAGCATCAGATATATGCAAAGTACAACAAGTTTGAGTCCAAGCTATTAGAGGTGTAATTTCTTGGCCCAAGTTATTTCAAGCGATGTTATAGTCATTGACCCCGCAAATATTAAGACAGTTGTGTCTTGGGAGCATCCTGAAATGAACACAAAGGTTTGTAGTTTCCATGGTCTAACCAAGTCTATCGATTCTTTGTTAGAAGATTTTCCCAATTTCCCTACCTTTCACCTGGTTAACATAGAAGAACATTCCATTTTCACGGAGTAACAAATGTGAGATGAGATTTCACACACTTAAGGAGTAGCTAACTACTGCACCTATTCTGACCCTTCCTCTTCGTATTTTGGACTTCTTTATATACAAGAATGCATCCACTGAAGGATTGGGATATGTACTAAGGCAACAGGCACAAGTTATGGTGTACGTGTCACAACAGTTGAGGACCCATGAGTGCAACTACCCCACACATGACTTGGAGTTGGCGGCTGTAGTATTCACACTGAAGATATGGCATCATTACTTATAAGGGGTTACATTTGAGATATTCACATATCACAAGAACATTAAGTACATCTTTGAGCAATAAGAGTTGGATATGAGCCTTATATGCTAGATGAAGTAGCTGAAGGGCTATGATTGCACAATATCTTATCTTCCTACTAAGGAAAACATTGCGGCATATTCTTTGAGTAGGCAGGAACATATAGAGAGATCAATAGCTTGGATATAAACTTGGGAAGTACTCACGACACTTAGTGAGTGGCACCCATCTGAGAGCACTTTAGATATAGTGATTGTATCGAAAAATTATAATGGTTTGTGGGACCATATCGTATAGGGTCAGCAAATAGACCAGAAATTACAGAACATATCCCATCATTGTATGAAGGAATAGCATGATGGATTTAGAGTTTGCAAGTCTATCCTGTGCAAGAGAGACCACACTTGTGTTCCAAATGATCAAGAATAGAGGAGAGACATCCCGGATATGGTGCACATTCAAAAATTTCAATTCATCCAAGAAGCACGAAGATATGTCGAGATCTTCACTAGTCCTTTCAGTGGGATGACATGAAGAGGGATGTAGTAGCATGTGTTCGTAGTTGCCTAGCAAGTTAGATGGTGAAGGAAGATCACCAGCAGCCTCCTGCTTTGTTAGAGCCTCTCCCCATTCCCATGTGGATGTGGAAGAGCATTTCTGTGGACTTTGTCACATCATTGTCGTGCATTACAGGTGATCATGATGCAATTTGGGTGATTATTGATGGGTTTACCAAGTTATCCCATTTCATTCCGACCACAAGAATTACACACCAACACAACTTACCCGATTATATAATCACTACGTCATTCATTTTCATGGGATCTCCAAGGAAGTGATATCTTAAATATACACACACTTCATCTCATGTTTCTTGGGAGAGTCCATGATAGCCTTGAGTAATGAGTTGCATCTCTATTTGGCTTATCACCTGTAGACAAATGTACAGTCTGAGAGGATTGTTCAGACACTTGAGTATTTACTTTGAGTATATGTCATGGAGTATGATGAATCTCAATTTCATCACCTTTATTCATTCATTTTGGCTCTAAATCCCTAGTAAAATTCATGTAAATATCATTAATTTGCATGAAATAACATTCACATATTAACCTCTAAATACTATGTAAATACTTGTACTTAAAACCAAAATAAAAGAATAAATAAAAGAAAAGAAAAAGAAAGGAAATATCAAAGATAT
This sequence comes from Ottelia alismoides, assembly GCA_037367405.1. Classification (NCBI taxonomy): domain Eukaryota; kingdom Viridiplantae; phylum Streptophyta; class Magnoliopsida; order Alismatales; family Hydrocharitaceae; genus Ottelia; species Ottelia alismoides. Next base: position 125,205 of record JAZKJV010007870.1, on the reverse strand, counting down.
TGATTGACCCTAATGAAAAGGACGAGGGACGGAGTATCAAAGTCCTGTCAGAGGGCATCCAGTGTCTGACAAGTCGGATCTAGCAATCGATATATTAGTCGCTCTTTCGATGTAGTAGGCACCCAATCCCACGTGATAATTTCAAAAATTAGCCCACAATAATGATTGATCAAAAAAAGTGAGCTAAAATTTATTATACTCTATAAATATGTGTATAATTACAATTTGTAGGGGTCGAACCACAAAGAAATACAGGATGTAGAGCATTAAAATGAACATACTGCTTAGGATTTTTTTCTAGATTTTAAATGTTTTTGTGGATTTTTAATTATATTTTTATATGTTTTAATTTTTCAATTTTTAATTTTTATTTTTCAAGAAATAAAATATAGTTTAAAAAGGTAATAAATATATTATATAGAAAAGGAATAGAAAGGCATGTATTTTATTTTTAAAATAAAGCAAATAAACTCAAGTTTAGAAATAAAATATTTTTAGGTTTTATAATTTTTTCCTGTATTTTTAGTTATTTTTTGGTACTTTTTAAGATTTTTTATGGATTTTATATAATGGAATACACACAATAAACAAAAAAAAATCATGAACTTCAAATGGGATTAATAAATAGCTAGTAAATCAGATTGAGCCCAACTTCAAATTTTCCAAATACTAAATAAGACAAAGAAAATTCAAAAACTTAAAACATTGTTTTGTGATTTTTTTGAATTTTTGGGATTTGATATGGTGTTTTGTATTTTGCAATTTTTAGGAGTTTTAATATGTATTTTGCAAAAAATACATGATCAGAAAATAAAATATAGCTAAATAGACATACATGATTTTTTTGGAATTTTTCAAAACATTTTGTAATTTTTATGGATTTTAAATGCTAGAAAGTAGAAAATGTGATGCTTTTGAATTTTTATAAATAGGAAAATGGTTTTAATTACTATATGAAAATAATATGTGATAAACTATGTATCCAATCACTTAAGATAATTTTCCTATAATTTTTAGATGCAACACGATTTTTTTAACCATTAAAATACAAGTACAAAATTAAATCAACATTATAAGGACATAGTTGTAATTTTCAAGAAGTTTCATAACATTTAAAAACACCTTAATACAGTACAGGGGTATCTATGTAATTTTCACACAATAAAAATATAGTACATGTTGTATGGGGTATTGATACAAATAAATAAAACAATAGGGCCAAGTTTGCAAATTTTTCGAAATATTTTGTTCTTAGATACAAAGTTTTTGGACCAAATAAAACCAAACCATAAGGGGATCCACGCAAAATACACGCCCCTCACAAGCACAAGCACATGAGGTGGTGTGGAATCGGACTAAACTGCAAATAATAGGAAGCTCAAGGTCCTTAGTGTAAATTTTACAAAAATATTACAAATGCAAATGAAAGTTTATAGACTAAATAATAATACAAAAAGGTGGGGGTTAGGTTGCAAAATACCCCAAATATATGTTACCGGACATTCCAGATGATTTCACTTATCGAGGTGGTGTCTCCTCAATGGTCGATGCTTCGACGATGGAGGGTGAAGATTTGATCCAGCCTCAGATCTGACAGTCCTTAGGCATGCAATCAGATAGCTATTCTACATTTGGAGCTCGTAGTTTGATCCAACGGTTTTGAGCTGCTATAGAAGAATAACTCAAGAACAATTGCGAGATGAACATCGATCGAGCCTCCTAGGTGATGTTGTTGATCTTTGGAGCTGTTGAGATGCTCAAAATGGTCCTGGAGTGATTCCACAGTAAAGAGGTGCCTCAAAAAGGTCCAGACCTCATCGGCGGAGGTCTTGAGGGTTGCAGGAGCTCGAACTCCTAGAGCTACTTGATCGAGTTGATTCGACCCTCAAAAAAAGATCCTTCTTGCACGAATAGCTTCAGGGCTCAAGGGTGAAGTCCCTTGACCCATTGGTGAACAAAAATGGGGACTGGAATGGAAGATGAATCAATCTCTGGTGAATGGTGGAGGAGAAGATTCGGTGGACCTGATTTGAGAGAGATTAGGGTGGAATGATGGGTTGGAAGATGTAGAAGCGCACATAGAATAAGATGGTATGGTTGGCAGGTCAGTCAACGGTTAGAATAGGAGGAACCAAGGTTGGAGTTCAGAGCTCCGGTGAAGTACGATCTTTGATTTTTGAATAAAATAAATGAAGTCGAATGAAATAAAATGCAAATCTAAGTTATTGCTACTCCTAAGAATTAAAAAGACAATGAAAAAAAAAGAAGCTCACCTGCATGGAATGGCCGGGAACAAAACCGCCAGGAGAAGGTCTCTGGTGATGGTGATGTGCTTCCTCAGCTCATCCTCTACGCAACAAATCTGGAGGCTCGACTCACTGTCACTGAGGGCAAGCTCCATTGATCATTTTTGGGGGAGAAAAATCAGGTAGAAAGGATTAAATTTTAAAAAAGGTTGGAGGAAATATATACAAGGCTGCTCAAGAAAGGGTCTTCGATTAGGGTTTTCATGCGAATCAAAGGTTGACTTAGGTCACACTTTGATTTGTGTGAAGGCTGATTATACTGTACAGATTTTCATGAAGCAATCGAGCAGAGATTGGGCTTGATTCAAGGCCCAAAAATTAGTGAAAAGGGATAAATGAAGGATATGGGAAGATCCTTAAGCGCATCATGAAAATGTGAGGATCGCATCGTATGCGATTGGGAGCGACTAGTCGCACTAGTAGCTCGATGCAGTGGTATTTATAAATTTTAATCCGATGAAACCACATGATCCAACAACACTTCTTGGATCATTTCATATAAACCATAAACAAGTATTAGGGTTATCTCTTGAATCATGGTTACTATTGAGTCTCTAAACGAAGAGACTTGTCTCAAGTCCGATCCGACGGAGGAGACGCTTGCAAGTGCGTTGATGAAAAGTGTACTTCTTGCAATCCATATTGATGATCCCAGTGGCGAATCTCCTGATCTCCTCACACGAGATCCGACGTCTTCTTCACGAGCGAGGCGTACCGAAGATCCAACTATCACGGCATCGTTGTTATGCTGCCAGATTGTTTGCTCGAGGATCTCCGAATTGTAAAAATGCAATAATAACTAATTTAATTTAGATTAAATATATATTGAAAAATAAATATAAAATAATCCCAAATTAAATCAATCAAGCATGGAGATTCATGGAATGGAGATTGCCTTCTTCCATAAGAGGCTTGAAGGGGATGACCGCTCTTTCCTAATGGTAGTTAGTGGTTGATGAATCTCTGTTTCATCATCTTTATTCTATCATTTTGGCCTTAAAAACCCTAGTAAATAGTGTAAATAGGCTTAATTTAGGCACTTTAGCATTCATACATTATTATGTACATAGTGTATAAATTACGGTTTTTAAAGCTAAAATTATAGAATAAAGAAAATAAAAGAAAAATAATAAAATTTGCAAAGATTTTATGACCCGAAACCCTGAGACCTAGGCATCTCAATGACTAGGTCGACAAGGAATAAAGTAGGGGGATATGAAGGTCAAAATACAATAAATTCCTTATTTATTTTAAGTCATTCTTATTCATTTTGGGACCTATTTTTAGTTCTACTCTTTATTATTCAAATAAAGAAACTTTGTACATAGAAGTTATAGATAGATAAATATAGAAAAATACAAAATTGCCTACATACAAAAATAATGTACTAGTAACGGGTTATGATCTGAATAAAATTCCAAAACCCCAACTTCCCAGACCTGTATCTCTCAAATAAAAACTCGAAATGTATCAAAATCACTTTAATTGTATATAACTTTTAATAAGCTATTTAATGAAGGTGGTTTCATATTTTTTGAGTTACGGTTTAAAAGTTAGGTTTTGGACCCCTATTGTATACTTTACCCGATTAAAATATTCATTTTATTTATTATTCATTATTTTTATTATATTTTTTATAATTTGGTAAATATTATTTATAATATATGTGCATATTAAAATTGGAAATAAAACATAAATAAAACATAAAAATAAAATACTTGTATACAATACATAGGTATAATACCTATAAATATACCTAAATAAACTATACATCTATTTATTTAATTGTATATATCAAATAAAAAATAAAATAAAAATATATTTAAGTTTGTAAAAATAAGTTATAAATTTATAAAATAATAAACAAAATTAATAAAATTAAATATACAAAATAAAAATAAAATATTAATATATATATATATCTCTATATAGCCCTTAAAAGGGAACTTGTAATTCGAAACCTCTAAAAATAAATAAAAATCATAGTAAAATAACTCAGAAAATAGTAAACATTTTTCATTTAATAACCTAAAATTAATAAAACAGTTTATTATTTAATATCTATTTTCTAATCTTTTCAGGCGGCCTTTTTTTGGTTGGTCCACATGGACCAACCAAATGGCAAGGGGGGTTGACCCCGGTCAGCTCTCTGACCCGCTCTTCCACCTTTGTCAAACATTGGTTTTCTCCATTTTTCTTGATTTTTTCGAGGCATTTCCTTGCATTTTTTCGTGATGCACTCTTCACGACTTTTTCTCCTCGACCATCGATGATTCACGCCCTTGCTTTACATAGATCTTTGGATCATCGATTCGTCTGCTTTGCCTCGTTCTTTGAGCCACTCTGTCAACCTATTCAAATAACCCTCCGACTTTCCCTCTCATTTTGAACCCCTTTGACCCTAGATTTGGCTCCCTTTGGAGGTGCTCAGGACCGAAGGCGTGACAGGTCTCCTCCAGCAAGCCTAGGCGAGGTCGAGCGAAGGCCAAGGCAGTTCCAACCTCCCATATCTGGACAACGACCGTGAGGTTCCAATCTCACCATTTCACGGCTTGATGTCCATTTTCTTTTCTTTTTGTCGCATTTTTTAGTTCACCTTAGTCTCAGGATTTTATCCCTGCCTTCCTTTTCGATTGAAACCCAACCGTTCACTTCGCCACCCCCTCACCGGATCTTGCTCTGGTGAGCTCCTGTTTCGCATTCCTTACACTATTCCTCGTTGCTACGGGGTCGGGGAAACTTGGCCTCGACCCTATCATAGTTCATTTGCAGGTCCATGTGACAAGGGACCCTCCTGGGGCTCGTTTTTGCTGAAGCCCAAGCCTCCCGAAGCTCTCCTCCCTCTACGATCACTGTGGCGGTTCTCTGGCGGTCTATTTGCCATTTTGAAACCACCGTTCGCTTGAGGAGGCTTCCAGGAAGCTTCAAGGACCATCGGAGGAGCTTCTGGTCATCGGAGGATCGCGAATCTCCCATCCGGATCTCACCAGGGACCAGTTCTTCACTAGATCATCCAAGCTTCTCCTTTGTTGTTGGATCACTTCTCGTTCATCGTGAAGAACAGTTGTCGTTGGATCAGCCCCTGCATCAACCGTCGCATCTTCTAAGTCCATCTAATCATAGCGGTTTGATTGCGAACCGGTATCGGCGTTTCCCGAGCTGACACATGGATAAGTCAAGGAGCGTCGGTCGTTCGATCAACAGGCATAGGTATTTTGCAGTTTTTACCCTCACCATTTTTGTAATTAAATATTAGTTCCTAAACTTTCACTTGTTGTTTTATATTTTTGTAAAATTTACAAAAGGGCCCCCTGAACTTTCTAGATTTGCACTAAGGCCCCCGGCCACATCACCTCACGTGACTGGTGCATGTGATGTGTGGCATTTTACACCGGACCCCTGGGCAATTTTGTATTTCTATTAAGTCCTTAAACTTTTTAACCAAGTTATTAATTTTTTGGAAGAATTGCAAGTCATCCCTTGAGATTTTTGTTATTTATGTTTTGGTCCCTACTAGTCCCGTGACTGTTCACATGAGGTCTTGAAAATGTTGTATGGAAGTCCCTGGGAGTTTAGTTATTTCTGATTGGGCTAGGGATTTAAATAATTAGTTATATATTTTGTGGAAAATTTACTCTCAGGCCCTTAACTTTTATATATTTACAAAAATAACCCTACCACGGTCGTATTTCTCTTTATTGTCTCTATTTATTTCATGCATCTATAAAATTTGAAAAAGTACCTAAAAATAGATTTAGTTTCCTGTTGCATTGTACTTTAAAGCTATATTTTTATTCTACTCTTTTGAAGCATTTTAATCTTTATAAAAAATCAAAAACTTGCATTTTCATCTCTGTTTGCATTATATAGTCCATAAAAATTATAAAAACCTTTTGAAAAATTCCAAAAAATATAATTTGTGTGTTTTGGCATCTTTAGCATTCAGAAAAAAATCACTAAAAATATCAAAGAAAAATCAAAAAATAAAAAAACACTAAAAATCTCTTTAAAAATATATAAAATCTAAAAAAATCCTAAAAAATAATTTCTATTTCTGAATTTTCTTTATTTTCAAATTAATTGGAGAATTTTTGTTATTATTTACTATTTTTCATCTCCATCTTAATCCTAGATATTTTTTTATTCCCTGTTTTGTTTTGAGTATTTTGGATTTTAAAAATACCAAAACAATTAGCAAAAATATAGATAAATCAAAAAAATAGTAAAAAATTACATAAATCCCAAAAGTATTTATTTCATGTATTTTTGACTATTTTTACTTATTTATATATATTATCTCTCTTACTTATATTCTATATATATACTTTATTATATAATTCAAAGGAAAAAGAAATTTAAAAAATATAAAATATGAAAAGTAAATATAAATTCAGAAAATTAAAAATCAAATATAAAAATAAAAAATTAAAAAAATAAAATAAAAAAAAATAAAAATCAAAACCCATAAAAAATAGCACATTTATAGACAAGTACATCACAATCATTTTTGAGCATTCTTTGCCCCAATCTACATGCATGTTCCCTGTGTTCGACACTCTACACATACTTGCACCTATACACACTTTCATGGTAGAGTTATAATAAATTGTAACTCTGCACCGCTTTTCATTATTTTGATTATTGTTGTGGGTTAATTGTTGTTTTAAATCTGGATTTCGTGTGGTCGACTCGACGACTGTGTTCCCGTCTTGTGTGGAGCACAAGACAACTTTTGGGTTAAACAAATGGCACCGTTGCCGGGGAGCAACAACACTTAGATCGGCTTTTTGGTTGATTGTGATTATTTGCCTACTATTTGTGGTTCATTTATTTTCTTTATTTTTGATTTAATTGTTGACTTGTCTAATCACCCTCTCTTGTTGACTTTATGCGAGGAATTATGGATCGAGGGAGGCACTTCACCAAAGACGCCTGCGCACCCACGTGAAGGTGATGTAAGCTTCTGACCTAGCATTAAAGGAGGCTTGGAGGACTTGAGAAGACAGTCATAATTTTTTTAGCATATCTTGCGTATTTATTTATTGTGTAATTTAAAGTGAGAGAGAGGGCCCTTATTTTTTGTAATAATGCAGGTACTCTGGACTTTAGACTTTCAGGCCCAATTTCCAAATGATTGTTCACTTGGGGGCTCACCGTAGGTTTTGTCGATTTTCTTCATATTTTTTTTCCTTTGTTTTCCGATTTTATTTTCTCTATTTGTGTGATTGAGACCTTAGTTTTAGGAGTTGCTTGTCGATAGCATTAGGCCCAAAACACTTAATATATTTTCCTGTACCTATAGTAACGTTTGGATCTAGTTAAATTTAGAAAATTGTACTTCACGTTAATAGCAGTTCCTCATCCTAGGGCAATTTCATTGGCTTGCATTGCATATATATAGGTTTCAATTATGCTAAGCATCTTTGCATGTAGAGCGCTGGAGGCAAGGTGAGCATTTCTCTTTAGCATTCATCATTGATTTGCCAATTGCATTGCTTTTCTGCCTCACCCTCTCATTTTGACCACCTAGGTGCTAAGTAAAATTGATTCCTCGATAGGCATGTGCATTCTCATTAAAAATCCAAAAAAGTGATAATCAATAAAATTGGGGTTGTTAACACTACTCGACCCTAAAACCGATCAAAAAGGAAATTTTGTCTTGGGACGAGTAATCCCCTCATTACCTTCGTTTTACATTGCTCGTGTACACACTAAGGATTAGTGCCAAAATCCCATTCAGTCCCCTAAGTGTTTGCGCAATTTTTGGACTTCTCACCTAACTCTAAAGCAGACAAGATAAAAAGATCGCTTTTATGGTCTCTACCGAGTTGAGTAGGTGAATTGAGGGTTTGATTTGTGTGAGTCTGTTTGTGATTGCTTGTGTGCATCTAGATCGCTTCTGCGCATTTGTGCCTTGTTCTTCACTTCTCTTGACTTGACCTTCGTGCTCTCTCGTCTATCCTTACCTTTTGTTTCGAGATGACCGACTGGAGCATTTTTTATCCAGACTTTGTGGACTCTCGTTCACTCTAGTCGGTCCACCTCACTTTTTCTAGGAGGACATTGCTCCTGATTTTTGTACATATTCCACCAATCCACTATTTTAGGATTTGGACTTTTACCTTCACCAATCATTTCCACCACCATCTCCTTCAAAGTTCGACAACCCACTCTTCATAGAATATCTAGATTCAGACTGTGATTTTTGTCCACACCCACCACCCTCCTTCGACACACCCAATTCTGAGATGTTGGAATCACCTTTCATGATATTCACACTTGAGACCTTGAATCAGATGATGGGGCATATGAACTCGAGGATGCATGATATAGTTAGCATAAATAAGAACCAGAATGTATCTCCATTATTTGAGAATTCGGATTCATTTGAGGATTATCATGAGAGCTTGCAATCGCCCAAAATACAAAAAAATGACAAAAATTTAAAAATACAAAAAGAGTTTGGGAGACCTCTAGTTGAGTCATACTGTGAGGAGAGGGCCCAACTTCCAGATCCCTTGACCATACATCCATTCACACTATGTCCCATCTTTGACCCCATGGATGCCGCTGTACAGACTGCTCTTGGCATTCCTCGTGTAGATGCTGATTCGGACCTTCTCCCTTGTGTGGAGGAGGTCCAAAAATTTAAAAAAATTATTGACTGAATCTGAAGTGGTGGCCACCATTCATAAGATCATCCGTGTCCCACTTCAACAGGTCATGATCAGTTTTTCTGCTCCTCATCCCAAGAAGAGAAAGGTGAGAAGTAGATCTGAGCGTCATATCTTGACCATGGCCACTACCCACGCCATCATACACCGTCCCATTCCTCAGAAGATGAATACTGCTAGACCTTTCATCAGATGCTCCATCTCTGACCATACATGTGATCACACTCTCCTAGACGACGATGCTTCGATTAGCATATTACCCTTCTCGCTGGTACAATCTCTTCACTTAGGGCCTCTAAAGAAGACCAGGATGATAGTATAATTTGTTGATGGATCTATCAAGAGGCTGAAGGGTCTCCTTGAAAACGCTGTCATTTTGATTCAGGGCATGAGCTACCATGTTGATTTTCTCGTATTGTCCATGGAGACATCCATAGGGGAGCACTCTCCAATCAACCTAGGACGACCATTCTTCACCTATGCGAAGGTCGTTATTGATTATGGATCAAGAGAAATTTGCTTCCGTCCTGTTGATGAGAGCGAGGTGGTCATCACTGCACCCAGTACCGATCAGAGACCCGCACCTAATGTAACTACACCTATTCTAGCTGACCTTGAGGACCATGACCTTGATGAGACCATCAGAGACTTTTGATGTATATTGGATTCCACTAAGACCTGAGAATTCCTCCCTGTGAAGGAAGACTCGGAAAGCATGGACCTCAGTGTTCCTTCTTCTGGGACTTGGCATTGTGTTGATGACATCCGCGGGATTTACACGATTGATACCCTAGATCGGAGGGCAGATTCAGAGACTAGACAGGACAAACATGACTTGACTACTTTCACTGATGAGTCCGCTCATGTTCACTTAGATTCAGATGAGACAAAGGCTGAATTTGATTTGGTTGCTTTTAGGAATTCGGGCCTTTTATGAAAAAGATGATCTGGTTGAGATTATTGAGGATGAACAAGAGTCGACTACTTCTACTGATGAGTTCGTGCCTTTTGCTTTTGACCTGGATGAGACCTCACGGGACGACACTGATTACACTTCTTCCGATGATGAGTTCATCCATTTTCACAATGACATTAGCGAGACATCCAAGGCCAGACCTGAACACACTTCTTCCACTCACCCGTCTGTGCCTCTTAACCCTAGGGCCACTGAGGACCTTCACCGTGTCGACCATGATTAGCTTTTATCCAATTTGGACCCCGATGTCGACTGCACCATACCAGATCCATTCCTCAGCGGTCTCGTAAGAAGGTTCGCTTTCGACCTTCTTGATCCTATATATATTTATCTCTGTTGTATATTCACTCTTGTCCATCTCTCGTTTTTCTCATCCACCCCATTCTCATGTTTGCCTTGCTTAGGAAGTACTTTATGTTAAGTACGGGGGGGTGGATGAGCCGAGTGTTCATTCTTTGTTCCGTTTCATCACTCATGTCGTTGCCTATACTTAGGGCTTCTTTTACCCTAAGTATAGGGGGAGTGATGTCTACATCCTCTGATCTCTTCTTCCAACTTCTAATTTCTGTTCTTCTTTTCTTCTTTTCTATTTTCTTTATCTACCGGAAAGGTGTCGCCCCTTTTTGTCAGTCTTCTATACTTAGGACGTACTTTGTCCTAAATATAGGGGGTGTACACCTCAAGTTGTTCTATTCTTTGGTCCTCTCCACTGTCTCCTCTTCTCGTCTATACTTAGGGATATATTACCCTAGTATAGGGGGAGACAATCTAAGTACAATCTGTTCATTCCCACCCTTGACCATCCCTACTTTGTATACAATCTGTTATACTTAGGATTATTTGATACTAAGTATGGGGGGACGGTCGACTTCTTATTAGTTCATTCATTCATTCATTCATTCCTTATTCTTTAGACTTTTCTAACTTAGTACGAGTTATGTCTTCTCTTTTTCTCTCTGATTTATGAGGATAGCTCAATCTAAGTATAGGGTGGTCGTATATACTGCATACATACTTTAGCCCTAATTTGAACTTACGTATTTCTTAATAAATATGGCTAAAAAACTGTTAAAGTTCATTAAAAACCTTAATAAAAAGATGTTGATTATTCCTCAAATTCTTTTTTTATTTACTGATTAATTAATCAGATGAAAATGTTTTTTTTGCAAAATGTCTCAAAAATAGTTTGAAAATCCATTTGAAAAATCTTTTGAAAACTATTTGGAAAACATTTTGTTCAATATTTTCAACCTTTGTAAAAACATTTTGTTATGAAAATTTTATTTTTTTTGTATGTGAAATAAAAATGTTTGAAAAACTATTTGCAAATGTTTGGAAAACAGTTGCAAAAATATTAGTAAAATCTATATATACTATTTGAAAAACCTTTGCAAAATGATTTTCAAATGTATGAAAATGTTTGTAAATCTTGTTTGTGAAAAAAATATTATTTTGAAATATAGTTTTCAAAATTGTTAGTAAAATCTTTTTCAAATAAGTTTGGGGAATATATACATCACACTAAAATTCTTTATTCTATATATATAATTGACCACTTACCCTTGTAAAATCTTAAAATCTAATTCTTGTAAATATAGACACAACCTTGTGTAAATATTTATACCTAGTTTTTAGACAAAATCTTTTCTTTTCAAAAATTCCTAAAAAACATTTGCAAAATTAAAATATCAACAACATTTGAAAAACCTTTTTGAAAATACCAAAAAATGCATATGCATCATCCCTTTTCAAAAATCGATAAAAAGTTCAAAATCTTTGAAAAATTGCATCACAAAAATATTTTCTGCATTTTGCTTAGCATTTGCATAGCATGAGCATTTTTCGGATTAAGTTTGATAATTGAACAAGTCTAAGTAAAATCCAGAGATTAAAGCTTGGTTGGACCTTAAACCTACCTAATTAACAGGAACCTTATAAGAGCTGGTGCTGAGGTACTTCAGGTCTAGTTGACTTAATTCTTTGAGGATCACGAGACTTGGTTCAATGGATTCTTGACTGCCTAAGTAGAGTATTTCGGAGCACATGCATGACTCTTGTTGATGATGACCTAACTTGGACACCTGCACCTTTCACTCGGCTCAACTCAGTTGGAGTGGTGAGGGGGTTGGATTTGCCGGTATGGGACACACACAAGTGGAAACATTTGTCCTCCTCTAGGGAGGGAAGTGCACCCCAACCCGTCCAGTGATGAGGAATTCTAAAGATAGGAGAGTGTGGGTTGCAATAAAGCTTCAAAAGAGGGATAGTCTACTAGCTCAAGAGGAAAAACTCCTTATGTAAATGCTGCTGTAAATAGTATTTCAAAAAAACTCAAAAAAAAAGAAGTGGACAAGACTGTATAAAAATAAAATGCCTGCAGAAGTGTATATATGTTGTATAGAAAATAAGCAAGCTGGAGCTTCAAAGTCAAATCATGTGAGCCTGCAGCCGGATGACTTGACTACACTGGTCTTGCATCCTATGATAGGTAGCTACACTGGCTACTGTCCATTCTTCTCTTCACCCCCTCCTCTTGAGCTGGTTGTCACTTGAACTTAGAAGGGAATACCCCACTCCTCAAGGAAGGAGTTATTGGATTGGGTAATCATTGGGTTGTCATGTTAGAGAAGTCAGTCTCTTTGTCATTTCAGTTGGGGAGAGCCACTATCACATACACTGTACGAGTCAGATTCATAGTCGTAAGGGTTTGCGTATGAATTGAAGTATTCTGACCTGGCTATTGAGAAGACTTGAGCAAAGTTTTGGGATTCTCAAAGGTTGTTGGATTTCAAATCCGATTCCCAATAAGGTTCCGCCCGCACTAAAATTCCAAAGGTCCGACTTAAGCTCCAAACTTTGATTTTATGAAGATGAGTTCGATAACTAAACTTAATCCATTTTCTTCTTTTTCTTTTCTGCACTTATTGCATAAGTATTTTCTAGGGACTAGTAAAGGCAAGTATAGGGGGATGATGGATCTCCATTTCATCATCTTTATTCTATCATTTTGGCCTTAAAAACCCTAGTAAATGCGTGTAAATAGGCTTAATTTAGGCATTTTAGCACTCATGCATTATTGTGTACATAGTGTATAAAATACGTTTTTTAAAGCCAAAATTATAGAATAAAGAAAAAAAGAAAAAGAATAAAATATTGCAAATGTTTTATGACCCAGAACCCCGAGACCCAGGCATCTCGAGGACTAGGTCGACAAGGAATAAAGTAGGTGGAGATAAGGGTCAAAATAAAATAAATTCCTTTTTTTTAATTCATTCTTATTCATTTTTGGGACCTATTTTTAGTTCCACTTTTTATTCTTCAAATAAAGAAACTTTGTAAATGGAAGTTGTAGATAATTAAATGTATAAAAATATAAAATAGATTTCGTACAAAATAAATGTACGGATAAAAAGTTATGATCTAAATATAATTCCAAAACCCCAACTTCCCAGACCTGTATCTCTCAAATAAAAACTCAAAATATATCAAAATCACTTTAATTGTATATATCTTTTAATAAGATATTTAATGAAGGTGGTTTCATATTTTTTGGAGTTACGGTTTGAAAGTTAGGTTTTGGACCCTTATTGTATACTTTACTCGATTAAAATATTCATTTTATCTATTATTCATTATTTTTATAATTTTATAATTTTATAATTTTGTAAATATTATTTATAATATATATGCATATTAAAATTGGAATTAAAACATAAATAAGACAAAAAAATAAAATACTTGTATACAATACATAGGTATAATACCTATAAATATACCTATATAAACTATACATCTATTTATTTAAATGTATATATAAAATCAAAAAATGAAATAAAAATATATTTAAGTTTGTAAAAATAAGTTTTAAATTTATAAAATAATAAACAAAATTAATAAAATTAAATATACAAAATAAAAATAAACTATGAAAATACATAGATAAATATACCTATATAGCCCTTAAAAGGGAACCTGTAATTCTTTACCTCTAAAAAATAAATAAAAATCATAATAAAATAACTCAGAAAATAATAAATATTTTTCATTTAATAATCTAAAATTAATAAAATCATTTATTATTTAATATTAATTTTCTAATCTTTTTCATGTGGCATTTTTTAGGTTGGTCCATGTGGACCAACCAGATGGCAAGGAAGGCTGACCCCGGTCAGCTCTCTGACCTGCTCTGCCACCTTTGTCAGACATTGGTTTTCTCCATTTTCTCGATTTTTTGAGGCATTTGCTTGCATCTTTTCGTGATGCATTCTTCACGACTTTTTATCCTCGACCATCGATGATTCATGCCCTTTCTTTACATCGATCTTTGGATCATCGATTCGTCTGCTTTGCCTCATTCTTTGAGCCACGCTGTCAACCTATTCAAATAACCCTCCGACCTTCCCTCTCATTTTCGAACCCCTTTGACCCTAGCTTCGGCTCCCTTTGGAGGTGCTCAAAACCAAAGGCGTGACAGGTCTCCTCCAGCAAGCCTAGATGAGGCCGGGCGAAGGCCAAGGCGGCTGCAACGCCCCATCTTCGTCCAACGGCCGTGAGGTTCCAATCTCGATGTTTCATGGCTTGAGGTCTGTTTTCTTTACTTTTTTCCCATTTTTTAGTTCACCTTAGTCTTGAGATTTTATCCCCGCCTTCCTTTTTGATTGAAACCCAACCGTTCACTTCGCCACCCCTAAGCCGAAGCTTGCTCCGGCGAGCTCCTGTTTCGCATTCCCCGCACTATTCCTCACCGCTACAGGGTCTGGGCAACTTTCCCTCGACCCTATCACAATTCATTTGCAGGTCCCAGGTGCCAAGGGACCCCCATGGGGGTTGATTTTGCTGAAGCCCAAGCCTCCTAGAGCTCTCCTCCCTCTCTGATCACCATGGCAGTGCTCCAGTCGTCTACATGCCATTTTGAAGCCATCATTCGCTCGAGGAGGCTTCCAAGAAGCTTCGGGGACCAACGGAGGAGCGTGAATCGCCCATCAAAATCTCGTCGGGGACCAGTTCTTCACTGGATCATCCAAGCTTCTCCGTTGTCGTTGGATCACCACCCGTTCGTCATGAAGAGCAGTGCCGTTGGATCAGCCCTTGCATCCACTGTCGGATATTCCAGGGCCATCTAATCGCAGCGGTTCGATCGCGAACCGGTATAGGCGCTATCCGAGCTGACATGTGGATAAGTCAAGGGGCGTTGGCCATTCGATCAACAGGCGTGGGTATTTTGCAGTTTTTACCCTTTCCATTTTTGTAATTAAATACTAGTTCCTAAACTTTCATTTATCATTGTATATTTTTGTAAAATTTACAAAAGGGCCCTGAACTTTCCAGATTTGCACTAAGACCCCCGACCTCGTCACCTCACGTGACTGGTGCATGTGAGGCGTGCCATTATGCATCAGGACCCCTGGGTAATTTTGTATTTCTAATTAGTCCCAAAACTTTTTAATTAAGTTATTAATTTTTGGAAGAATTGCAAGTCAGTCCCTGGGATTTTTATTATTTACATTTTGGTCCCTGCTAGTCACGTGACTATTCATGTGAGGTCTTGGCAATTTTGCAGGGAAGACCCTGGGAGTTTGGTTTTTCTGATTGAGCCAGGGATTTAAATACTTAGTTATATATTTTGTGGAAAATTTATACTTAGGCCCTTAACTTTTATATATTTACAAAAATTGCTACCAAGGTTGCATTTTCTCTTTGTTGTCTCTATTTATTTCATGCATCCATAAAATTCGAAAAAATCCCCAAAAATAGATTTAGTTTCCTGTTGCATTTCACTTTAATGCTAATTTTTTATTTAACATTTTTGAAGCATTTTATTATTTATAAAAAATAAAAAAACTTGCATTTTCATCTCTGTTTGCATTATAAAATCCATAGAAATTATAAAAAACTTTTGAAAAATTCCCAAAAATTTTGTATGTTTTTGCATTTTAACATTCAAACTAAAAATAACTAAAAAATATAAAAGAAAAATCAGTAAAATAAGAAAAAAACTAAAAATCTCTATAAAAATATATAAAATCTATAAAAAATCATAAAATTATAATTTCTATTTTTAATTTCCTTATTTTATTATCTTTATTTTAAAACTAATTTGGATAATATTTGTTACTATTTACTATTTTTCATCTCCATTTTAGTCCTAGATATTTATTTTATTCCCTATTTTGAGTATTTTGGATTTTAAAAATACCAAAAAATTATCAAAAATATAGAAAAATCACAAAAAGGTAAAAATTACATAAAATCAAAAAAAATCTATTTCTTGTATTTTTGACTATTTTTACTTATTTATATATATATAATCTCTCTCTTACCTATATTGTATATACACTTTATTTTATAATTCCAAGAAAAAAGAAATTTAAAAATATAAAATATAAAAAGAACATATAAAATCAGAAAATTAAAAAAAATATTAAAAAAATTTAAAAATTAAATATAAAATTAAAAAATAAAATTAAAAACCCACAAAAAAGCACATTTATCGACAAGTACATCACAGTCATTTTTTAGCATTCTTTACCCTGATCTACCTGCTTGCTCCCTGTGTTCGACACTCTACACATACTTGCACCTATACACACTTTTGTGGTAGAGTTGTAATAAATTTTAACTCGGTACATCTTTTCATTGTTTGATCATTGTTTTGGGTTAATTGTTGTTTTAATCCGGATTTCATGTGGTCGACTCGATGATTGTGTTCCCGCCTTGTGTGGAGCACAAGATCGCTCGATTTTTGGGTTAAACAGGGGTCGTCACCCTCCCAAGTAGGAAGGTGGCTATCTCATGTAATCTCTTGAGATTACATTATTCCATAAAAATTCCCAATATTTACAACAACATTTATTCTAAATAACACAAAATGATTGATAATTATTTTGTGAACATTACAATCATGCTATTTGAAATTTGTGAATCACATTCACAACCTAAAATAAAATATAAATTACATTTTCGATTAATTGTCCAATGTGAATCCAATTCACATAAACATTTAAATTGTAAAATGTTATTTACAAATAGCTCTTTCTTATATATTATAAATCACATTTATAATATATGTATGATAATATGGATAGTGCTATCCACGTTATTCATATCCATGATAAATAAATCACATTTAATTGTCTTGGATCTCTATTATCATGTCCTCAAGCAATATGAATCACATTCACATTATTCACAGCTTTGATAATTAAATCACACTTAATTATTTTAGATAACTCTCTTTACAATATAAATTAAATTCATTTTATACATGATAATTAAACCACATTTATTTATAAATTTTCTCAATGCTCGGATACATATATCAAGAATGAAATTATCCTTGAACTCTTTCAACGATGATGCGCTTTCTCTGTGGATACTTGGAGATAAGGACATGGTGATTATATTTTTCCACGTATAGTGACTTGGATATTGAGATAAAATCTCAAATCCATGTCTCGGGGACCTCCCATAGATGCTTGATTAAATCAAGGCCGTAGATCCAATCCTCTCATTGCATCTAAATCACATTCAGATCACTGTCCAACCATTAGAACAAGAATAGATCACTTCTCTATTGCGAGGAGCCACTAAAATCCATACTTGTTTCATCACTCCCTAGGTGTGGAAGCATCATGGTTATACAATCATTTATGATCACATCACCCTCAGGTATTCCTAATACATGTACATCTTGCATACTGGAAGACTCAGATTAAACCGGAGTTTTAGATCTCTTTTAGACTGGCTCCTTCGGGGTTTTATCATTAAGTTTCTCATTTGACTATTGGGAGTTGGTATCGATCATATACCTTCCAAAAGCATATATCATATTAGGTGTTGACCATATACTTTTCAAAAGCATATATCAAACCAACAAATTCAGTCAAGCTTCCAAAGCGAGATGACCGTGCATAGAATTTGATTCTTCCCAATATCTCATGAGTGAGCTCATGTCTTCCGGTTCAGTAAATGAACATGTATGATCCCTTTGAGACATCATATTACTCATATGCCCTTGTATACACACCAGCACGCCGGTGTATAGACCTTGATTAGGTCATCAACCTATTGTTCTGCCAAATGTACATAATCATACATATAGTAACACATCTATCTCTGGTCAGAGGGTGCGTTCCTATATCATGACAACATATGGCATAGGACTTTGGTTATCTCGATCACGTAAACTAATTTGACAACTCTTAATCTCTATTCCTGTGTAGAGGACATACATCAAGTGGTCGGTCAGATATCAGCCTTTAGAGAAAGGATTGCCATCTCTTTCTCAGGTTGGAGATCCTCTCTTAATAATCATTTGACGGTGCATGATGAGTCCTCAATCTCACTCTATAGATATTCATCCAAGCACCAGCCTCTATGATTCAATAATTGAATCAACAATTGTATAATCATTAAGATGGCCATGGTACATAACCCTAATTAGGGGACCTATTATGCAAATTAGCTATTCTTCATTTCATATCAGGAAATGAAATTTGCAATAACATTTATTGCATAATGGCTCATCGTGGGCTTGCACGTCCAACAATCTCCCACAAGCCGAAAGAGACATTAATGGGCTAATCTTTACAACCGCACTCATGTGAAAATCATAGGATATTTAGAAAAATATCTAGGTAAACTGATCAGTCACTATGTTCCCGAGAGACTACGCCAAGTACTTTTACGTCACTTGCATATCTCCTAGTAACATTGCTCGCATCCAATGTGAATGTTACGTCTTATGCAACCAATGCTCAATCTTGTTAATTATAGTGTCTCTAACACTACAATTCAATAATATTTATAACCACTATGTAATTTATATTATCCCTATTAAAACGTCCTTATTCCCAAAGATTTCTATCTCCTAAGGTATATGCAGTTAGGACCTTTTAGATCACTATCTATGAAGTCTTAAGTTCGTGAAGATAAGACTTTGAGATCACTATCTCTGAGTCATGTCTTCTTTGAAGATATTGTTATTACTGCAACTAAGCATTTTTTTCCATAGTAGGATTAACAACAGTTTACTACTACCACTGCATGGTAGACATCTGGCTTTTGTACACATCTAGTATACACCCAGTTTCTCATAATTGATGCACAAGGGCAAGCAATTTTTGCATTCACTTCCTCAACTCTTTGAGGTGTTATCCCTTTAGATAGGTCAGTACCATATCTTAAGGGAAAGAAGCCTTTCTTGGAAGTTTCCAGAAAATGGAACATATCCAAGGTGTACCACTAATATAACGGTCATAGTATCCTCTTCTCTTTGCTTCCGAACAACTTCAAAACTAAGATCTAAGAGGTATACATGAGATCACATCTCAAGGTATGGAATTTCCAGACTATAAAAACACTTGTTATTATACTTATATCATTCTAAATGATTAGGATATCATCTACATTTAGCACGATGAACACAATGGCACTCCCACTAGGCTTCACATGGTTCATCAAGATTCTATTTGAAATCATAACATCTATAATTTCATCAAATCTAATGTTCCTACTAGAAGAAGCTTATTTGAGTCCATAGATGGAGTTGTTTAGCTTGCACACCTTTCTTTCCTCAACCATGAATCCCTGGGGCTACTTCATATGAATATCCTCGGAGAGGTATTCATAGAGGAATGCAATCTTGACTTCCATCTTAAAGATGTCAACGTCAAGTTGTGTAGCTATCGTTAGCAATATTCCAATGGGTTTAAGCATGGCTACTGAAGAGCAAGTCTCATCACAAGTGATGCCTTCTCTTCGATGTGTAGCTCATGGCTATGAGCTGTGCTTCGAAGGTCTCTACAATCTCATCAGGTTCCCTCTTTCTCTTGAATTTACATTTACACTTAACAGGTTTTACCCATATAGGTGCATCCTCGAGGGTCCATACACAACACGTGTATATGAAGTCTACTTTAGACTTTACTGCTAACATCCATCTTTCCATGTAATGATCCTCAAAAGCTTCATCATATTAAGTTCGATCAATGTCAGACTTAACTGACACATGGCATTCATCATCAAACTCATTTGAAGAGGTATTAGTGTTTCATCTTTAATTGTCCTTTTAGTTTTCGATTTTAGGAGCCTTATTATCTTCTCAGGATTAAATGAGTTCCTTCACTTCATTTTTATCTTGATTTTAAAGAGAGACATCTTCTAATAATCATATCCTTAAAGATGAAATCTAAGAATCTCAAGGTCATAAAGTAGGTATCCAATACCATCTTTATTTTCTTAATGAAGTAGCACTCTCTTTTCCTAGATTCCACTGACTTGCATGAAATCTTATTAATGATATATATTGTAGTCTCTAATACATATATACCTTGGAAACTAAGAGGTAATTATGAAAATATTCATCATTGATAAAATCATGTCACAAATGATCTAATTGCATCTCCCTACAACTCTATTGAGTTTAGGTGTATCAGGAGGAGTGAGATAGGAATGATATTCATATCTCCATAAGGTATTCTTCAAATTCATCTAATAGATACTAGCTACCTAGATTAGATCAAATTCATATTCATCTTCCTTCAAATTTTGGTTTTAAACCAAAATTGTGAAATCTTTGAACATTTCAAAGCTTCCTAAGGTGAAGGGAAGATCTCATAATCATAAATAATCATTAAATGATATCACATATCATCAATGTTTATTATGATACAAATAATCTATGAGATCTTGAATACCTTGACGTCTAACACCATTCCCAAAGAAGGGTGCATTGGACATTTTTACTTTTAAATACAATATTCATAAGTATACAAGTTTTGATCCTTTAGAGAAATTTCAATATCTTACTAGCCTATTGATCTCATCAACCAACTTATGTCAAAGACATGATGCCATATCACTGTCAAATGATCTTCATCCCCTATTGATCTTTAAAAGTTTAATTTTCAGTATTCGAAATGTTAACGAACCACTCATTAATTTTCTAATTTAGTAGATTCCACTAGATGTTAGATTATTATCTGAAATATATAAAACATAACTCTTTGTGGTAGGTTTATTCCAGAATTCTTGTTTATTTCGAACATTTAGAAATAAACAATGAGTGCATTATAATATCTAGGTCATAGAGACATCCTCTAAGACTAAGGGCTCTCCTACTGAAATTATGAAACTTATCTATCCAATAGAGATTGTTGCAACAATTACATCAATATCAATGTAGATGACTACTAAACCTTGATCAAATTTTCTAGTCTTTAGAACATATGCGACCAATTGGAAGTGTTATTAGAAGAATGAGATACAATTATCAGACTTTAATCTTATCAAATAAGAAAGTTGCTTTCAGTGATGATATGCAGATATAGATTATTCTGATGCACTATATGAGTCCTTATCTAAGGATCCGAGATAGACTTGATAGTCATACTATCAATACATCGACATGTTGCAGTCGGCATTCATCCAACTCTTTGGATGTCATATGGAAATTCTAGAAGTACAGTCAACTCCTTGGTTTTCGTTCTTGCTTGGGTCAGACCCATGCGTTCATTGCGCTCCTTTCATCTATAAACAGCCATTGGTTAAGACAAACGATCTCTAATGTTGACTTCAAAAGATTTCAATATAAGAGTATTTCAACATTTATACATGCTTCATTCGATTCATACAATATGAGTATTATGAAGCTTCATGAATGACTTGAGTACAGATAGTAGAATGATGATACTCACCATATCTACTTACATCTTAACTCTTAAAGACTTAGGTTTAGGTAGATACTCAAACATTTTGAATACATCATCTCTTATAGAGCCACCATTCTGCATGATGCAGTGAACCATGTCACTCATGATTAAATGTCAAGATCACATATGTATGCCAGAACATAAAGATTATTTGACAATTACAATCATCATCGACATGTCACTTCCAAAGTACATTCGACGAGAAATCAAGACTATAGAGACACAAACCCTAGGTTGTTGTCCTATTGTCTATTTAATTGTTATTCCTCTTTATTATGATAAAACTTGCACATTGCAACCACATACATTATGTGTCCAAGTGCAAGTACAATACCTTTACCATGGATCCAGTCCATGATATTTTACTGGTTATTATTGAGTATGGTATTGAGTGGGTTTAACGAGGATTATCTAAAATAAAAAATTTGCATAAATACAAATTACTTTCATTTAGGATTTTTTATATCAACGTTTTCTTGCCTTGTCAACACTGAAAGTTCATTCCTTTAATCAATTTCAACGCAAGAGATATACTTACCATTATATCTCATCAAGATCTGGGATCTCCTTCTTATCTTTGTTACATCCCAATAATATTAGAACCTCCAACTCAGATAAAAAAAGCGGGAATACATTATGCCTTGTAAGTCCTATTTGCATTCCCAATTTGGTTTTTAACACATGGGCCCACCAACCCTAAGGTGATGTTGACTCGTCGATAATTGAACCAACCGTCAATAGGAATAACACTCACTATGCGCCATCCAATATTGCCCCAATAATATCAGGACCCGATATAGGGGTCACTGTGCATATGACCTTACTCATTCAAGAAGCAAAGAGCCCGATCCGGATGTGCTTGTATGCATGGGCTGTCACTTCAGACATGTGTCTCCTACATACAATCCCTGACAACAGAACCCTTCGCCTTGATGGGAGACCATGGATGTCACTTATGTGATCCTCCATATCATGTTCAAATTCTAATTAATAAGTATGAATCATATTCATTACGATTAAGTTTCATATGTAAATACAACTGTATTCATAATATAGTATTTTAATTTAATTGGATTCAAATTAATCTAAGCACATTAAATCAATGATCCAATAATATCCAACAAACATTCTTCATCGTTACTTGAAATATGGCATCATCTCAAATACGTATTATTCGAATTTTACTAATTAGAAAAATAAATCAGGATCCCTTCAAACATTAATCCTTCCTTACTCAATGTCATGGCTAGTACTGAGGGGAGTGGGACAGACTACTCACGGGCAACCTGCTACTCCAACGATCCCCGACTAAACACCATATCTGCCTCAGGTCAGGATAATGCAAATTTTTCATTTTGTACTTGAGATGATAATTGGTCGTTCAAATGAAGTTATGCCATATATAATATTCATAAAAATCATTTGATAATATTACAAGTAAATTTTCTAAACAAATTCCCAACCATATTCAAGCAACTTTGCTTATTAGAATTGTTGTAACCAATTTGTGATCAAAATAAATTACCTTATCATATTTGGCTATGGCAATGTCATTTAAGGAAATAGTCATCATCAAATATTTCGCAAATATTCATCACTAATTATTTCAGGAAATTAACAATTAATTTCACCAATTGATTAAATGACAATCACATGGTTCTTAATTAGGAAAGTAATTTTCATATGTGACCCTCACTTACTAAAATTAGTATATCTCAATCAATTTAAATCTAAATCATGCAAAACAAGTTTTCATAGTTTGCTAATTTCATTTAAAATAGAGCCTAAGTGATTTTCATCAATTTCTAGGCATTTCAAAGTCTTAACTAACTCTTTAATTACGTCAAGATTCACCATCCCCGAAAAAGTGGATACATGTTAACTAAAATGATCATAACTTGAGAAAACATATTCCAAATCATGCAAACTAAAATCCCAATTTTCCTTATTTAAATTGGAATATAATCCAAGTGAATTTTCTTATTTAAAAATCAAACAAAATAGGGTTGCGCGAATAAAATGCGATAAAATTTCACAAACTCTAATGAGCCCAAGTCATCCTAGGTTTATGGATCATATCTGAAACCTCCAAACCTAGCTCTAATACCACTTGAAGGATATGGGAAGATTGTTAAGCACATCACGGAAGTGTGAGGATCGCATCATATGCGAACGGGAGCGACTAGTTGAACTAGTGGCTCGAGATAACAGGATTTAAAAATTTTAATCGAATGAAACCACATGATCCAAAAACACTTCTAGGATCGTTTCATCTAAACCATAAACAAATATTACGTTTACCTATTGAAATGTGGTTGCGATCGAGTCTCTAAATGAAGAGACCTTCTGTCTCAAGTCCGATCCCATGAAGGAGATGCTTGCGAGCATGCTGACAAAGCACGTACTTCTTACAATCCATGTTGATGATCCAAGCGGTAATCTCTTGATCTCCTCACACGAGATTCGACGTCTTCTGATGGTCCAGACCATTTGCTTTTCAACTTTCCAGGAAATAGTTTCAACTTTGCGTCAAACAACCACACCTTATGATTCAGCTCAAAAGTCTTTCATCTGATATGTTCGTCATGTAATCTCTTGACTTTTTCTTTATACATAAGGTTGTTGTCGTACAAAGAGTCTCGAAATTCCAACAGTCGGTTCATGTCAATCTTTCTGTTCATGTTGGCTTTCTCTCTGTCCAGATTACGTACACTGAAAAGGGACGAGGGATGGAGTATGCCATATCTTAATCCCTAAAAGTGGTGCCATTTGAAAAAGGACATGGGATGGAGTACAAATTCTGATCTTGGAGGATATGCGGTGTCGGACAAGTTAGATCTGACAATCGTTGTATCGGTCACTCTCTCAGTGTAGCATGAACCCGAACTCACGTGACATCTTCACCAATTAATCAACAATAATGATTAGCAATAAAAATGATTGAACTAAAATTTATTATACCCTACAAATAACTATATAGCAACATGTAGTAGGGATTGAACCATAAAGATGCAAACGAAGTAGAGCAGGAAAATGAATAGATTACTTTGGGATTTTTTATACATTTTAAATTTTATTGTGGGTTTTTTATTTATATTTTTTATATGTTTTTACTTTTTCAATTTTCAATTTTTATTTTTAAATAAATAAATGTAGGTTAATAAAGGTAATAAATATACTATATAGGAAAGGAATAAAAAGATGTTTTTTTTTAAAAAACAATAAAACTCAAAAGTTCAGAAGTAAAATATTTTTGGGGTTTCATAAATTTTCTCTATTTTTAATAATTTTTGGGTAATTTTTAAGATTATTTATTTTTAAAAAGAAAGTACACAAAATAAATAAAACAGAAAATTCAGGAACTTGAAGTGGGCTTAATAAATATCTATCAAATTACATTGAGCTCAATTTCAATTTTCTCAAATACTAGATAATACAACGAAAATTCAGAAACTGAAAACATATTGTGTGATTTTTATGTGAATTTTTAGAATTATTATAAGTTTTTTCAATATTTTGCAATTTTTAAGAATTTATATAGTATTTTTCACAAAATACTTAGTTAGAAAATAAAATATAACTAAATTGACATCCATTATTTTTTTGGAATTTTTCAAAACATTTGTTAGTTTATATGTACTTTTAAATTCAATATAGTAGAAAATGTGATGTTTGTAAATATTTATAAATAGGAAAATGATTTTAACTGCCTTGTGAAAAATATATATAATAAACTATGGTTCCATATGCTTATGATAAATTTCCTATAATTTTTAGATGCAATAAGATGTTTTTAATAATTTAAATACAAGTACAAAATTAAATCAACAGTACATGGACCTAGTTTCAATTTTCAAGAAATTTCATAACATTTAATAACACATTAACAAAGTATAGGGTCATTCAATGCAATTTTCACACAATAAAAATATAATACACATTGGTAGGGGTTTAAATGTAAATAAATGAAACAACATGGCCAAGTATGCAAAATTTCCTAAATATCTGTTTGCTTAGATACAAAGTTTCTAGACCAAATAATAACACCAAACTCGAATGGGGTCCATGCAAAATTCACGCCCCCCCAAACACGCACAAGCACATGAGGTTACATGGAATAAGACTAAAGTGCAAATAACAGGAAGCTTAGGGTCCTTAGTGCAAATAGTACATAAATATTACAAAGGCAAATGAAAGTTCATAGACTAAACAACAAACACAAAAAGGTGGGGGTTAGGTTACGAAATACATCCAAATGGTTGCTAACGAATGGTGTAGATGATTCATTTCTCCACATGGTGCCTCCTCAATTGTCGATGACACTTCGATAATGGAGGGCAGAGATAAGATCCTGTCCTCAGATCTAATGATCCTTGGGTGTGCAATCGGACGATTATTGAATACGTGGAACTCATAGCTTAATCCAATGGCTCTGAGCTGCTCTAGAAGAACAACTCAAGAACAGCTAGGAGATGAAGTTCGATCAAGCCTCTTGGGTAATGTTGTTGATCACTGGAGTTGTTGAGATGATCAAACGGTTCTTGGAGTGATTCCACGGTGAGGAGATGCCTCGAAAAGGTCAGGATCTCATCGGAGGAGGTCTGGAGGTTGAAGGAGCTCGATCTCCTGGAGCTTCTTGGTTGAGTAGATTCAATCCTCAAAAAGAGTTTCTTCATGCACAAAAAACTTCAGGGTTTGAGGGAGAAGTCCCTGGACCCAATGGTTGACAAATATGGGAGCTGGAATGGAAGATGAATCGATATATGGCGAATAGTGGAGGAGAGGATTGAATGGACCTGATCTGAGAGAGATCAAGGTGGAATGATGGTATGGAAGATGTAGAAGCACAAGGAGAAGAAGATTTTATGGTTGGTTGGCCAGTCAACAATTAGAACAAGAGGAACCAAGGCTAGAGCTTAGAGCTCTGGTGAACTACGATCTTTGATTTTAGGATAAAATAGATGGAATCGAATGAGATAAATGCAAATCTAAGCTACTACTCCTCCTAATAATTGAAAAGTCAAAGAAAAAGTAAGCTCACCTGCCAGGAATGGACGGGAGCAGAACCACCTAGAGAAGGTCTCCGACGATGGTGCATCGCTTCCTTTGCTCCTCCTTCGCATCGCAAATCTGGAGGCTCCACTCACTATCCCTGAGGGAAAGCTCCGTTGATGATTTTTGGGGACAAAATTGTATAGAAATGATTAAATTTCAAAATTTGGAAGAGGAGGAAATATATACAAGGTTTCTCAGGACATGGTCTTCGATTAGGGGTTTTACGCAAACCAAAGGTTGACTTGGGATACTCTTTGATTCGCCTGAAAGTTGACATATATGCAGAGGATTTTCATGAAGGAATCGAGCTGAGATTAAAATTAGCAAAAATGGGTAAACACACAGTATGGACCAGTTCAAGAGGGGCGAGTGAGTTGACCCTGGTCTACCAATGCCACCTCCTCATTGGTCCATGTCAACTACTAAAAGAAAAAATAGAAAGAAAAAGAGAAAGGAAAGGAAAATAAAATAGAAGACAAGTTTATTAAATTAAACTTAAAACATGAAAATCATTTCTTATTTTATGTACCATTTTTAGGTGATTGTTATTTATTTTTATTGGTTTATTTATTATAGGTTAATTCTTACAATGGTAAATATAGCTATTTATACCTATGTATTGTGTATTTTATTTTTATTTTGTATTGAATATATGGTTCTTATGTGTACATATTTTATATATTTATAATATATTTACATATTTTTATTTTATTTTTATGACCTTATTTATGTATTTAAATAATTATGGGTATATATATTATAGGCATAGTATACCTCTGTCTTTTAATGTACCATTTATTTAATTTATTTTTTAAGCCTTTATTTGTATGTTTATAATTTTAATCTGTTGTAAATACTATTTACAAGTGTTTAAAAATATAAAAAGTGTAAAATATAAGGAATAAATAAAATAGGTAAAATGCATAGGTATTTAGTACAATGGGACCCAAAAAGCCAACTTTTATATCTAAACTCCATTTTTAATGAGACCACCTTCATTAAATAGATAATTTAATTTTAACAACAATAAAGGTGAGGTGGTGAATTTTGAGTTCCTATGGAAAATATATTATTCATTGAAGTTCTGTTTGTGGCTTTTTTATTTATGTGTCCCACTCATACTGTACACTATTTTTATATGGATTTTTTGTATTTTTCTATATATTTTTGCGTACATGTTTTGTGTTGAGAATATCTTTATTTGAAGTATGTAAGAGTGCATATAAATTAGTTTGAGTTTAGTTGTATATATAGTGTAGTGAGCACCTAGGGTTTCTTGGTATTTGTTCTTTTTTCTGTATTTATTTGCCGTTATCTCCCCCTACTTTATTTTTTGTCGACCACGTCAATATTGACTTAGTCAAGAGGTTTAAGGTGAGTCAGTATTTACAAAACTTCATTTATTTTTCTTTTCTTTATTCATTTATTTTGTGTTTAAATAAAGATATTTATGCACTCTTTATAAACATCAATCAGTTTGTTAATTTATGCAAGTTAGATATATTTACATACAAAATAAAGGAACAAAGGTGAGTGAATGGGTATTCATCACCAAAACCCCGAGACCAAGTCAATATTGACTTGGTTGATGAGGAATAAAAGTAGAGGGAGATAAGGTTCAAATATTGTATATAAAACCCTAATTATTTACTCTGAAAATAGCCATTTTTATTTCATTTTATTCTTAATTTTATACACCTCAAATAATAAAATTATCTACATGAAACTTATACTAAAAAGTATATAGAAAATTATAAAAAATAATTGCACATAAAAATAATGCACTGTGCACTGGGGCACATAGATGAAAAAGCTACAAATCGAATTTCAAAGATTAATATCTTCTCCATATGAACTCAAAATTCACCAAACTCACCTCTGTTGTATTTAAAAAAAATTATCCATTTATTGAAGGTATTTCATTAAAAATGGAGTTATGATGCAAAAGTTGGCTTTCTAGAGTCTCGTTATACTATGTACACGTATATTTTACTCATATATTTTATCTTTTATATTTTTTGTCTTTTTATATTTTTGAATACTCATGTATATTTTTTGAAAGATATTAAAAATATAAATGCAAAAGAAACCATTAAAATTATATTCAAATAAATAATGTATTAAATTATATATGTATATTATACTTATAATGTATACCCATAAAATTATTTATGTATGAAAATAAAATCAAAAAATAAAATAAAAATATGTAGATGTGTATTTAATTATATTATAAATATTTAAATATTTAAATATGATAATAAGTACTAAAAATATAAAATAAAAATAAAATAGGTAAAGCATAGGTAAATATAGAGCCAAGTATACTTGTAAAAATTAATACCTAATAAACAAGGTTATAAAAATAAAAAAATCACCATACAATAGTTCGAAAATAAGAAATGTTTTTTGTGTTTTAAGTTTTATTAAATTAAATCATTTAACATTTGTTATTGAAATAAACCTTTTATTTTCTATTTTATCTTCTTGTGGCTGAGTTGGCCCAATCAGGTGCAAGTATTAGTTGACCTTCGGTCAATTGTACCAATACCTACGTTTGCTCCTATTAGAGCCACCGACCTCTCTCCTTCTCAATTTTGTAGCACTCGATGCTTGCATCTTTTGGGCATGATTCCTTCATAAATACTCTGCACCACATGTCCCTCCATCGCATGCATCACTCATTTACACTGTACATATCTTGTACCACAAGCAAACCCTAATTTTTGAAGCCATCCTTGTATGTGCATAACTAAACTCCTCAACCCATTTTTGATTTCTGACTCATCTTAGGAAGTCGTAACCCCAACGAACATCTAGTCTTTAGTTGATCCTCATAACAGAAGAATTGGCTAGTCATTTCACAATGTGGAGAAGGCCCTAATGCAAGGTCCCCAAAGCTTGGAGCTTCACTCCGACAATGGCATCTCTAGGTCCCTATAGACCTATTGAGTTTTAGCTAAGTAGCAGTTTTTATCGCATTTCTTTCCATCATTTTATTCTGCATTTTATTTTATGTTATTTCATATGTTCTAGCCTTCAATCCAATAGATTAATGTAGGCCTAATCTTAGAGCTCCGACCTCTATTTCTTTATTTTCACCACTCTTCCGACCACGCCAACCACCGCATCTTCTTCCCCTTATATTTCTCCACTGCCCAAGCCATCCTTTCACCTTGATTCACCCTGAATCAAGTCCCCTATGTCTCCATCCACGAACCTTCATCGGAGACTTCCACCTCATTTCCTTTCTAATCTAGTCCGCCAAATAAAGTCCACGTTCTGTTTGCCTTTGCTCCACCCACTTGTTGGTGCAGGTTCGAGCTTCAAATACACCTCTTGGGTCCACGTTCGACTCTGCATATGACTTCCAGGTGTGCCTCTTTCCTCAAGCTCCAGGACCCTGTCGAGGGGACCCGGACTAATTTGAGCACATCAGTCAACTTGGAGCCTTCCAAGTCATCATAGAGACCTTCAGAAGATTGAGTGGATACATGAGTCACGTAGGGGAGCAGATTGAAGCGGCCTTGGGAGTCTTTTCTTCCCTTATCTTCTAGAAACCTTCATCATCGTCCGATTCAGCGTGCCTCCCAGTTTGCACAGTAGTCGTCGGATTTTTGAGCACATCTACAATCTGATCCACCTCTGATCGTGTTATGGCAGTTGGTTAGAGAATGGGCATGGTCTAATCCTGGTCGTTGGTACTTTTAGTGAATCGATCGTGACTGTTAGATTGCACGTAAAAGGGGTATTTTGCATCTTAAACCCCTAACTTTTTGTATTTCTTATTAGTTTTATATATTTTGTTTGTAGCGTAAAATAATTGGACATTTTGCATATGGAACCTACGTTTTCATGTATTTGCTTCTAAGTCCACTTCGCTAGGCCTCAAATTTTGTTCTACTTGAGGCATTTTGGTGGTTAAATTGCACATTGTTCCCAATAGTTTTTGGATTGATTACAAAATGAAGAGAGAGTTTAGATAATTACAAAGAGGTCCTTCTTGGGCATGTTTAAATTGAAATTGTATTTTGGGAAATTGCATTTTCCACCCTTGGCTACGAATTATTTGTTATTTGGTCCTTTCCAGTGGGAATAAAAGTTAAAGATAATTTCGTTTATTTCTTTCTAACCACTAGACTTGTGATTTAGTGTTCCTGAATGCATGATTAGGTTTTATATATTGCAAAATAGTCCTCATGTTTTGCAATTGTCTGTGATTCTGTGTTTTAACTATTTTAATTATATCACTTATCCTAAAATTTATGGGAAAAATATGTTAAGCACCTAAAGCAACATTCTGTCACATATATTTTATTAGGAGATTTAAATATATTTTCTTATTTATATAAAATAAAGAACATGATATTTTCACTTTTTTATCTTAGAAAATCCTAAAAATTCAAATATTGACCCAAAACTCCCAAAGAAAATATATTATATTTATTTTATTATATTCTACCACATTTCCAAAAATCATTAAAAAATACAAAGTATAAAACCTAAAAATTACATAACCCTAAAAACCTTATAAAAATAGTAAAAATTAAAGAAAATCCAACAATATAGCTTTCTATTTATGAATATTTTGTAGTATATATATTATTTGTTAAAAATATTTTTAGGTTAGTTTTGGATGATTTATATTTATTAAACCTAAAATAATCTTTGGTTATTATTTTTTGCACTAGTTTGATATATTTAATGCTTTAAATACCTAAACTTAGTAAAACAATTATTAAAAAATTACCAAAAATAGTGGAAAATATAAAAATAACAAAATAATGTATTTTTTAAATTTTGATTACATTTATTTATATTTGAAAATAGTATACCCTATATATTATATACCTTACATATTAATTATATTATCTATAATATCATTACTATTGCATAAAATTATATATCTTATTTTAAAAAATAAAAAGAAATTTGAAAAGTTAAAAGAAAATAAAAATAGGAAAAATAAAAATTGAACAACAATATAAACATTAAAATCCATAAAAAATAAATATAATGAAAAACCCACATAAAAAGAAGAAAAGGGAAATGGATAAAAAGAAAATAAATAAGAAATTAACATTATTTAGAAATAATTAAACCATTAGTTTATCAATCTATACAATTTTCTTCCGGTTCAATACTTTACCATACACCTATACACCTCTATAATAGAGTTATAAAAAATGTCAACTCAGTTCACATTAATCGCTTTTCTATTTGTGGGTTAATTATTGCTTAATTGATAGTTGGTCGCGAGAGTGATTGCTAGGCTAACTTGTTAGCCTAGTAGACCAGCTCCTCGATTAAACAAATGTCACCATTACAAGGGTGCAACGGAGTATAGATTGTTTCTTTTGTTGCTTTTAGCTTCTATTACCTACAATTTTCTTCTTCAGCTTTGTTTATTTTTTATCCATATTTTGAGATTTGTTCTAACCATCATCTTGTTTCTCTTTGTTGCAAGAGACTGCGAAATTATGGCAGATTTCTTAAGAAATCCGATACACCCATGTGAAGCGGAGATTAGCACTTCCACCATAGCTAGACAACATGAGAGGCATCGAAAAGAACCTAGAAGCTTGAAGAATAGATTTTGTAGGCTAGTATAGATTAGTTTTTATTTGTTATGAAATAAAGAGAGATTATTATTTCTTAATTTGCAATAATTACTTAGACTCTGGACATATAGACTCTCACATGTCCATTTCAACATATGATTATTCTTCTGGGGAACCTGATCGACTTTTTCAAGATTGTCTTCACCTTCTCTTTTACTCCTCCCTATTTTTTCTCTTTATTTTCCATTTGTTTCTCAAGATTTGAGTTTTTCACCTTTCTTTTCGTTTGTTTAGTGTGATTGAGCCCTTAGTCTAGGACTTTCTTGATCGATTAATATAGGTCCACAACATTAATTACTTCATGTGCCTATAGTTCTCTGATACAGTTAGACTTAGATCAAATCAAAGTTCTGCTTCACATTAATGACAATTTCTTTATTAGGGTGATTTCATCAGTGCATTCATATAGGATAGTGTTGAAGAGGAAATCTCCTCGCTGGTCTAAAAGAGTGATCCTCACTAATAAAAGTGAAGACACAAGTGTCGCTGAGGCGGCCCACAAGAAAATCCCTCATTCAAACAATAATTAACCCACAATAAATATACAGCAATGGATAGCAAAACTGTGGAGTTAAAATTTATTATATCTCTACAACAAAGATGTATATTGTGTAAGCATGTGTAGAGGTCGAACTCAGGCAACAAACAGTAGATTGTGCAATGAAGCTAAAAAATTGTTCCTCTTCTCTTGTCCATTTATTATTTTTGTGGGTTTTCAATTTTTATTTTTTATTTATATATATTAATTTCTTTTAATTATATAATTTTTATTTTCTTTTATATTATCTTATTTTTGTTTTCTTTCTCTTTTTAATATAAATATATATATTATAGGAATATATAAGGATACATAAATATGTAAGATAGAATAATAGAATATTAAACATCCTAAAAACAATCAAGATATATAAAAAATGTTTTCGGGTTTTACATATTTTTCTAATGTTTTTGTGTTTTTTTCTATAATATTTTCATATTTTTATGCATTTTTAAAATAAAAAATATCATAAATAAGGGATTAAATAAATAAACATAATATATTCAATATTAAAAATAGCAAATTAAGTCCAAAATTCTTGAAGGTAATTTTAACAGATAGATAATAATATTAAGAAATAAAAATAAATATTTTAGGGTTTTTGGCAAT
Organism: Ottelia alismoides; assembly: GCA_037367405.1. Classification (NCBI taxonomy): domain Eukaryota; kingdom Viridiplantae; phylum Streptophyta; class Magnoliopsida; order Alismatales; family Hydrocharitaceae; genus Ottelia; species Ottelia alismoides. The sequence continues at coordinate 91,715 of JAZKJV010007870.1, read as the reverse complement.
TTGATATCTTTTTTATTGGACTTTAGAGCTTTTTAATTTTTTGGTGTTTCTTTTTCTTTTTTTAGGGAATTTTGGTCTGGAGTTATAAAACAAATTAATAGACAACATAATTTTTTTGGAAATTTTCAAAACATTTTTATATTTTTTTGTATTTTTCAAGTCAAATAGGGACGAAAAGTGCTCATTTTAATTTTTAATAAATAGATAAAATGCCTAAAATGTTAATCCAAAAATATGGCATGAAAAACATGCTAGCAGACAACTATACCTAATTTTGCATATTTTTTGGAGCACGTATGTTATATTTAATAAATAGAAGAGATGCACAAAAATACATGTACTTGAGAGGGCATATTTGCAATTAAAATCTAAGTCACTGTTGCAAATGTGCCAAAAATATATAAAGTATATTTAAATTTATTAGACTAAACGTAAATTAAAAAATTACCAGTGGTATATGTGCAATTTTCCAAACTTATGTGGGACGACACATGAGCTGAGCTGGACTAGACCCATTTGTAGTTTCAATAACTACAGAGGCCTTTACGCAATAATTCTAAATTAATTACACTATGAAAAATATTTACAAGATTAATAAATATAAAAATATTGGGGGTCTGATCAGTTCACTTGTCATGTGTCGAACTCTCCGCGCCCGATGATGTTTTGGTCGTAGGTGTTTGAGATTAGAACCAAGGCGAGGATATGACGATCGTGTGCATGTTGATCCAACGGTTGCTAATGAATCTGGGGTGCCTCTCCATATTAGACAGTATATGCTCGTCACGAAGAACAAGGAAGAATGGGGCCTCCCCCGACCTTCGATCTGTGAATGCTCACTCCTCCTGTGATCTTCTTTGATGATTTTTGGTTATATACTACCGGGAGTCTCATCGACAATGATTGATGGGCTCGAGAATGTCCAAGACCTAGTGATGGGGTCATGGTCTGTAGGAAAAGGTAAAGCATTTGGAGACCCTTCGAGTGGCTCGAAATCGACCTAGGAGAGGTCCATTCAAATTGGAACGTGCATGAAGTGATTCTGTGGCTCGAGACAATGAAGCTCGATCTATTTTGAAGTTGAATGCATGGGAAATGGATGGAATGGAAGGGGTGTTGGCGTGCAACGGTGGAGGGGCCGCGATTTGCTGACCAGGGACCGATCAGTTTGGTCTAGATGGTGGATCAGACGAAGAACGTGCTGAGAAGATAGTGGGGTGGTAAATGTGTTCAGAGAACATTGCTTTCATAGTGGAATGGACGGAGCCCTAGTGGCTCCGACGATCAAACAAAGTGGGTCCTAACTAATCTACATAATTAAAAACTAATCTAACAACGTAATTGAAATCGTATGATTAAAATCTACCTAGGAAATAAAAAGAAGCAGCTCTTATACCTGCTGGTGGGTAAAGATCAGGGCGGCTGGAGGTCTGATGAATCTCGTATTCATCATGCTAAAAACTCCGTATTAAAATCCCTGCTTAAACAAGCCAATAAAAATATCCTTCAAACTCTTTTTTTTATCATGTACAATATTGTGTATAATTAGACTTTAATTATTTGTATTTAATTGTCCTTATTTTTCTGTAATTATTTTATCACTCAAAAACCCCTAAAAATAGGTAGATAAGTTGTCTATAATTCACTGACCTTTAAAACCACTAAAAAATACAAAAACAACTCAAAACCACAAAACCGGTGTTTTTATCCCCTTAAAAATACCCCCAAAAATAACTTTTGTACAGATGACCTCTTTTGACTTTTTGACCTACATGAAAGTTGTAGATCTCATCGAGACGAGCAACTTTCATGTTTTGACTTTTTCCAAATTCGGCCTCTAACTATTTCTTTTATATTTTTCTTTGTTTTTATTTCTGAATTATTCTGATTGGGCCACGTGGCGCTCTCTGGAGCGGCCACGTGGCCCGCTCTCCTTCCCGCCACCCGGCGGCCTCCTGGGCCGTTGGATCACATCAGTCCGCGCCCATCTCAACCGTCCCCCCGGGCTCTGTCTCACAGCCGTCAGATCTCCCCTAAGATCTAATCTCACCCACCCGCTTCCGCCTAAATCTCAGCCCTTCGATCTCATCTTCATCCAATGGTCCTACACCTGCCACGTCTTCCCTCCATCTCCACCGACAGATCTTCGAACCATCCAACGCCTCTCCTTGCTCCACGCCACCCTTCTGTCCACTATCGTTGGATCTCACCCATCTCCTCATCTGGACCGCTCATCACCGCCTCAATGCCAACCGTGTGATCAGATCTTTGGATCTGATCACAGCCCTCCATCAGCGCCCTCGTCAAAGCCGTTGGATCGCTAGATCCAACGGCTGCCACCCATCGTCAACCTCCAGCCCCGGCCGTTACTCCTTGCAACGCCCCCGCCCCTTCCATTTTTAGCCACCGTCCCAGCCACCCATCTCCTCTCGTAACGCCTCCCTCTCAAAGCCCAATCTTCCGCCACCCTCGCGAACCCCATCAAACGCCATCTCCATTACTCCTCTTCTTCATTTCATCCGTTAAAAACCCTCGTCGTCACCACCGTAATCGCCGGGTACCTCCTCCTATTTAAGCCCCTCCCCCGCCACCAGGATCAGGGTCCACCGTCTTTGGGTTTGACCTTAGCCTCCTCCGCCCCTCCGGTGACAGCGGAGGGGCGGAATGTCGAGGCAAAGATGGGTCTCTCCTGGTGTCGACCCACGGCCAACTCCGCCGTGTTTCGGTGTGCCTCCGGCCACCATCGAGCTTCGTGCACCGGCCGCGCACGCTGGCGAAGACCCTGAGCCCCCAAGGAGCTCAATCCTAGGTCGCTTCCTCCACCAGCACCTCGCTCTGGCGAGGTGACTTTTCCTGTTATTTCTCGTATTTTTTCCATCACCCACACAATCTCTCAACCTCACCTGACCATCTTCCGACATCCACCCAACCACCGGCATCTCCGCTCACTACCCCACTCACCATTCCCTTCTCCAGACCCCCAGCCGCCCCGACCCACCTCCTCCTCCACCTCGCCGGAGGAGGAGCTTCGGCCTCCACCTCCGATCACCCTCATGGCCATCCACTCACTTCACCCCATTTTCACTCACTCATTCGCACGCTTCGGCTAGAAACTAACGTCTGCAGGTCAAAGCCCCTTCAGTGGTCGGAGCTCGCGCCTCCTTGCCGATCTCCAGCTCCGCCCACGGTGACCAGGCTCTGCAGAGCTTCTTCAGACTATACCGGAGCTTCATCCGATGTCTAGCATCTCCGCCGAGCATCCAGGAAGCTTCTTCGACGCTCATACACGAAGAGGGAGCAAGGCGGAGCAATCCGCAGGTCCCCGGAGCCCCGCCTTCTCCGGTGGCCTGCGGTGGAAGACGACGTACAGGTGCCGTCCGATCCTTGGATCGGATGGCTATGCTGGGAACACGTGGAGGACCCGAGCCTTGTCCCCGACCTACAGGCTCGGGTCATCCGAGCCTAGCGCCAAACCACCAGATACTGCCACGTAGAGCGAAGCTGAGGGCTGTCCCGAGCCTGAGCCCTCACGTGCACCGCACGTGAGGCTTGGGTAAATTGCATGATAGGCCCGGAAAGAAATGCTATTTACACTTTGGTCCCCAGGCACGTGCCTCACGTGCGTGCCTGGGTTATTTACAGGGAGGCCCTCAAAGTTTTTCAAAATTACAAAAAGGCCCCCGCGCATAAGGGAAAATATCATCCAGGCCCAGGCGGTTTTTGGTATTTGCATCTAGGTCCCTCCAGGGACCTAAATGCAATATTTATCCTTTATTTTTCTTGCATTTTTATTACAATTATGCCCTTGCACTGTTTTTAGCATAACTTGAGCATCGTAGGTCCAAATTGCATGATTTTAGTGTCATTTTGATCCTTATTTTGTCCTCTACATTCTAGCATACTTATTTGTTCCATTTGACATTGTTTAAATTTAAGTGAGTTTTTATGTGATAAATGGGACCATGCTCTGTCTGTCTTGCTGGATTTGATGACCGATTTTTAATGATGTGTTCAATTAGACTCTAACTTCATTCTACATCGCATTGCTCACATTTTAGGGTATAATTGTAGCATTTTATTCTTCATGCATATTCCTTTGCATTATTTGCCCATGCATCATTTTAAATTGCATAAAAACAAAATAAAAATGCATGCATCATGGCATCGCCTTGTAAATATCATAGTGCATCATAAATTGCACATGGACCTGAAAATGAGATTAATTGACAGTGAACTTCATGAATCAAAATTCAAAAGCCATAATTAAGCACCTGTGTCCCTGTGTTCGACCTTGGTAGACTTGCCAAGCATAAATATTCCACAGCATTCAAAGACTGTGGTTTTTGCTGAACAAAATTCGCCTCCTATACTACAGCATTATTCATATTTATTAAAGAGGCGAATTTTGCGTTCATCAAATGGCGCCGTTGCCGGGGACACGGCTTTGCTTAATTTTTTGGATTTGATTTATTTATTTCAAAAATTTTTAGGTCCTCATTTCATGCATCATTTCTTGCTGATTTAATTTCTTTGAGTTTCTAACTTTTTTCTTTTGTGGCAGGGCCCATGAAAATCGGGGACGCCTGATCATCATGGAGGCGTGAAGTCGGGAGCTTCCGCTGAAGAGGCCGCAAAAGAAGCCGTGAAGAAATGCTAGGATTTTTATCAGTCTACTTGCATTGCATGTTGTAAAAAAAAAAGAGAGAACTTGCATCCGCATATTTCTTTTTCAGTCTTGCATATTGTATTCAAAAAAAAAAATCCCCCCCTGCACACACACACACACACCTACACTGCACATATTCACCCCCACCCTTCCCCTGTATATTTCACTCTATCCCTCTCTCTATGTGTATATCTACTCTTCACGAACCCCCTCCCCCTCTCCCTTGTATCATAGAACCCCCCCTCCCCCCCTAAACGCAGACCTTACTTAGGCTATTTGTAGCCTAAGTATAGGGGGGACCTGCCTGCTCTTCCATCCCTCGTCCTGTCTTCTTGTACTTAGGCCAATTTTGGCCTAAGTATAGGGGGACTCTCCTCCTCAGTTCCGCTATATCTCCCTGTACTTGAACCGAGCCTTGGCTTCATGGCACCTGTGCTATGAGGACATAGCAAATTTTAAGTATAGGGGGGTATACCGTATATTATTGTATAGTACCTTAGCCTTAGCTCGCGTTTTTAAAACTTTTTAAATGGTATTTTTCGGGCTGGGTTTTGGTAAACTAGTGAACTGAGTAAAATCCTGTAAAAATTAAAATTTGAGGGTTTAATTTTTGTGAATATTCCTGTATTAAAAAAAAGTATAAAATTAAAACCCATAAAAATTTGCAAAAGATAAAAATCACAAAAAAAAATTCACTAATCCTTGGAATTGGTGTATTCCTGACACATTCACGCTCACGCAAGGCTTGAGGATATTTTGAGGACACTGGATCTCTGGGATCTTGAGAGTCTGATTTAACATGCCTTAGTCATTAGGGTTTTCCTGACTTAAATATCCACACTCCTCTGGTTTGAAAGATTTGAGTGCTATATTGCACTCTTTATCTCTACTTTCAAGAAAATATGATCAGCACAGCCACTTCCACAACTGCATGATTGATGAGCTGAGATGAGATATCACTTGAGGAACTAGGATCAGAGATTTAAATTTAGACCCGATCTTATGATATTCGAGGATGGGATAAAGTTAATGAAGGCTTCAGAAAACCTGAGTGTCAGCAAAAACCCTAGCCAGTATGTGAACAAGATTCATATGCTATCTCTTGATATTTACCTAAAAGTGCCAGGGTGTGATGAAACTTAAAGAAACTTGTTGATCAATGTGCGCCAATCTCTTGGTAAAAGCAGTGGAGCTAGCCAACAAAAGAAATGAAATGTCAAAGAAAAGCTCTAAAATCAAAGTCAATTCCAAATGAGCTTCCACCTATGGCGAGCGCTCCCAAAATTTTCAAAGTGTCCACTTGGACCAAGCGCTAATTAGGACCAAGGAGTTGGGCTGACACCACAAAAAGGGCCCTGCATCGTAAGCGATACAAGTCTGGGTGTCGAAGGTATCTTAGATACTCAGAAAAGACACACCCCGGTGTACTCCCAGAAAAACAAGTGCAGACGACTCCAACTCTCTTGACGGACACATTGATCAACAAGATAATAATTTACAAGTGTTGAGTAAAAGGCACTCGAGAGGCCCCTTGTTCCAATGTGAGGGTGAGAAAATTAGACACAATCCCAGTACCTCCATCATCTGGCCGTCCATCAACATTTCAACGTCTGACAAACTAATGAGACGGTGGACTGGAGCAAGAACATACTTATTCCCTAGTATTGAGGATTAGGTCTAGAGGAGAATCTTTGGGACTGGAACTTTGGGTGATGCTTCGACTCGGCTCTCATGAAATGCAGTACACTAAATGTCATATCCTTATATTATATGTACAAAAAGAGAGTCTGATAATCAGAGAAGTTGGATTCCTTCTGACTAAGGCTTGGATAAACCCAGAATTTTAGGATCACTTAGGTCAAGTGTCTTCGAAAGATCAAGCCTTGATTTTTTCACAAGCACTGTCAGGAATTAATCCGACTCCTTCATTCTTTAGATGCTCGAGGACGAGCATGGTTTAAGTATAGGGGTATGATGAATCTCGTATTCATCATGCTAAAAACTCCGTATTAAAATCCCTGCTTAAACAAGCAAATAAAAATATCCTTCAAACTCTTTTTTTATCATGTACAATATTGTGTATAATTAGCCTTTAATTATTTGTATTTAATTATCCTTATTTTTCTGTAATTATTTTATCACTCAAAAACCCCTAAAAATTAGGTAGATAAGTTGTCTATAATTCACTGACCTTTAAAACCACTAAAAAATACAAAAACAACTCAAAACCACAAAACCGGTGTTTTTATCCCCTTAAAAATACCCCCAAAAATAACTTTTGTACAGATGACCTCTTTTGACTTTTTGACCTACATGAAAGTTGTAGATCTCATCGAGACGAGCAACTTTCATGTTTTGACTTTTTCCAAATTCGGCCTCTAACTATTTCTTTTATATTTTTCTTTGTTTTTATTTCTGAATTATTCTGATTGGGCCACGTGGCGCTCTCTGGAGCGGCCACGTGGCCCGCTCTCCTTCCCGCCACCCGGCGGCCTCCTGGGCCGTTGGATCACATCAGTCCGTGCCCATCTCAACCGTCCACCCGTGCTCTGTCTCACAGCCGTCAGATCTCCCCTAAGATCTAATCTCACCCACCCGCTTCCGCCTAAATCTCAGCCCTTCGATCTCATCTTCATCCAATGGTCCTACACCTGCCACGTCTTCCCTCCATCTCCACCGTCAGATCTTCGAACCATCCAACGCCTCTCCTTGCTCCACTCCACCCTTCTGTCCACTATCATTGGATCTCACCCATATCCTCATCTGGACCGCTCATCACCGCCTCAACGCCAACCGTGTGATCAGATCTTTGGATCTGATCACAGCCCTCCATCAGCGCCCTCGTCAAAGTCGTTGGATCGCTAGATCCAACGGCTGCCACCCATCGTCAACCTCCAGCCCCGGCCGTTACTCCTTGCAACGCCCCCGACCCCTTCCATTTTTAGCCACTGTCCCAGCCACCCATCTCCTCTCGTAACGCCTCCCTCTCAAAGCCCAATCTTCCGCCACCCTCGCGAACCCCATCAAACGCCATCTCCATTACTCCTCTTCTTCATTTCATCCGTTAAAAACCCTCGTCATCACCACCGTAACCGCCGGGTACCTCCTCCTATTTAAGCCCCTCCCCCGCCACCAGGATCGGGGTCCACCGTCTTTGGGTTTGACCTTAGCCTCCTCCGCCCCTCCGGTGACAGCGGAGGGGCGGAATGTCGAGGCAAAGATGGGTCTCTCCTGGTGTCGACCCACGGCCAACTCCGCCGTGTTTCGGTGTGCCTCCGGCCACCATCGAGCTTCGTGCACCAGCCGCGCACGCTGGCGAAGACCCTGAGCCCCCAAGGAGCTCAATCCTAGGTCGCTTCCTCCACCAGCACCTCGCTCCGGCGAGGTGACTTTTCCTGTTATTTCTCGTATTTTTTCCATCACCCACACAATCTCTCAACCTCACCTGACCATCTTCCGACATCCACCCAACCACCGGCATCTCCGCTCACTACCCCACTCACCATTCCCTTCTCCAGACCCCCAGCCGCCCCGACCCACCTCCTCCTCCACCTCGCCGGAGGAGGAGCTTCGGCCTCCACCTCCGATCACCCTCATGGCCATCCACTCACTTCACCCCATTTTCACTCACTCATTCGCACGCTTCGGCTAGAAACTAACGTCTGCAGGTCAAAGCCCCTTCACTGGTCGGAGCTCGCGCCTCCTTGCCGATCTCCAGCTCCGCCCACGGTGACCAGGCTCTGCGGATCTTCTTCAGACTATGCCGGAGCTTCATCCGATGTCTAGCATCTCCGCCGAGCATCCAGGAAGCTTCTTCGACGCTCATACACGAAGAGGGAGCAAGGCGGAGCAATCCGCAGGTCACCGGAGCCCCGCCTTCTCCGGTGTCCTGCGGTGGAAGACGACGTACAGGTGCCGTCCGATCCTTGGATCGGATGGCTATGCTGGGAACACGTGGAGGACCCGAGCCTCGTCCCCGACCTACAGGCTCGGGTCATCCGAGCCTAGCGCCAAACCACCAGATACTGCCAAGTAGACCGAAGCTGAGGGCTGTCCCGAGCCTGAGCCCTCACGTGCACCGCACGTGAGGCTTGGGTAAATTGCATGATAGGCCCGGAAAGAAATGCTATTTACACTTTGGTCCCCAGGCACGTGCCTCACGTGCGTGCCTGGGTTATTTACAGGGAGGCCCTCAAAGTTTTTCAAAATTACAAAAAGGCCCCCGCGCATAAGGGAAAATATCATCCAGGCCCAGGCGGTTTTTGGTATTTGCATCTAGGTCCCTCCAGGGACCTAAATGCAATATTTATCCTTTATTTTTCTTGCATTTTTATTACAATTATGCCCTTGCACTGTTTTTAGCATAACTTGAGCATCGTAGGTCCAAATTGCATGATTTTAGTGTCATTTTGATCCTTATTTTGTCCTCTACATTCTAGCATACTTATTTGTTCCATTTGACATTGTTTAAATTTAAGTGAGTTTTTATGTGATAAATGGGACCATGCTCTGTCTGTCTTGCTGGATTTGATGACCGATTTTTAATGATGTGTTCAATTAGACTCTAACTTCATTCTACATCGCATTGCTCACATTTTAGGGTATAATTGTAGCATTTTATTCTTCATGCATATTCCTTTGCATTATTTGCCCATGCATCATTTTAAATTGCATAAAAACAAAATAAAAATGCATGCATCATGGCATCGCCTTGTAAATATCATAGTGCATCATAAATTGCACATGGACCTGAAAATGAGATTAATTGACAGTGAACTTCATGAATCAAAATTCAAAAGCCATAATTAAGCAACTGTGTCCCTGTGTTCGACCTTGGTAGCTCGCGGCGGATGGATGACATTTGATGAACGCAAAATTCACCTCTTTAATAAATATGAATAATGCTGTAGTATAGGTGGCGAATTTTGTTCAGCAAAAACCACAGTCTTTGAATGCTGTGGAATATTTATGCTTGGCAAGTCTACCAAGGTCGAACACAGGGACACAGCTGCTTAATTATGGCTTTTGAATTTTGATTCATGAAGTTCACTGTCAATTAATCTCATTTTCAAGTCCATGTGCAATTTATGATGCACTATGATATTTACAAGGCGATGCCATGATGCATGCATTTTTATTTTGTTTTTATGCAATTTAAAATGATGCATGGGCAAATAATGCAAAGGAATATGCATGAAGAATAAAATGCTACAATTATACCCTAAAATGTGAGCAATGCGATGTAGAATGAAGTTAGAGTCTAATTGAACACATCATTAAAAATCGGTCATCAAATCCAGCAAGACAGACAGAGCATGGTCACATTTATCACATAAAAACTCACTTAAATTTAAACAATGTCAAATAAGTATGCTAGAATGTAGAGGACAAAATAAGGATCAAAATGACACTAAAATCATGCAATTTGGACCTACGATGCTCAAGTTATGCTAAAAACAGTGCAAGGGCATAATTGTAATAAAAATGCAAGAAAAATAAAGGATAAATATTGCATTTAGGTCCCTGGAGGGACCTAGATGCAAATACCAAAAACCGCCTGGGCCTGGATGATATTTTCCCTTATGCGCGGGGGCCTTTTTGTAATTTTGAAAAACTTTGAGGGCCTCCCTGTCAATAACCCCAGGCGCGCACGTGAGGCATGCGCCTGGAGGACCATTCTGCAATTCCCATAAACTCCGGGGTCTTTATAGCAAATTACCCAGGCCTCACGTGCGGTGCACGTGAGGGCCCAGGCTCGGGAGGCTGGCTGAGGCTCGGGTCCACGTGGAATCTTCTGGCGGTTCAGCGTTAGGCTCGTATGACCCGAGCCTATAGTTCGGAGACGAGGCTCGGGTCGTCCACGTGGCTTCATCGTACTCGCCCGATCGTGAAGATCGGACGACATCTGTGCTTCATCCATCCGCCGCGAGCCACCGGAGGAGCTGGGGCTCCGGCGACACGTGAAGAGCTCCGCCGAGCTCCAAAGACAGGTCTGAGGGTCGGCGAAGGTAGCAGGAGGTCTGGTGGTGGTCCCGGAGCAGGTGCGGAGCTCCACAGGCGTCTGGAGCTGCTCGGCGAGGCATGGTCGTCGGCGGAGGGGAGCTGGAAGAAGCTCCGATATGAGGTCCGGCCATTGAAGGTCCCTGTTATTATTAGTATAGCCGAAGCACAGAGCAAAAGGTGCGTGAGTGGGTGAGGTGAGTGGAGACCGTGGAGGCGTTGAGAGGCGGTGGTCTGATGCTTCTTCTCCGGCGAAGTGGAGGAGAAGGGGTTTGGAGCGGAGGGGGTTCTGGAGAAGAAGAAGGGGGTCGGCGAAGGTGATGGTGGTTGGGCGAAGCTTTGGCGATGGTCAAACGAGGATGAAAGTGGTTGAAGGTGGCGTAATTAATCGGAGAAAATAAGGAGAAATAAAGATGAAAATCTCCTCGCCGGAGCGAGGAGTTGGCGGGAGAAATGGCCTGGGAATGAGCTCATCGGAGCTCAGGGGGTCGTAGCCCAGCCTGCACGGCCTTGGCAGGGAGCTCGGAGGTGGCCGGAGCCACCGCTACTCGGCGGCGGAGCGCCGAGGGTCAACACCGAATCAACCTCGTCGTCACCTCGACGTTCCGACCCTCCGCTGTCACCGGAGGGGCGGAGGAGGCTAGAGGAAGATCCAAGAATGGTGGACGAGCAATGACGGTGGCGGACGAAGGAGATTTATAGGAGGCGGAGGCTGACGTTACAGAGGTGCGGGGCTACTTTGAACGGTGTGTTAATGGAGAGGGGGGTTACGGCAAGGGAAGTGGATGGTGGCGTGAGGAAGACGGAGGGAAGGGCTTCGAATGAGAGGCGTTATGAGAGGGAGAGGTAGCCGGAGATGGCTGCCAAAAAAGGAAGGGGGAGCGGGGGTTAGGCGAGTGGTAACGGCTGGAACGAAGCTTTCGGAGGTAGGAGAGGATGGAGAGCCGTTGGATCTTGCGATCCAACGGCTGGGATTGAGGCGCGAACGGAGGGAGGAGATTAGATCCTAGGGTTAGATCCAGCTGTGTGGGTTTAAAGGGGGACGTGGCATGCTGGGGATCATTGGATGAAGAGGGATCGGAGGGTTGTGGGCGAGGCGCGAGATGACGGTCGTGATCAGATTAGGGGGATTGATCCAAGGGCTGGGAATGAAGCGGAGTTGGACGGCGGGGATGGAGGCGATCCGACGGTCCAGAAAAGGGCCGGGTGGCGGGAAGGAGAGCGGGCCACGTGGGCGGCCCAGAGGGCGCCACGTGGCCCAATCAGATTAATTTAAAAATAAAAAACAAAGAAAAAAATAAAAGAAATAGTTAGAGGCCGAATTTGGAAAAAGGCAAAACATGAAAGTTGCTCGTCTCGACGAGATCTACAACTTTCATGTTGGGAAGAAGGCCAAAAGAGGTCATCTGTACAAAAGCTATTTTTGGGGGTATTTTTAAGGGGATAAAAAACACCGGTTTTGTGGTTTTGAATTGTTTTTGTATTTTTTTAGTGGTTTTAAAGGATAGTGAATTATGGACAACTTATCTACCTAATTTTTAGGGGTTTTTGAGTTATAAAATAATTACAGAAAAATAAGGGCAATTAAATACACAATAATTAAGGGTTAAATATAGACAATATAGTACATGATAAAAATAGAGAATTGGAGGATATTTTTATTGGTTTGTTTAAGCAGGGATTTTAATAAGGAGTTTTTAGCATGATGAATACGAGATTCATCATACCCCTATACTTAAACCATGCTCGTCCTCGAGCATCTAAAGAATGAAGGAGTTGGATTAATTCCTGACAGTGTGTGTGAAAAATTCAAGGCTTGATCTTTCGAAGACCCTTGACCTGAGTGATCCTAAAATTTTGGGTTTATCCAAGCCTTAGTCAGAAGGAATCCAACTTCTCTGATTATCAGACTCTCTTTTTGTACATATAATATAAGGATATGACATTTAGTGTACTGCATTTCATGAGAGCCGAGTCGATGCATCACCCAAAGTTCCAGTCCCAAAGATTCTCCTCTAGACCTAATCCTCAATACTAGGGAAGAAGTCTACTCTTGCTTCAGTCAACCATCTCTTTAGTTTGTCAGACTTTGAAATGTAGATGGACGGCCAGATGATGGAGGGACATGGGATTGTGTTTAATTTTCTCACCCTCACATTGGAACAAGGGGCCTCTCGAGTGCCTTTTACTCAACACATGTATATTAATACTTTGTTGATCAATGTGTCCGTCAAGAGAGTTGGAGTCGTCTGCACTTGTTTTTCTGGGAGTACACCGGGGTGTGTCTTTTCTGAGTATCTAAGATACCTTCGACACCCAGACTTGTATCGCTTACGATGCAGGGCCCTTTTTGTGGTGTCAGCCCGACTCCTTGGTCCTAATTAGCGCTTGGTCCAAGTGGACACTTTGAAAATGGTTGGGAGCGCTTGCCATTGGTGGAAGCTCATTTGGAATTGACTTTGATTTTAGAGCTTTTCTTGACATTTCATTTCTTTTGTTGGCTAGCTCCACTGCTTTTACCAAGAGATTGGCGCACACTGATCAACAAGTCTCTTTAGGTTTCATCACACCCTGGCACTTTTAGGTAAATATCAAGAGATAGCATATGAATCTTGTTCACATACTGGCTAGGGTTTTGCTGACACTCAGGTTTTCTGAAGCCTTCATTAACTTTATCCCATCCTCGAATATCATAAGATCGGGTCTAAATTTAAATCTCTGATCCTAGTTCCTCAAGTGATATCTCATCTCAGCTCATCAATCATGCAGTTGTGGAAGTGGCTGTGCTGATCATATTTTTGAAAGTAGAGATAAAGAGTGCAATATAGTACTCAAATCTTTCAAACCAGAGGAGTGTGGATATTTAAGTCAGGAAAACCCTAATGACTAAGGCATGTTAACTCAGACTCTCAAGATCCCAGAGATCCAGTGTCCTCAAAAATCCTCAAGCCTTGCGTGAGTGTGATTGTGTCAAGAATACACCAACTCCACGGGTTAGTGAATTTTTATGTGATTTTTATCTTTTGCAAATTTTTATGGGTTTTAATTTTATACTTTCTTTTTTTTTTTAATCCCTCGGAGAGACAATGACTGACCCAGGCTCAAATAAAAGTATACACTTTCAGCCAGTATGGGTGTAAGTACGGGCCGAGGCCCGTGTTACTTGAGGACGGGGCCGTATGCGATGTCCTCTAAACCACCCACTCTGCTAAGGGAGACCGAGGTTCCCTCACTGAAAATGCCTACTAAACCTAGTAGTCAGAGTCAACCTCCAAGAAAGATTTTCAATTTTTTTTTTAACACAGGAATATTCACAAAAATTAAACCCTCAAATTTTAATTTACTCAGTTCACTAGTTTACCAAAACCCAGCCCGAAAAATAAAATTTAAAAGTTTTAAAAACGCGAGCTAAGGCTAAGGTACTATACCATAATAATATACGGTATACCCCCCTATACTTAAAATTTGCTATGTCCTCATAGCACAAGTGCCATGAAGCCAAGGCTCGGTTCAAGTACAGGGAGATATAGCGGAACTGAGGAGGAGAGTCCCCCTATACTTAGGCCAAAATTACCCTAAGTACACGAAGACGGGACGAGGGAAGGAAGATCAGGCAGGTCCCCCCTATACTTAGGCTACAAATAGCCTGAGTAAGGTTTGCGTTTAGGGGGGGAGGGGGGGGTTCTATGATACAAGGGAGAGGGGGAGGGGGTTCGTGAAGAGTAGATATACACAGAGAGAGAGAGAGATAGAGTGAAATATACAGGGGAAGGGTGGGGATGAATATGTGCAGTGTAGGTGTGTGTGTGTGTGCAGGGGGGGGGATTTTTTTTTTTTTTTGAATACAAAATGCAAGACTGAAAAAGAAATATGCAGATGCAAGTTTTCTCTCTCTCTTTTTTTTTACAACATGCAATGCAAGTAGACTGATAAAAATCCTAGCATTTCTTCACGGCTTCTTTTGCGGCCTCTTCAGCGGAAGCTCCCGACTTCGCGCCTCCATGATGATCAGGCGTCCCCGGTTACCATGGGCCCTACCACAAAAGAAAAAAAAGTTAGAAACTCAAAGAAATTAAATCAGCAAGAAATGATGCATGAAATGAGGACCTAAAAATTTTTGAAATAAATAAATCAAATCCAAAAAATTAAGCAAAGCCGTGTCCCCGGCAACGGCGCCATTTGATGAAGGCAAAATTCGCCTCTTTAATAAATATGAATAATGCTGTAGTATAGGAGGCGAATTTTGTTCAGCAAAAACCACAGTCTTTGAATGCTGTGGAATATTTATGCTTGGCAAGTCTACCAAGGTCGAATACAGGGACACAGCTGCTTAATTATGGCTTTTGAATTTTGATTCATGAAGTTCACTGTCAATTAATCTCATTTTCAGGTCCATGTGCAATTTATGATGCACTATGATATTTACAAGGCGATGCCATGATGCATGCATTTTTATTTTGCTTTTATGCAATTTAAAATGATGCATGGGCAAATAATGCAAAGGAATATGCATGAAGAATAAAATGCTACAATTATACCCTAAAATGTGAGCAATGCGATGTAGAATGAAGTTAGAGTCTAATTGAACACATCATTAAAAATCGGTCATCAAATCCAGCAAGACAGACAGAGCATGGTCCCATTTATCACATAAAAACTCACTTAAATTTAAACAATGTCAAATGGAACAAATAAGTATGCTAGAATGTAGAGGACAAAATAAGGATCAAAATGACACTAAAATCATGCAATTTGGACCTACGATGCTCAAGTTATGCTAAAAACAGTGCAAGGGCATAATTGTAATAAAAATGCAAGAAAAATAAAGGATAAATATTTCATTTAGGTCCCTGGAGGGACCTAGATGCAAATACCAAAAACCGCCTGGGCCTGGATGATATTTTCCCTTATGCGCGGGGGCCTTTTTGTAATTTTGAAAAACTTTGAGGGCCTCCCTGTAAATAACCCCAGGCGCGCACGTGAGGCACGCGCCTGGAGGACCATTCTGCAATTCCCATAAACTCCGGGGTCTTTATAGCAAATTACCCAGGCCTCACGTGCGGTGCACGTGAGGGCCCAGGCTCGGGAGGCTGGCTGAGGCTCGGGTCCACGTGGAATCTTCTGGCGGTTCGGCGTTAGGCTCGTATGACCCGAGCCTATAGTTCGGAGACGAGGCTCGGGTCGTCCACGTGGCTTCATCGTACCCGCCCGATCGTGAAGATCGGACGGCATCTGTGCTTCATCCATCCGCCGCGAGCCACCGGAGGAGCTGGGGCTCCGGCGACACGTGAAGAGCTCCGCCGAGCTCCAAAGACAGGTCTGAGGGTCGGTGAAGGTAGCAGGAGGTCTGGCGGTGGTCCCGGAGCAGGTGCGGAGCTCCACAGGCGTCTGGAGCTGCTCGGCGAGGCATGGTCGTCGGCGGAGGGGAGCTGGAAGAAGCTCCGATATGAGGTCCGGCCATTGAAGGTCCCTGTTATTATTAGTATAGCCGAAGCACATAGCAAAAGGTGCGTGAGTGGGTGAGGTGAGTGGAGACCGTGGAGGCGTCGAGAGGCGGTGGTCTGATGCTTCTTCTCCGGCGAAGTGGAGGAGAAGGGGTTTGGAGCGGAGGGGGTTCTGGAGAAGAAGAAGGGGGTCGGCGAAGGTGATGGTGGTTGGGCGAAGCTTTGGCGATGGTCAAACGAGGATGAAAGTGGTTGAAGGTGGCGTAATTAATCGGAGAAAATAAGGAGAAATAAAGATGAAAATCTCCTCGCCGGAGCGAGGAGTTGGCGGGAGAAATGGCCTGGGAATGAGCTCATCGGAGCTCAGGGTGTCGTAGCCCAGCCTGCACGGCTTTGGCAGGGAGCTCGGAGGTGGCCGGAGCCACCGCTACTCGGCGGCGGAGCGCCGAGGGTCAACACCGAATCAACCTCATCGTCACCTCGACGTTCCGACCCTCCGCTGTCACCGGAGGGGCGGAGGAGGCTAGAGGAAGATCCAAGAATGGTGGACGAGCAATGACGGTGGCGGACGAAGGAGATTTATAGGAGGCGGAGGCTGACGTTACAGAGGTGCGGGGCTACTTTGAACGGTGTGTTAATGGAGAGGGGGGTTACGGCAAGGGAAGTGGATGGTGGCGCGAGGAAGACGGAGGGAAGGGCTTCGAAGGAGAGGCGTTATGAGAGGGAGAGGTAGCCGGAGATGGCTGCCAAAAAAGGAAGGGGGAGCGGGGGTTAGGCGAGTGGTAACGGCTGGAACGAAGCTTTCGGAGGTAGGAGACGATGGAGAGCCGTTGGATCTTGCGATCCAACGGCTGGGATTGAGGCGCGAACGGAGGGAGGAGATTAGATTCTAGGGTTAGATCCAGCGGTGTGGGTTTAAAGGGGGACGTGGCATGCTGGGGATCATTGGATGAAGAGGGATCGGAGGGTTGTGGGCGAGGCGCGAGATGACGGTCGTGATCAGATCAGGGGGATTGATCCAAGGGCTGGGAATGAAGCGGAGTTGGGCGGCGGGGATGGAGGCGATCCGACGGTCCAGAAAAGGGCCGGGTGGCGGGAAGGAGAGCGGGCCACGTGGGCGGCCCAGAGGGCGCCACGTGGCCCAATCAGATTAATTTAAAAATAAAAAACAAAGAAAAAAATAAAAGAAATAGTTAGAGGCCGAATTTGGAAAAAGGCAAAACATGAAAGTTGCTCGTCTCGACGAGATCTACAACTTTCATGTTGGGAAGAAGGCCAAAAGAGGTCATCTGTACAAAAGCTATTTTTGGGGGTATTTTTAAGGGGATAAAAAACACCGGTTTTGTGGTTTTGAATTGTTTTTGTATTTTTTAGTGGTTTTAAAGGATAGTGAATTATGGACAACTTATCTACCTAATTTTTAGGGGGTTTTGAGTGATAAAATAATTACAGAAAAATAAGGACAATTAAATACAAATAATTAAAGGCTAATTCTACACAATATTGTACATGATAAAAAAAAGAGTTTGAAGGATATTTTTATTGGCTTGTTTAAGCAGGGATTTTAATACGGAGTTTTTAGCATGATGAATACGAGATTCATCAAGGTCCGTCGTCGGTGCGCCTCCTTCCTCCTTCATCCGCTTCAAATTGATAGGGACCTCTAGTTGTCACTTGGATGCACGCTTGGTCAGAATCAAAGGGATATAAGGTTAGGTAAGCAACCAAATTGGGTCATGGAGGTCGGAGGTCTTTATTTGTGCATAGATTGGGCACCCTTATTGATCTAGAGTTTGGGACGAATCAAAAGTATGTACAACAGATCTGGAGCTTCGGCGTAGATCACGGATGATAAGGTAGCAGAATTGGTGAAGGGCTTAAGGGTGATGGAGCAACAGAGTGGTGGGAGAAATCTATTAAAGTGGGCCGCGTGAGGCATCTGACAAAAGTGAGAGAGAGAGAGAGGCAGAGAGTTGACCGAGGTCAACGTTCCTAGCATTCTGATTTGTCCACGGGGGACGTTTCAGGACAAAATACCACATTTTATACAAAAATAATTACTTAATAAACGATTTTATTAATTTTTGTGTATAAAATTAAAAAATTGTTACTATTTTATGCAATATTTTAATATGATTTTTATTTATTTTCATGAGGTTACTTATTACAAGTTATGTTTTAAGTTATAATTATAGGTATATTCATCTATGTTTTGGGTATTTTTTATTTTTTATTATTTTATTTTTTATTTTCTATATTTATAAATTAATTTTATATAGATAAATATATTTTTATTTTCTTTTTCTGATGCATTATTTACATTTAAATAAATAGGGATGTATATTACATAGGTATAAGTATAAGTATTTCATTAATGTATTTGGTATACATATTTTATTTTAATATTTTATTTATGATTTTATGTATTTTAAATATGTATAAGTGTTATAAATAATATTTACAAAACTATAAAAATATAAAATTATAAAAATAATATAGAATAAATAAAATGAATATTTTGTAAAGGTAAACTATAGAATAGGGGTCCAAAACCTAACTTTAACACCTTAACTCCAAAAAACATTAAACCACCTTCGTTAAATAGCTTATTACAAGTTATATACAATCAAAGGTGATTTTGATACACTTTGAGTTTTATTTAAGAGATATTGGTCCAGGAAGTTTGAGTTTGGATTCTTATTAGAGCTATATACACATTTTATGTACAAGGTTTCTTTATTTGAGGCTTAAAAAATAGAAAATAAAATAGGTCCCAAAATTGAATTAATGACGGATTAAAGAATGAGGATTTATTGGTGATTTTAGGCCCTTATCTCCCCCTACTTTATTCCTTGTCGACCAAATAAATTCTCGACTTAGTCTCGGGGTTTAGGGTCATAAAATACCTTTGTCATTTTATTCTTTTTCTTTTTTTTTCTTTATTATATAATTTTGGCATTAAAATAGCTCTATAATTTTAGCATTACACAACAAATGGAACAAATAATGAATGTTAACTTGTACAAAATAATGTTATTTACAAGCATTATATAGAGTTTTTAAGGCCAAAATAATGGAATAAATGTGATGAAATGGAGATTCATCACCCCCCCTACTTGCCTTTGCTAGTCCCTATCAAACACTTATGCAATAAGTGCAGAAAAATAAAATATAGAAAAGAAAGAAAGTTTATTGAATTTAATTCTCAAACATATCTTCATAAAATCAAAATTTGGAGCTCAGGTTAGACTTAGTGTGAGAATGTGTGTGGAACCTAGTCGGAAACTGGATTTAAAACGCAATAGCCATCGGGGGTCACGAAACTCGGTTCAAAACACCTCAATAGCGATGTCAGAACCGGTCTACATCATATGTAAACCCTTATGACTATGAAGCATACTTGTACGGTGTAAGTGATAGTGGCTCTTCACAATTGAAATGTCAAAAGAACTGACTTCTTCAGCATAACAACCCAATGATTACCTAATCCAGCAACTCTTTCCTCACGGAATGGGGTACTCCCTTCTAAGTTCAAGTACATCCAACTCAAGAGGAGGAGTGAAGAGAAGAATGGATGGTAGCCAATGTATTTACCTATCTGGGGTTGCATGACCAGTGTAGTCAACTCATACAACTACAGGATCACATGATATGAATTTGAAGCTCAAGCTTTCTTATTTAAAATATATACATACTCCGGCAGACATTTTATTTTCAATCAAGCCTATCCACTTCTTTGGAGTCTTTATTTCAACATATGTTTTTTGAAGTACTATATACAACAACATTTACATAAGGAGTTTTTCCTCTTGAACTAGAAGATTGTCCCTCTTTTGAAGCATTATTGCAACCCACACTCTCTTATCTTTAGACCTCATGGCTACTGGACGAGGATGAATGTTTCCACTCATGTTCGTCTCATACTAGGAAATACAATCCCCTCACCACTCCAACTAAGTTGAGACAAGTGATAGGTGCAAATGTCCAAGTTAGGTACGACCAACAAGAGTCATGTTTGTGTCTCGAAAAGTTATAGTTAAGTAGTTGAGGTGTCTTGAACCCAGCCTCGAGTCTCAAAGAATTAAGTTCGAATAGACATGAAATACCTCAAATATAGTTCCTATAAGGTTCCAGTGAAGTTAGGTGCATTAAGGTCCAACCAAGCTCCAATCTTAGACTTTACTTAGACTAGTTAAATTATCAAACTCAATCCGAAAAATGTGAATGCTATGCAAATGATATGTATAATGCAATGAAAATCTTTTTGTGATGTAATTTTCAAAATAAAAAGATTTTTAAAACAAAAAGGAAGTATATGCAGATATTTACATGGGCAAGCTTCTATTATTTACAAGAATTAAGGTTGGATGATTTATAGAAGATGTGTTATTATTTATATAGATAAATATATACAATTGGTGAAGAAATTATTTGAATGATGTATATATTCCCCAAACTTATTTGAAAATAGTTTTAAAACTTTTTTGAAAACTATAGTCTAAGATAATTTTTGCATTTAATTTTTACAAACATTTACAAATATTATTAAACTATTTTGCAAAGATTTTCCAAACATTATATATAGATTTTTCAAACACTTTTGCAACCATTGTCATAACCATTTGCAAATAGTTTTTCAAAACTTTTTTATTTCACACAAAGAAATGAAATGTTTACAAATAAAATAATTTTACAAAGGTTGAAAACATTTTACAAAATATTTTTCAAACAGTTTTCAAAAGATTTTTTGAATAGATTTTCAAAATATTTTCCAAACATTTTTGCAAACCATTTTTACAAAATTTATTAATCAGTATATACAAAAAGAATTTGAGTAATGATATACATCTTTTTATTAAAGAATTTAATGAACTGTATTGGTATATATAAAGTATTTTAGTCATATTATTAAAAAATTCGAAAGTACGAGTTATGGATAAAGTATATACAAAGTATATACGACCCCCTATACTTAGTTTCACATATGTCCTCATAGATCGAAAAGAAAAAGAGGACATAACTCGTACTGAGTATAGAAAAGCCTATACTACAATGACTGAATAAGGAATAAAAGAATGAAGAAATAGAGGAATGTGAAGCCGATCATCCGCCCTATACTTAGGATCAAATAATCCTAAGTATAATAGGTTGTATCCACATGCCGGGAGGGTCGAGGGTGGGAATACACAGATCACAACTTAGTCTATCTCCCCCTATACTTAGGGGAAGATATCCCTAAGTATAGTAGAGAAAATCAACAAGAGATGAGACAGAGGAGGGGATCAAGAGGATAGAAAGATAAAATCACAGGGAGAATGTACAGATCACTCCCTCTATACTTTGGCTAAAATATCCCTAAGTATAGGCAACAATAAAAGTGATGAAACAGAATGGAGAAAGAATAGCATCGTATGTGCACTCCTCTATACATAGGACAAAGTACATCCTAAGTATAGACACACAGATATGACAAATGATCTGGGGCACACATGACATACGAGAGAAAGAAGGAATGAAAAGACGAAACATATATACAAACAATAAAAATTAGTGAAGTGCATGATGGTATCTGACAGAAGAATATCGTACTCTCGTCATTGTCTCCCTATGAGAATGGTGATGCAGCCAGAAAGAGAAAGACACCCTAATATACAATCAAGTGGGTCTCTACTACCGGGGAAAAGAGATCGAAAACTAGGCTAGGATCCGGTAGTGAGAAGCAGACCTTCAGCTTATATGAAGAGAGTGAAGGATTAAAGCTGATATCGCAAGACATGAAGGAGGAGGGAACATAACAGATTCCTCCATGTCACTCATAGTCTCAGGAAGATGTGAAAAGTGAAGAGCAGGAGACTCTCTATGCAGCATGATACCCAGTGAACATAAAGTCGACAGATCAAGAACACACCGAATATCACAAGACATGGCTCAACTTTGAGAGGGTCATCAAGATGTGCAGACTCAAATGGGTAAAAAGTCTCAGCAAAATCTGAAGACTCGATCTTTTGATCCAACAAGTAGGATACACAACCAAAGAGGAGACTGAGTACATAAATTATAAGACTCAGCTTTGTGATCCACCAAATCGGAGACACCAGAACTGAAGCCGAGTACCTACAAAAATGATGTATCCTTTCGAAGATAACCCTCAAAGAGTGATACATACTAAGCAATGAATCATTAGAACAGAATTCATCCTTGCGAGGGTCGTCAAGGAGAGAAGACTCATAGGATTCGGATCCATCAAACGTATAAGCAGAAGCGGTCTCGGTAGGAGACAGGTCGGCTACCCAACAAAAGAGATGAGAAGATCTAGAAATATCACACTCTCGCAAATAACCCATGGGGAGTACTATAAGCTAGGCAGGGAATAATCAGAAGAATGTGCTCATCCGTGCGAGGACCATCAAGGAGAGAGGACTCAAAGGAGTCAAACAAACGGTCTCATGCTACAATTGATAGGATACACAATCAGATAGGGGACCGATAATTCGTATCAGATGACTCAGTTCCATGATCCACCAAGATGAACACACAAGAAGTGACTGAAACCGATCGTAAAGAAAATGTTGTGTTCTCCCACAGATAGTCCTCGGGGAGTAAGGCAAACTGAGTCAATGAGATCAGGGAATTGCTGGCATCATGTCCCATGTCCTCAAAAATAATCAGTCAATCATCGGTAGGAGGGCATAAGTCTATGGGAGGGATCGGATATCATCAAGGTAATCATAGTGCAGTCCCTCAAATCAATCAAATCAACTGAGATGGATCAAGATGTCACATAGAGATCCTCGGAATTCTAAATGGGGGTGGAAGAGTCAGGAGATGGAGGATGGACCAGATGGGAAGATGAGTGAAATCATGTGGGCTCCGAGCACTATTGTTTTAAAGAACAGAAAGAGGTATTACATCAAACATCTAAATCAAGATGGGCGGAATTGCATAAGAGATCGTACAATCATGACTCATGGAATCATAATCAAATCATCAGGAATCGATCACATACTCAATCTGGTGTGTGAGATCAAAAATCCTCAATGAAGAATCACACCTAAGATCGTGCCAAAATCAGAATCCTCAATAATGTCTATGCATATATCAATGTCAGATCAACCAAAAATAGCATACCAATCCCAATATCCTCATTTCTAACCGACTTAGTGAAATAATTTCTGAAATCAAAACCTCGATGCGGGCCTCAACAAATAGCACAACTATCCTGTGTGAAAGAATGGATGATGCTGAGGGGAACGAGGAGGGTGGGCTAGAATGGAGAAATGAAGACAAAATTGTGATTCAAGAAGAGAGTTTTCTTGAACCGAACCAGAGATAGAGTGATATGGGTAGCGAAATAGCTGCAAAATCCGGCTACAAAAGTAAAGATCACGGCCTTATATCACGACTCAATGAAGATGATGAATAATATCGAGAAAGAAAAGAAGATGGATTCAATAAAAATAAGAACTCAAAAACTCATGGATCTACAAACTCAAAGAAGGACGAACACGAATGGACCCAAAGTCACAATCAATGTACAAAGAAAACTCCTAGTTCACCTACTTAACACTGTGAAGACTAAAGTTAGTGGTCATTTATATTTTCAATTTTAGAGTTAAGTGAGCTTCAAAAAAGTTGTAAAAACATATAGGTAGGCATGGGATTTGGGCAATCAACCTTAGTGTGTATGTGAGAATAAAATGCACATATAATGAGGGGATTGCTCTCCCTAAAGTAATGAATCCATTACGTTTATTTTAAAGGTCCAATAGAGTTAGCAGTCCCAATTTTATTTTTGGTTATCACTTTTTTTGTTATTTTTCAAAGCAATCATCTAAAAAGTTTCCAATTCCATTATCATCCTAGGAGATCAAAATTAGAGGGAGAAGTTTGGAAAAGCCTTGCAAGTCAGAAATCGATGATGCATGCAAAGTCAGAAGACTTACAATGCTTCCCAACTCTCTCCATGCGGGATGCATAACTGAATTAAAAATAACACTATATGAAATGCAAGCCAATGAAATCACCCTAGATAGAATATGTTATTATCGTGAAGCACTAGATGCTAACTATCTAGATATGAGACCTAAGTCTGGCCTTCGAGGCCACTCTGTGTCCACCACAACGGGTCCTTCCAGTGTTGTATGTGACCTCTCTTGGCATGTGGTCTCAAGCTTAAATAGACAACAATTATGATTTGAATAAGTTCAAAAATGAATCGATAGGTACATGCAAATATATTAGGGCTTTGGACCCTAATCAATCGAGCAACCATGTCCTAAGCTAAGGCTTATTCACACAAAATAAATAAAAATAAAAATAAAAATAAAAGAAAAAGAAAGCGATGAAAACATGACAAAAACCAACGAGGCCCCCAAGGGAACAATCCCTCAAGCACTGGACCTCGTGAAGTGGCAGTGTCTACGAGAGTCCAAATTATTACAATTTAAGTGTTGTCTCTGTTTCTCTCACTTTAATTTACAAAATAAAAATAAAATAAAATAAAATGCAAGTGGAAAGACTCTCTTATCAAATTCTTTCAAGTCTTCATTTACTGCTCTCTCATACCAACTAAGTCAAAAAGCTAGCTCTGCCTTGCTTGGGTGCACGGGTCCTCCTAAGAAGTCCTCCCTCGTGATCCCTCGCAACAAAGTCAAACAAGGAGGAGTGTTAGACAGTTCACAATTAATATCAAATTATCATGAAAATAAATAAACAAAGAAATATTATAAACAAGAGTAAAAAATAAATAAAAGATTCCAATCTATGTGACATTGCTCCCTAGTAATGGAATAATTTCTTGAAGAGGAAATCTTCTCTCTAGTCTTAAAGAATGGTCCTCACTAATAAAAGCAAAGATACAAGTGTCGCTGAGGCGACCCACAAGAAAATCCCTCGTTCAAACAACAATTAATCCACAATAAATATAAACCAATGAATAACAAAAATGTGGATCTAAAATTTATTATAACTCTACAACAAAGATGTATAGTGTGTAAGCATGTGTAGAGGTCGAACTTAGGGAGCAAGCTGTAGATTGTGTAATGAAGCTTAAAAATTGTTCCTCTTCTCTTATCCAATTATTGTTATTGTGGGTTATTATTTTTATATTTTTCATTTATATATATTTATTTATTTAATTAATTTTATTTAATTTTATAATTTTTATTTTCTTTTTATATTATCTGATTTTGTTTCCTTTTTCTTTTTGATATATATATATACAAATATTATAAGAATATATAAGGATATATATACAACATAGAGTAATCAAATATGGACAATAGTAAAAATAATCAAAATATAGAAAAGAAATTATTTTTGATTTTATATTTTTTTTAAATTTTTGTGATTTTTCTGTAATTTTTGCATATTTTTATGTATTTTAAAAATCAAAATATCCCAAATTAGGGATTAAATAAATAAAGAGAATTGAATTAAAGAATAAAAATAACAAATTAAGTCCAAAATATTCAAATTAATTATAATATTATAAAGAAAATTTAGAAATTAAAAAAATATTTTCGAGGTTTTGGGAATTTTATATCTTTTTTATTTGACTTTGGAGCTTTTTTGGTTTTTTTTCTATTTTTAGGGATTTTTTGTCTGAAGTTATAAAATATAAAAATAGAAAACATATATTTTTGGAATTTTGCAAATTTTTTTATATTTTTTGGTATTTTTCAAGTCAAATAGGAATGAAATGTGCTGATTTTCATTATTAACAAATAAATAAAATGTCTAAAATGCTAATTCAAAAGTATGACGTGAAAATACATCCTGCAAGGAATCTATACCTATTTTTGCATTTTTTGGAGCACGAATGCTATATTTAATAAATAGAAGAAATGTACAAAAATACATATACTAGAAAGGGCATATTTGTAATTAAAATTAAAGTCAAGGGTTCAACTGTAAATATGCCAAAAATATACAAAGTATATTTAAATTTATTGGACTAAACATAAATTCCAAAATTGCTAGGGGTATACATGCAATTTTCCTAGCTCACATGGGATGACACGTGAGTTGAGCTGGACTGGACCCATTTGTAATTTTCAATAAATACAGGGACCTTTATGAAAAATATCAAAATTATTTACACTATGAAAATATTTAAAAGGCTAATAAATAAATACAAAAATACCGGGGGTTAGGTTTGTAATTTACCCCCAACGTGCATGGAGATGGACAATTCTGATCAGTTCACTTGCCATGTGCCGCACTCTCCGCTCCCATTGACAGTTCGATCGTGGACTCTTGAGATGAGATCCGAGGTGAGGATCTGACGGTCGTGCACATGTTGATCTAACGACTGCTGATGAATCTGTGGCACTTCCCGAGATCGGATGGCATCTGCTTGTTACGAAGAACAGGGAAGAATGGGGCCTCCCCTGACCTTTAATCTGTAAATACTCACTCTTCTTACGATCTTCTTCGATGATTCTTGGCTCTATATGACCCGAAGGCTCATCTGCAACGACTGATGGGCTCGAGAAGGTTTAAGACCTAGTGATGAGGTTCTGCTCTTTCAGAGAAGGTAGAGTACCTGGAGACCATTCGAATGGCTCGAAATCGACACAGGAGGGGTCCATTCAACCTGGAACCTGCACGAAGTGGTTCTATGGCTCGAGACGATGAAGCTTGTCCTTTTTTGAAGCTGAATGTACGGGAAATGGATGGAATGTAAGGGGCTCTAGCATACAACGGAGGAGGGTCCCTGATTCATTGACCGAGAACTAATCAGGTTGGTCTAGATGGTGGATCAGATGAAGAACGTGCTGGGGATGATAGTGAGGTGGCAAACATGGCCGGAGAAAATTGCTTTCAAAAAGGAATGGTCGCAGCTGTAGTGGCTCCGATGATCGAACAAAGTGGATCCTGTCTAATCTATTGAATTAAAAACTAATCTAACAATGGAATGAAATCACATGATTAAAATCTACCTAGGAAATAAAAAAACACAGCTCTTATACATGTTGGTGTGTAGGGAGCAGGGCGGTCAGAGGTCAGTCGTGGGTGCATCTCCTTCCTCCTACATCCGCTTCAGACTATAGTAGACCTCCAGCTATCACCTGGATGCACGCTTTGCCGAAGTCGAAGAGATTTAGGCTTAGGGAAGCCACCAAATTGGGCCAAGGAGGTCGGAGGTCTTTATTTATGCACATATTAGGTACCCTTATTGACCTAAGGTTTGGGGCGAATAAAAAGTATGTACAACAGATCTGGAGCTTCGGCGTTGATCACTGATGATAAGGGAGCAGAATTTGTGAAGCGCTCGAGGGTGATGGAGTAATGAAGCGAGGGGGGGGAATCCATGAAAGCGTGCCGCTCGAGGCATCTGACAGAATTCAGAGATAAGAAATGGAGTTAACCGAAAATAGCCTATTTTTTAATATAATTAATTAAAAATAACAAATGATTTTATTAATTTTTGCATATAAAATAAAAAATTATTATTGTTATTATTATATGTAGTATTTTAATATGATTTTTATTTATTTTTGTAAGGTTATTTATTACAAGTTAATTTTAAGGGTATAATTTTAGGTTTATTCATCTATGTTTTGAGTATTTTATTTTTATTTTCATAATTTTTATTTTTATTATTTTATGTTATTATTTTATATAATTTAATTACATTTAAAATAAATAGGTATGTATATTACATATGTATAAGTATTGGTATTTCATCTATGTATTTTGTATACATATTTTATTATAATGTTTTAGTTATGGTTTTATTTTATTTAAAATATGTATAAGGTTATAAATAATATTTACAAAATTATAAAAATATAAAATTATAAAATCAATAAAGAATAAATAAAATGAATATTTTATATATGTAAACTATACAATAGAGGTCCAAAACCTAACTTTCACACCTTAACTCCAAAAAATATGAAACCACCTTCATTAAATGACTTATTAAAAGTTGGATACAACTAAAGTGATTTTCATACATTTTGAGTTTTTATTTTAGAGATATGGTTCTGGGAAGTTTGAGTTTTAGATTCTTATTTAGAGCATAACTTGTACACAATATATTATTTTTGTACAAACTCAATTTTGTATGTTTATTTTATTTTTATCGACAACTTTCATGTATAAAAGTTTCTTTATTTGAGGTATAAAAAATATAAAATAAAATAGGTCCAAAAAATTAATTAGTGATGAATAAAAGAATGAGGATTTATTGGTGATTTTGTCCCTTATGTCTCCCTACTTTATTCCTTGTCGACCAAATCAATTTTTGACTTGGTCTCGAAGTTTTGGGTCATAAAATAACTTTAGCATTTTATTCTTTTTCTTTTCTTTATTCTATAATTTTGGCATTGAAAATAGTATTTTATACACAATAAATGGAACAAATAATGAATTTTAACTTGTATAAACTAATGCTATTTACATGCATTCGCTATGGTTTTTAAGGCCAAAATGATAGAAAAAAAGTGATGAAATGGATATTCATCAGATAGTTTCAATTCATGTATAGCATATTGCATGGAGAGAGCTGAGAAGCATGGTGAGCCTATTGATTGAGCATTCATCATCATTATTTTCGGACTTGCGGGGCTTTTCCTATCTTTCCCTCTAATTTTGATCACTTAGGATACTAATGAAATTGGAACTTTGTTAGGCACATTACATAAAAAAATACCAAAAAAATTAATACCTAAATAAACTTGGGACTGTTTAACTCCACGTGACCCTAGAATCAAACGTAATTGGAGTCATTGTATTGCGAGGAGAAACTCTCACATTGGATGCATGTACTCTTCAGACGAGTGAGGCACATACCCATAAGGAATAGAACCCCAACCCTGGACTTGTGCCCAAAGCGCTTAGGTCAGCTCTTGGGCCATGTTATTACAACAAGCACTTGTCTCCGACCTTAGAAGAAGTGGTTCAGAGTTCTAGTAGGTGTAGTACACCGACTCAGATAGAACCACTCTAGGAGACTACACCCGTGAGTCTGATTGATAAAGATATTTATATGGATAATCCCTTAGGATTTAAAGGCAAGAAGAAGAAGCAATGGCATCTTTGCAAATTAAGAAGGCATTATATGGTCTAGAGCAAGCTCCGTAAGCATTACAAGGTGATGGTAGAGTCTCCTTTCCAATGTATCAATGTAGTCAATTAGGTTAATTCAAGTTGATTTTTCAAGTCTAAAGAAGGCAAGTTTTCTATACTACTCACTTATGTGTATGATCTAACTTATTATAAGAGAGAATATTATTGATATTGAGATTATTACAATTTTGTATATCAATAAGATTCCAAATGAAAGAGCTTGAATAGATCAAGTTTTTTCTTGGTCTAGAGATTGAATAGACTAAAGAAGGTATCATGTTACACCAACTATAGTATGTGATGGACTTACTAAAGAAATATAGTATGCTAGATTGCAAGCTACATCCAAATCATATATAGATGAATGCCAAGTTATGTACAGAAGAATGCAAGGAATTAGAATATCTAGCCATGTATAAGACGTTTGTAGGTAGTTTAATATACTTAACCATAACCATACATGACATTGCCTCATGCAATTGGCATTGCTAGCATGTTTATGTGGAATCCTAGAAATCATGTTTCGGAGCAATAGAATTTATAGTGAGGAATGTCGATGGGACCATAAATTTTGAAATTTTTTAGAGAGGAATGCATGATAGTTGGCTATTGCGATGCAGATTATGCTTAAGATCAAGATGAACTACAATAAACAATTGGATATGTTTTCAATTAGTTCTAGGGGAATATCTTGGTGTATTAAGAGTCATACCATCGTGTCACAATCAACCACTAAAGTTGAATGCAGACAATAGCAATGGAAACACAAAAAAGTACATGGATATAATAACTATTAAAAGATTCATGTCATCCCATTAATTATCCAATTGAACATATTATGATAACGATCTGCCAATTGACTTACAGAGTTATTGATATTTAATAAAATAATTGAGCATGTAAAATTCCTTCATCACTTCTTGGTAAGCGATTTTTAATGCAAGAACTAGGCATGTAAAAATCCATCATCACTTCTTGAGGTAAAGGTTATCGCAAACAGAAATTCATATGAAGTAAATCAAGGAAAAAATGAAGCAATTGATATATTTACAAAGAGAATTGCTTATCTAGTTTCAAAAGTTCCACATTCAATTTAGCATGAGAGAAGTTGGGTTGATGGGAAGGGTGGCTGAAATAAAAAAATCCCCTATCAATTTCAAATTTTCTTGAGAAGACAAGACTTCAAACACATAATTTTTTAGAAGACAAGACTTCAAACACATATCATTTTCTTGAGTAGATCAAACTCAAAAATCTTTAGAGGGTTTAACATTCGAACTCTAACTTTTTCACAGAATTCCATATCCTACATACCCATTTTGACAAGTATAAATATGCAGTAAGATAATTCGTTGCAATTTAGAATAATTCCATATCCTTCGAATCCATTTAGAAGACTAGAAATTTTAATTTTAAGGTTTAATAGTCATCCATGTGGATGTTGATGCAATTGTTGCAACAATTTCCATTTGATAGATAGACTACATATTTTCAGTGGAAGATCCCTTAGTCTTAGAGAATCTCTATGTCTTAGATATTATAATATATTCATTATTTATTTCTAAATGTTGGAAATATACATGCATTCTGGAATAAACCTACCATAAAGATTTATGATGGATGTATATAAGATAGTAATCTAACATCTAAAGGACTCTACTAAATTAGAATATTAATGAATGGTCCATTAACATTTATAAATATAAAAAATTTAAACCTTAAAAGATCAATAGAAGGATGAAGATCATTTGACAATGATCTGGCATCAAGCCTTGTAGATGTGCCTGTTGATGAGATCAATAGACTAGTTAGAGATGAAACTTTAGAATGTTTGAAATTTCAAGTCCTACATACTTGTGAATATTGTATTCAAAGTGAAATATCCAATACACCCTTCTCTGAGAATGGTGTTAGAAGCCAAGGTGTTCAAGTTCTCATACATATTGATGTATGTAGATTATCTATATCTTAATAAATATTAATGAAATGTGATATCCATTAATGATTTTTACGATATGAGATTTCTTCCCTTAATCTTAGAAACCTTTAAAATATTCAAAGATTTCACTTTTCTGATTTAAAACCAAAGTTTGAAGGAAGATGAAATGAATTTGATCAAATCTATGTAGCAAGTACATATTAGATGAATTCAAGGAATACCTTTATGGAGAAGGGAATACCATTCCCTTCTCGCTCCTCCTAATACACCTAAACTCAATAGAGTTGTAGGAAGATGCAATTGGATTATGTGTGATATGATTTTTTCAATGATGAATATTAGCATAATTACCTCTTAGTTTCTCACTGTATATGTAGTAGGGACTACAATATATATCCTTAATAAGATTCCATACAAATCTAAACCTAAAAACCCTCATAAGTCATGGTATGGAACCTAACCTTGTGTTGGACATTTGAGGATTTAGGATTGCTTGGTTTATAACTTTGTCATAGATGCAAGTAAGTTGGTATCTAGCACCATAGAGTGCTACTTCATTAGAAAAATAAAGGATGGTATTGGATATATACTTTATGACCTTGAGATTCTTAAAAAATTTCTTCACTAAGAATATGATTCTAAGAGGATGACTTTCTTAAGAATGAAGAATAAAATGAATTAAAGGAACTCATTGAATCTTGAGAAGATAATGTGGCTCCTGAAATCAGAAACTAAAAGGATAATTAAAGATGAAATACTCATACCTATTAAAATTAGTTTTAGGGTGGTGAGACCACCTAAATGGTATAAATTCCATGTGTCAGTTAAGTCTGAAAATGATCTGACTTCATATGATGAAGCTTCTAAGGATCATGACATGGAGAGATGGATGTTAGCAATAATGTCTAAAGTAACTTCATATATAAGTGTTGTATAAGACCCCTCGAGAATCCACCTATAAGGTTAAAACCTATTCGGCATAATAGATTTTTAAGAGAAAGAGGGAAGCTGATGAGAAGGTAGAGATCTTCAGAGCACGGCTCGTATCCACAAGATATAGACGAAGAGAAGACGTCACATGCGATGAAACTTGCTCTTCAGTGACCATGATTAAGCCTTATCAGAATATTGATAAATATAACTACACAACTTGACTAGGACATCTAAATAATTGAAGTCAAGATTGCATTTTTCTATGAATACCTCATCAAAGATATTTATATGAAGTAGCCCCAAGGCTTCATAGTTGAGGAAGGCAAGATGTGCAAGATAAAGGAACTCCATCTATGCACTCAAATAAGCTACTTATAGTTGGAAGATTAGATTTGATGAAATTACAGATAGAATCTTTTTGAACATGTGAAGCTTAGCGAGTGCCATTGTGTTCATCATGCTAAATGTAGATAATATCCTAATCATTTGGAATGATTTAAGGATGAGAATAAGTGTTTTATAATCTGGTCATTCCATACCTTGAGATAGGATCTCAATGATATCTCTTAGATCTAGGTTCTGAAGTTGTCCACAAACAAAGAGAAGAGGGGAATGGGACCATTACATTAGTGGTACACATTGGACATGTTCCATTTTTGGGAAAACCATAAGGAAGAATTCCTTCCCCTAAGATATGGTACTGACCTATCTAAAGGGATACCACCTTAAAGAGTTGACGAAGTGAATGCTAAAATTGCACTTAGGCCCTCCTCAACCACGCTCCAAGAGGTATTCCTATATCTTTGATGTGGTTAGATGAAACAATCCAAGAAATATTCTTCGATCATGTGGTTTCATCATTTAAAAAAAATTAAATTATGATGCCCCGAGCAACTAGTGCGACTAGTCTCTCTTGATCGTATATGATACGATCATCACGCTTCCGTGATGCGCTTGAGGATCTCATCATATCCTTGAATAATGTGATCTCAAACTCTATCTCTCATACTAGAGGTAATCCAGGTAGTTCATCTGGAAATACATCAGGGAATTCACGTACAACTCTGGCATCCTCTATCATCTAGTCATGTGCTTATGTCTCTACCACGTAGGCAAGGTAGCCTACACAACCCTAGATAAGAAACTGTTGTGCCCTAGGAGATGAACTCAATCCCGCCATCATATGTGCGTCCATCGAATTGAAATGGTGGCACTCCAGGTAAGTGGAAGACCACCATCTTCCCAAAACAGTCCAGGCATGCGTGGTGCCTCTCTAACCAAACCATGCCCAGGATGATGTTGAAATCCTCTAATTGTATTAACAACAAGAACGTGGGCATCTCATGCCCGCCTATCTACACAGCCACATCCTCCACTACCTAGCGGATGATGAACGATTGGCCCCCTGGGCCCTTGATGTAGTATGGGGAAGAAACCTCCATCACTTACTTGCCCAATGTGGGCACCAAATGATGTGCAATGAAGGAATGTGTGGCACATGAATCAAACAATGCATGTAAAGAAATCCCATGGGCTGTAATCATACCTCTGACGACTGATCCAGAAGCATGGGCATGTTCCTGTGTCACTGCGTTCAGCTGTCCTCATCGTGGTGTGCTAGATCCCACAACACTGACCATCTATTGTGGGGCTCGCTGGAAGTCACAGCCTCCTTGATGGGATCCTGATCTCTAAAGTTGGCCAGAAGACCAAGTTGGTTTTCCTCTCTGCTGTTGTTATGCACCTGAGCTGCTGGCATGAAAAGGTCATTGGGCCTTGAAATGGCTCGTCTATCTGCAAATGTAACATGTGAACTTGTCTGCTTGTGACAAGCTCCCACCAGAAGCAAATTGTCGCCCTCAAGCCTACAACTCAGTGTCTACGTAGGGGGGCGAGAAGAAACTGAACTGCATCCTGTCAAAGCATGTCCCAAGGTAGGTGTGAACCGGCTGGTAGGTGCTACTATTGCTGTCAGGTAGTGGTGGCGGTCTCTACAGAACTAAGAGGAGTCTTTCCGCACAACCCTGCAAGGCTGAGGTGGAGGCAACCGTAACTGACTCCTCTGTAAGCGGTGTTGTGTCACCTCCCACTTTGTGGCCTTCACTGTGTCCTCCTTGATGGAGGTCAGGTCTTAGGTAGAGAGCCACTCATGTACCTCCTCATGCATTCCCCCGATGAACTTCTGCAAGTTCTCCTGGGGGTAGGCTGTCGTAGTAGGGGAATGGAGAGAGAGCTCTGTGTAACGAATGAGGTACTCTTGGGTTGTCATCGACCCCTGTCTCAACTCAGCAAACTGCCTCCTTTGATAGTCCAACTAATGGTCTGGGTAGAACTCTGCACGGAACTTCAAAGAAGATCTCCCACATGATGGGTCCCGTCAAGTTCTCCGTGGTGGCATTCCCCCACCGCTCTACATAGACAGCTAGGGAGTATACTGCAATGACACGCATGTGTCCTTGGGTACACGTATCATTTTCAGAACTTTGGCGACCTGTGACATCCATAGCTCAACGTCGTCAGGGGTGGTGTATCAAAGAACTGTGGTACCACCACCCACTGGTATGCGACGTAATTGCTCTGATGCTTCTGCATAGCATCTGCATCCTCTAGTAGCTTGGGCTCCAAGGAAAATGACAAGTTGAAACTCTCCTCCCCGTTGTGAGAGGGACAGTATGAGGGGTCATCATATTGCTGGAGCCGTTGCTCCATCTCCTCTTGGCGCTACTGGATCCCATGTACCGCATGTACAAGGAGAGCCAACTGTTGCACCACATCTTGGTCTACGCGAGGCAACATGGTTCTGCGTAAAGAACCAAGGTATTAGTACTTGCTTTTCTTAAGAGAGGCATGTAGACATGGATGCAATCGTGTTATTCTTTTGTGGACTCGTGTTCGTCAGAAGACTTCACAGTATCCATTATTCAATTACCAATGAGGAATGATATGTGTGAGTTGGAATGGAGTACCATGGCTCTGATACCAAGCTGTGACGTCCTCATCCTCGTAGGATCCGGGTAGTCAGCAAACCAATTCCACGCACATACAGTCCATATTCGAATCACGTGACATACATATAAGCAGGAGAAAATAGCACAAAACTTTGGAATTTAAAACTTGTTTCACATTCATGACCTGTTCATAGTCACATTCCATTTTTCATTTCCATCCATTACATTTGCAATGTCCATCCATGTCCACATAATATACATGTATGCATGAAAGAAATGTGTCTCGACATACAATATACATGCCATGACTCTCAAAATGCTACAAGGAAAAACATAAAAGCTACTACCAAGTGTACCACAAGGAGTTGTGAAGCTGCATAAAAAGTGGTGACTCCAAAGTTGCTCATTACTGCGAACCTGCGGATTCACGCATAGGTACGATATGAGCAAATTGCCCAGCACGATATAACAATATACAACAATAAGCAAGATATAAATTATGTGCAAAAGAAACAACTGGGTAACCGATCTCACAAGAATTACATTTTAATTATTGTTACGAGATATGAATATGAATAATCAAGCTTTGTAGATAGTCTGTAGTCTTGGTCTGGATGAGACCTCACACTATGACTCTAAGGTAAAAAGAACACCTTAGGGTTGGGGTGCCTCAGTAGGTATGTGGTGGAGTACAATGCATACTAACTATGTTCCCAACACGTCCATTTAGCCCAACTTCCCAATGATACTTCTGAATCATAATTTAGATTCCAACCCGCGAATCATTGCAACAAGCCAATCCTCCTTATACCCAAGAGAATTATATCACCCTCCCACTTCATTAACCACATTTTCCGAAACTCCGCTCTTAGTGCTCCCACTCAAAATACCAACCAATGTGGCCTACATTGGCCCGTACACAGGTGTTAGCTCTAAGTGACAAGCGAGACACTAGTAAACCAACCATGACTGCTTGGACCGCGCTCGAGCACTGGGCTAAAACACGCAAATGTTGAGGCCCACACCGTCAGATTATCACCTCCGTGTGCCAAGCAATATGTCACCCAACCATCGCAGCTACAATAGCAGTTGGGATCGCGGTCATCTAGGCTTCTACCCGAGGCCTCAAGGGTGCACGTCCCTCCCTTGGCGGCACTACTTCACTATCCACATGATTTGATTAGCAGATAGAGCACTCTCAGAATCTCAAGCACCGCATAGATGCATGCCCTCCCCTCTATATCTTAGTGTTTATCATCCAATTTCCGCACTGTTCGAATTTTATAACGACATCAACTAACTTGGAAATTGAATTCTAAAAGCATGATACCAATTACAGAATATACGGTTCGATTTAATAGTGGGCAAATAGTGTAGACATAATCAACATGATCTTTTCCACTATTTTTATGTTGTATAAATACTAGAACACTTATCACTAGAGAGCTTAGAGGCCATAGA
Organism: Ottelia alismoides; assembly: GCA_037367405.1. Taxonomy (NCBI): domain Eukaryota; kingdom Viridiplantae; phylum Streptophyta; class Magnoliopsida; order Alismatales; family Hydrocharitaceae; genus Ottelia; species Ottelia alismoides. The sequence continues at coordinate 55,247 of JAZKJV010007870.1, read as the reverse complement.
GTTAAAATGTTCACAGTGTAATTGAAGTGGACATGTCGATATTGCAAGTATAATTTTTTTCGGATACCAAATAAAGATGTCACGTCAAGTTGTATTTTGCATTTGAATTGTTAAAGGTGGAGAGCCAACTATTGTCTGCAGTCTCCAGCTACATGTCATGGAACTCAAATTCTCTGTCTTTACTGCCATATTCTAGTTGATGATAAATACTGGATGTGGCACCATTTCCAGCATTGTTGGGTAGCCATCACTCATAAGTAACACAATCCGACACATGTTGTTACACATTGGTACTTGCAATAAAAGGTTGGGTATTAGTGGTGGCAAAAAAAATAAAAATAAGAGGAAAATGAAGGCATGGAAATCCCAGAAAAAGTCATTATTATTTTTTTTATCAAAATATTAATGTGGGTCCTGATATTATACGAAAGTAGGCTCACTGATAGTGAATGGATGAAGGTTAACCCAAAAAAGCATTTCTCAACTTATCCACGATAAGACATTTTCTATAAGTAGAACAACAAACAGTCTCCCAGTGGAGCATTCGTCGCAATTCATTTAATGCTAAAACATCATCTGCTGTCTAGAAAGCAAGCTATCAAAGATCTTGTGTATAGAAGCCCCCCCTTGAGATAAGATGCCGAATAAAAAGTAATTGGCATATACTCCAACCAAATCTAAAGCTATAGAGAATGCAGTATGCATGTATGTTCCTACGAGTATAACACTTCAGCAATATGGCTCACATCACATAGCTGCTTATTGTAGAATTAGATTTATTATCCTAATTGAAACTAATGCTCTCATCATATTTAGAATACGACTTCATTTTTCCCTCCGTAGTTAGTCACAAAATCATCTTGGATTTAGATTTATCAACCAGGTTTACCATAGAGGCCTCGTTTTTTATAGAACCTTAGGAACCCCACTCTCTCGACATGTATATTTAACCAGAAATCTATGTTAACCAATAACTGCAGAGTTGTGTATCCTCTTGATATTGACCTTTCTCAATGTCAACTCAATTGAACCAACAAGATGTTTAACAAAGTTCACCTAATACCCACTCAAGATTGTTAACAATACAACAGAAGCAAAATACTGAAATAGAGGAAATGGAGATTGATTAAAAGATATAAGAGTACTTATCTGATCTTCAGGAACTGCACCACTCGAGCCTAAATAACGCAGACTTACCAATTTCCATGGGGGAAAACCCGAGCATGGAAATGAAGTAGTAACCAGATTAAATAATCTTCCTTGTATCCCCCATGTTCTCTCTCACAATCTTACACATGAAGGAGTGATCAGATTAACTAAGTTACAGATCCAATGACCCATCTCTATTGTTGAGCACACGAGCATTGTCTACAGCCAAATCAGAGTTTTTTTATACACTATATGACACATGAACCCAACGGCTCTACAAACATTCAAACGTATAGGATCAAGTCGAGTGGAAACCGCAGCAGGAGGGAGGAGACATCGTACCTCTAAGATCTCGCTACCTCGATTTCTCCTCCTACGGAAAATGTCACGGTTGGTGCTCCGATCGCGAGATGAACGGCATACGGGGGTGACCCGGACCTTCTCTACACGATTTTAGCTTCGGATCGTCGACATGAGGTGCTCCAGTGATGCTCCGGTGAGGAAGAGGGAGGAGTAAGAGGGTTGATCGAAGGGGAGAAGGGTTTTGGGCGTTTTGGACGAGAGGGGATGGGTTACATGGGCTGAACTCGGATTCGGATCCGGGTCCAGATTCGAATATGTCATGGACCCTCTCTTGCAAAAGTAGCCGTAACTCGAGCTCTCGAAGTCGGATTTTTGTGTTCTTGAAATCATTGGAAAGATCTCAATGAGCACTATGCAATGGACTCTTTACTCGATTTTTTTGATCATTGGACAAGTACAAATTTTGCAATTAAGCCCAGAATCAGCCACGATTTGCATTTTAGTCCATGTTCGATATTCGGGGTTTTCACATCCAGTTATTATCATTGACCCCTGACTCGTCCATTACATCTGTCAACATCTTCTCCATCTCCTCCCATTTTTGATCTCCTTCAGATCTTCCAAGATCTAGAGTCTGATTCCTACTCCGACCACCATCACCGGAACATTCATCCCCTCCACCATTTCCCAAATTATTCGCGTCCATAAAGTCATCGGAGCATCGCCTCCGAGCACTGGTTCAATTGCAGGGCATAGGAGCAAGCTTTGGAGCAAAATGAACTATCTGGAGATCCACGTGAGCTTTCAGACCTTCCGACCTCTAGATAACTTCTCAGTCATCTTCGACCGTCGTGGAAGCCTTGAATTGAGAGAGGAGAGGAGTCAAAATCCATAGCATTTGTCAGAGGACGATTTAGGCGGAGGATGACCAGGATCATTTCGATCGAAGCTCTCTTGAAGCCACCTTCTTCCCAGTTCATCCAGCAGCCTCTAGCACCTTCCGATCAAGTACATTGTTCCATATCTGATCTCGCATGTCTATTTTTTCCCAAAGTTGAGCCGTAGATTGAAGTCTCCAGATTGAATTTCATCTATTCTCGCGATCTTCATCATCAACCATTGGATCATAAGGTCAACGCATCACAACCGTCCAGAGCGCCATGTCAATAAAAGATAAAATTACAACCTATGCACTGCATTTATTTCATTTTGCAAATAAGTCCTAGAGGGACATGTGTCTATATCTTATGTTTTGAACATTTGCATTTTATACCCTGCACTTTATTTTAATTATATTTCGATCTTGTTTGAACTACATGTGTGCCTAGTACGTGACCTCTTGGGTTAGTTACAATAAAAGGTATGCATATTTTATGTTATTAAATGATCCTCTGATATATATTAATTACATTTAGTCCTATCCAGCGAAGCACACGTGTAGCGGCACATGATTTTTGGAAATTGTGCATACTTTACCCTCGTGTATATTAATTTGTTATCATTCAATCCGCAAGCATTAAATATTTACATCTATACCCCTATTAGTCGTCATATTAATTTGCATATTAAAAATAAAATAAAAATTAGCAAAACCTCATTAAAATTTTCATAAAAAATCATTTTAGTATTCTGTTAATTAGATCTTGCATTCATAATTTACATTTTGCATTTTCATTTTTTTATTATTTTTAATAATTAAAAACTCTAAAAATCCTTATTTACATTTGAAAATCAATAAAAAGTATAAAAGTTTTTCTAAAAATTCTAAAAAAAACTTATTTGTTTCCTTTGATTTATTTTAATTTCTATACAATTTTCACATTTTTATTCCTCATCAAACCAAAAAATTCATAAAACACTCAAAAACATAAAAAAATTCGTAGAAATTCAGAGAAAATTAAAAAAATATATTACTTCTAGAAAATATAAAAATTTACCTTTTATTCTTGTATATATCATCCATTTTTTACTTTATTTGATATTTTAAAATTTAAAAACATTCATTTTGTTATTTATTCGCTATATTTTTATTTTTTTATTTATTTAAAAGCATAAAAAAATGTGGAAATGTTTGGAAAATCATTAAAACATAAAAAAATTGTCAGAAACCCAAAATAATTTTATTTGAATTTTTCGTTGTATTTTATCACTTTGTAAAAATCCAAAAAAGTTGACTCTTGTTATTCTTTTATTAATTTCTTTTATTCATTTTGATTTAATTATTTAAAAATTTTTTTGCAAATTTAAAAATAAAAAATATTAAAAATATTAAATAAAATATAAAATTCCATAAATAATTATACAAAATACAAAATTACAAAAACCAAGTCTAGTATGCATAGAAATTCCTTGATTCTTTTCATTGATTCTTCAATGCATTGAATATCCCTCAGAATTTTTGTAGCCTCCCTGAGTTCGACCCTGTACGCTATAAAGGTTAATTAAAATAGCAATTTTCTCTTGTTGTATTTTCTTAATTTATTTTGGCTTGAGAATGGAATAAATTTTTGCTTGACGCTTCTTTTGGTTGCGACGACCATAATTCATTTACGAATAATTCATTTAAATAAAAACTTGAATTTAAGCATTCAACAATCACACATCTAATTATATAAGTGGCATCTTGTTCATCAAGTCAAGTATTTTAGTGTTAAGGCAATGTGTCACTTAGTTGGGGTCTTAAACTCTTAATGCAATGAGCTCTTTAAAATCACATAAAAAATCTGGAATTATTTGATAAAATTAGTCATGTAGGGTTCCTGGTTGAGCAAGATATAAGGAGACAAATCAGGGATTAATGACACATTGAAGAACTTAACAAGTGAATTAAGGCTCATTGAATTACAATTTAACCAGGTTTCTTTGAATTTTCATTTAAAAACAAAAAAAGCAAATCAAAGATCTAATTGACATTTTAAAATGACCTTTCAAACATCATTGATTTCATCGAATTTGGATAAAAGATGCATAAGATATTAACACATCAAGTCAAGGCCATAATTGCAAGAAAAACATATAAATTATTTAACAAAAGGTCCAAAAAGGACTGAAATGCAATATTCACAAACCTCTAGGGCATCACTACAAATTAACCATGCATTGCTATAATGTAAATATAATAGAATGGATGGGCTTATCTACAAATTTCCCTTGTGGGGCGCGCTTTACATGCACTAGATGATCAGAATTAGTGAAGCTTGGGGCCAATGTGCTGCAAATTACCCCATAATTGGCATGGCTCATGTGGCGACCAGGCTCGGGCAGGTGTCCATCCTCGTGCAATGTGGCACGATGCAAAGGCTCCTTCCGAGGCTCGAGCACCCAAAGCGAAGGCATCAACCGTTGCTTCGGAGTGGAGCTTGGAGATAATAACGACCGTTAGATCAGATTGGGTTGATCTAACATGACGACACTTGTAGCTTCAGTATTTCCCCCCAATCGCGTGTGGCGGTGATCAGGAGGGGTTCGATTTGTCAATCCTCACCTCATGTTTTGAGTCTGAAGGCTGGAGAAACTTCATCAACCTCTCGCGGAGATGCTGGAGGTTTGGGTAGGGCTGATGAAGGTCGGAGTGCTCTATCGATGTTGTGATGTTGTAGACAGTGAGCTCGAGCGGAGCTCCATGCAAATTCTAAACAATCAAGGTAAGATTTTCTCCTTCAGGTGTTAGGCGCAAGCAAAACAATAGGATGAATCTACTGGGATGCTGAGGAGGTGGAATGGTGGCTTTATTGTGGTGAGGAACTTGGAGCCCAATGGGTTCCGACACCCTTTGCAAGGGGCCGAAAAGACCAAGGTGGAGGAGGTTCTGTAGAAGCAGAGAAGACAAGAGGAGATAAGCGCGAAGATGGTGAGGGATTGGTGAATGTGAGCGGGTGATCAAAATGGGGTGACTATGTGTGATCAAGCAAAATAAAATAAGAGAAAAAGAAAGAACAAGAAGGAAACACTTACCTAGATATTAAGGTGAAGCATGGAGAGAAAACAAGGAGGATGGAGACCGGTCTGGAGATAAGGAGTAGAATCCTCGATCGTCACCTGACCAGATTGGCTAAGTCGGAAGCTCCAGCAACTCCGATGAAGAGTTGCAACAAGGTGAAACCACCTTGGATCTCGCCGGTGATTCACTTGATCTTCGTATTCTATTGGAGGATCTCCATATCACGGAGGTCTACTGAGTGCTAAGATTTCTCATGCATGAAAGCAGATGGGGAGAAAATCAGATGGATGTGAGGTACTTGAACGGGAAGGGTCCAGCTCCAGGTGGATGAGTTTGTCCCTTCAAACACTATGGATTGACAAGGATGCAGTAAGAAAGTGGGACATGTGGCGCGCGAAGGAGTAGGAAGTTGGATCTACTTCGACGTGTAGTTGATGAGGCTAAGGGGTCATCGGAGATGTAGGGGAAAATAGAGAAGGTAGGTGACTAAGGAGGCATCGTGGGTAGAAGGGCGGTTGTTGGATGTGGAAGATAGAGATCAACCGTTGTATCTAGCGATCCTACAGCCGAAAGAGAGGCACAGATGGAGGTCTTTGATGCGATCTGAGGATCGCATCAGAGGGCAGAGAGTGTAGTCGGTGGCAGACAGAGTGGCGGGACACATAGGCAGCCCAAGAGGCGTCAAGTAGCCTAATGAAATAAAAGATAAATACAAAAAATAAAATAAATGAAAATAAAATATCTACAAGTCTCAAAAGAAAATGTGTTCAACATGAAAGTTATAAATCTTTTCAAGATCTACAATTTTTATATAGAAATCAAAAATGAAAATAAACAATGTGTACAAGATAAATTTTTTGTAAGTATTTTTCAGTGAATAAAAATACTCATTTTAATTTCTTTTGTTATTTTTTGGTATTTCATTTATAAGTATTAGAAAACAAATATATGCACATTATACTAATTTATATGGTATTTTTAATATTAAGAAATTAAAATAAATAAAGAAAGAAAAATAAAGTTATTTGTACACACATAAATAGGGTTAATTATTCGCAAAGAATTAGATATCGATGATAAGGAATTGGATCCATATTTTATTGAATAATCTAATTAAGAGGGATAGTAATCATAAAATATGATGACAAATCATGAATGTATCACTGAGCCACTTGCACTCACTCATCCCCAGGAAGAATCAAGGGTGGATGAGAGGTGATGAACACACAATTTCTTACTGCTCATGAACATACTCCCTTTTCCCTATTTCATAACCCTTCAATTTTTATGATATTTAGTAGTGGTCATTCATTCTCTTTTTCATCAACCACCAACGTGAGTGATGATAACAAAGATGATGATAATGATGAAGATGATAACGACAATGAAAAATATGATGATAACAAAACTGATGGTAGCAAAGATGAGGACAAAGACAAACGTGATAAACGATGTTGCAATAGGACAGGCAGTGGCAAATGTGAGAACACAACCAGAGCTAGGATCGCCTTCTTTTACCTTTCATTCCCTTAAACATTGCTATGATCATCAATAAGGCCAACAAAACTACATGTGGCACAAGGTCGAGCTACCATTGATGCTTCTCGATTAATACTTTGATAGTCTAGTGCACATAAGGAGACCAAAATGTGAAGTAGCAGGTTGGATAGGAAAATAACATGTTGATCTACAATTACGTGATATTTTAGATCCATGCTAAGATATTTAAAGTGGAAGGAGATGAGACTAGTGGACATTATGCATATGCTTAATTACTTCATTATGACTTTTATGTATAAACCTAATTTCAAATTTCCATGAATCTGATTTTTTTATATGTAAATTCAAATGCGTCAATAGGAAAAGATATAATAGAAAAGATCATCACCAACTTCTTTAATCTTTAGAAAATTCTTGACTAAGTGAAACTTTTTGTTTCTAGAATTTTTTTTCGAGAGAAAAGACTCCAATCATCTAGAGTTTTCTTAAGCATATTAAACTCTAGGCCTCTAGGATTCTCTTGGTAAATTAAACTCTAATTTTCTAGGGTTCCATATATCATTTCATTAGAGACTCCAATCATCTAAGTTGTGTTATGAAAGAGACAAGTAATTGTGTGTTGTGCATATATATATATATATATATATATATATATATATATATATATATATATGATTTCTTTCAAATAGGACGCAGTCCTTCCTAAGTTAAGGAAGGCCAGCCCTTTTTTTGTATAAAACAGAATGACTTTAGTAGAATACATATACAGTTTTGTATTATAATGTGCAGTTTTAATGTTTGTATTATAATGTGCGGTTTTGTATGCGGCTTTGTATTTATAATGTGCATCTATAATACAAACTGTATACGTATTCTACTAAAGTGTTCACATTTTATACAAAAAAGGGACAGCCTTCCTTAACTCAGGAAGGACTGCGTCCTATTTGAAAGGCCTCTTATATATATATATATATATATATATATATATATATATAGTATGCACTAAGGTGCATGTAAGTCTACATGCATCGGTGCCATAAACATCTATTTTTTTTGATTTTTTTAAATGAATCCTTGGGTGCATATTCCCCAATCCCTATATATATATTCATTTAATGTAATTTTTTGATCATAGTCTAAGCATAAGAATAAAGCCATATTCTAAGGGTAAGTCTTTTTAGAAAATTTGTCTCCTCCATAAAAATATGCTTGTGTCATTCTTAAAAAAAGTATAGTCGTGTCAAACAAGAGTTAGTGAGGGGATTTTATGTTAGTGTATTGAGTTAAATTTTTCCGATCTTTTAAGGGGAGAATCCCTTTGATCAAAATGGCAGAGGTTGTTGGTTTGACCAACTCTATCAATAATCTAAGCATGCAAAATTAAAACTATCAAATTCTTTCTTCAAGAATGAGAACTCTAGGGAGTTATTTGAGATTATGACATGATGCTGCCAACAACATAATAGGTGGACAGACTGAGGAAATAGATAAAGATCGAAATTGCAATATTCACGCTTGAGATGACAATTGAAGAGGAGATGATGAAGCACATTCGAATCAACCACTCTAAAATAAGTATTGGATGCCCTCTGTTAAGCTATTCTAGCATAAAATCAATGCACAATTTTAGATATTGAAAAATGAGTTGATGATGCTCAATCAATATGAAATGGTGATCACTTAATGTTTTATAGGAATGATCACACCCTGCCTTGATTTTCTCGATTAAATTCAAACTAAAAAAATTAATGATATTAGAATGTGAAGAATTATTTATTTATCGTGATGTAAGGCTAGCAAACACGGTCTTCTTAATTGTTGTACGGAAGAGACTTTAGCCGATCAAATGACTGATTTGCTGCTAAAATGTGGCAAAGAATAATGCTTACTTTACAAAAATAAAGAAAGGGATCACATCAACTTATTTTGAAGAAAGATTCAACTCCTCATAAGCAGTAATTTCCACACAGGGGGACCTTCATAAGGTCGAGGCCTAAGGACAAATGCTCATATGCTGAAAAATGATGGATTCATTTGCAGCAAGAATTGATACTTCGCACGTGATTGCAAAATTAGGCAAAATTGTCTAAAAGTTATAAGATAATATCAAATGGTTAATGTAAAGAAATGTTACATGAAATATGGACGAGTAGGATTCTGTGGTGATCATTCAAGAAGGTTGATTGGGTTTAGCAAAACGACAATTAGACAATCAACTCGAGATGTTCAAATCACATAACTGGAACTGCAAGATATATCTAAAAACAAAGGTAGTTGAGTTGTTAAAACAATCGATAACTCAAAGATACTAATCACGCATGTGGTCTTGACGATAATTACTCCTTGATATAATTCGAAGAAAATGAAGCTTGATCATGTTTATCATGTACATGTATATTGTTAGTTGTATGACACCACATTGTCTTTTGTCCTAAAGATGTATATTAAAATTTAGATCTTCCAAACTATTATCATGAAAGGAAGATAGTCGAATATATCTGTGTTATGACGGTAGATTCCGTATACATATATAAAGCAAAGGTGATTGATCTCTAACATGCAAGTCTTAGACATGTGAACTATCACAAGCATAAAATAATGATGAAATGATCAATACTCATTACACAATTAAATGTTTGAGAAGACACTATTTGTGCTTGTTGTCAATATGGTAAATCTCATCAATTGTCTTACAAAGAGTCTGATTTCAAGAACAGGAACTGATGCAGTCGACTCGATCTAATGTATTTGGATAAATCAAGCATCCTTCCGTAAGCTGAATAAGGTATACGTTATTTTTTATTGATGATTTCTCATGGTATGTTTTGGTCTTCTTCCTTACGAAAAAAAATCTATTTTCACACCACCTTTAAAATTTTTTGATAAAAAATTGAAATTAGAGTTAGAAAGAAAATTTTGATACATGTCAACAAATAAAGGTAAAATAGATTTATATGTATAGTTTATCTCAAAGAAGCCGGAATCCGGAGACAACTAGCATACCCAAGTAAGCCACGGTAAAATGAAATTGTGGAAAGAAAGAATCAACATCTGGTGGAGATATATCGAAGTATGTAACATCTAAAATATATACTACGTAGATTTTGTGCAGAATGCATAAAGATTATAGCAGACCTAGTCAACTTCCTACCTAAAACAAGGTTAAGATTTGTATCTCCTTTCTAGAAACTATCAAATATCAAGGCGACTGTAAGTCATTTTTTAATATTTGGATCAATTTCATATGTATTCATACCTAACCACCATCGCAATACTTGATAAAAAAGGCAACCTCATTTAATTTTTTCAGATATCATAATGAGAAGAAAAGATTATAAATGTTGCAATGCAACTACTGATACTGTTGTACATCAAGGAATTTCATCTCTAATGAAGCATCATTATGGAAGTCGCCACAAAGGTTGCATTACCATATATGAAAACCATCGAAGACCAATTATAAGTATACCAGGGGGAGATCAATTAGAACAAAATCAAGGAGATATCAGTTAGAAGAAAATGTGAGGAGCTTTAACAAACAAAAGGTAGTTCAAAAGGAAAAGATATGGATGTGCCTAAGTTTATAGAGAAGATAGTTGGTTACTTAAAAAAAGAGTTCACTGGGAAACTCCAAGAGGAATCTCGGCATAATCAACATAAGAGTAAAGAAGATTCAACTACATTACTTCAATGATCTACTAGACTATGCAAGCCTAATCTAGAGTACATGCATGCTGCATTTGCTAAAGATGTATGGTTCAAGAACACGCTACATATGAAGAAGTACATAAAATAAGAGAATGGAGCAATGGAATGGAAGAAGAAATCAAGGCATTGTGAGAAAATCAAACATGATATCTCTTTTTTGAGCCAGGATATGTAAATCCGATATCTTGCGAGTAGGTTTACAAGTTAAAGACCCGACTAAGTGAATCTATAGAAACGTATAATCCTGGTTAGTTGCTCAAAGATTCTCTCAATAATACAAGCTAAACTTTGATGAAACAGCTAGTCCATATGCAAAGATAAGTACAACGAAACTTTTGCTAGCATTAGCAGCTAGTAAAAAATGAAAGCTGTGAAGAATGACTTCCTTCATTGAAAGATTGATAAAGAGATTTATATAGAGAAACCCTTGGGGTTTGAAGGCAAGAAGAAGCAATGACATGTTTGCAAATTAAAGAAGGCATTTTATACTCTAGAGCATAAGCATTAAAAGGTGATGGTAGAGTCTCCTTTCCAATGTGTCAATGAAGTCATTTATATTAATTCAAGTAGATTTGCCAAGTCTGAAGAGGGCAAGTTATCTATAGTACATACTTATGTGGATGATCTAATTTATTATAAGAGATGATTTTATTGAGATCAAGATGGTTACAAATTTGTATATCAATAAGATTCCAAATGAAAGAGCTTGAATAGCTCTAGTATTTTCTTGGTCTCGAGATTGAATAGACTAAAGAAGGAATCATGTTACACCAACAAAAGTATGCGATGGATTTCCAAAAGAAATATAGTATGCTAGATTGCAAGCTACTTCCAAATCATATGTAGATGAATGCCAAGTTATGTACAGAAGAATGCAAGGAATTAGAATATCTAGCCATGTACAAGAAGTTTGTAGGTAGTTTAATATATTTAACCATAACCATGCAAAAGTAGCCTTGTGCAATTGGCATTGCTAGCATATTTATGTGGAATCCTAGAAATTGCATTTCGAAGCAATACAAATTATAATGTGGTATGTCGACGAGACCATAAATTTTGAAATTTTATATAAGAGTGAGGAATGCATGATAGTTGGCTATTGTGATGCAGATTATGCTTAAGATCAAGATGAACTACAATAAACAATTGTTTATGTTTTCAATCTTGGTTCCAGGGGAATATCTTGGTGCAGTAAGAGTCAAAGTCAACCCACCTTATCACAATCAACAACTAAAGTTGAATGCAGACAATAGCAATAGAAACACAAGAAAATACATGGCTAAAATAACTATTAAAAGATTCATGTCATCTCATTAATTATCCAATTGAACTTACTAGGATAATCGATCGGCCAATTGACTTACAGAATCATTGATCTTTAACGGAAAAATTGAGCATGTAAAAGTCCTTCATCACTTCTTGGTAAGCGTTATTTAATGCAGGAACTGGGCAAGTAAAAGTCCACAATCACTTCTTTAAGGAAAGGTTATCAAAAAAGAAATTCGTATGAAGTCAATTAAGAAAAACAATCAAGCAATTGATATATTTACAAAGAGGATCGGCTCTGTAGTTTCAAAAGTTCCATATTCAATTTAGTATGAGAGAAGTTGGGTTGATGGGGGAGGACGATTAAAATAAAAAAGCCTCCGTTAATTTCTTAATTCTCTAGAAATTTCTTGAATAAGTGGAATTCTAAGTTTCTGGAAATTTCTTGAGAAGATAAGACTTCAAACATCTATCATTTTCTTGAGGAGATCAAACTCTAAAATCTTTAGAGGGTTTAGGATTCGAACTCTAACTTTCGACAGATATCCATGTACTTCGAAGTCATTTTGACAAGTATAAATATGCGAGGGAGATCAATTGTGACAACAAAGTGATGCGTGGAAGCAAGAAAGAGACAGGTATAAACGTGTCGTGAGAGAAGAGCTTGAATGAATTATAGTTGGAAAGAAAGTTGTTTTGTGAGAGAAACAAATAAACGCTTAGTGATATGTACATATATATAGACAGATTATCATGTGAGAGTCAAAATCTATGCGAGCATAAGAACAATGAATCTGGGCCACCAGATTCTGTTCTTCTCTCTCCTCCTGCAATTAATGAGGAGAGAGATGACAAAATCTAGCGGTCCAAAATCATTACTCTCATGTCTCACAGTTTTTGCTATCAAATGATCATCCATATATATATATGGTTGATCCTGTGAAAGCTAAAATCTTTGAGAACATGAGAGCAGTGATTTTGAACCACTAGATTCAGGCAGGACAGAGAAGACAGAATGTAGTGGTCCAGAATCACTGCTCTCACGCTTTCACAGTTTTTTCTCTCACAGGATCACTATATATATATATATATATATATATTTGGGAAAAGGAGTATACTTCCTGGATGTAGCTAACTTACATGCTCCCACCACTTTTCCCTTGAATTTTTCTGAAATGGAACCTATTGATATTTAGATCACAATATATCACCATGGTGTCATTAAAAATTCGACTTAATTCGAGACTTCTATCCCTTCCATCAAGACCGTCAAATTTTAGTGGTCTCAAAATTGCTAAAATTGACCCCCTTCAGATGGATGGCATAGGAGTTTGTGTTTCTGACGAAATTGGAATGACATGTTAGGGGATATAGTGAAGAATATACATATTTTCATTTTCTAAAAAATAAAAAATAGGGAAAGAGTGTGTGAGTAGTCAATTAGCTACACCCAAGATGTCGTCTCATTTGACCCATATATATATAGAGAGAGAGGAGTGATCATACAAGAGCAAAAAACTGTGAGAACATGAGAGCAGTGATTCCGGACAACTAGATTCAACCAGGAGAGAGAAGATATAATCTAGTGCTCCGGAATCACTACTCTCATGCTCTCACAGTTTTTTGCTCTCACATGATCACTCCTACACACGCGCGCGCATATATATATATATATATATATATATATATATATATATATATATATAGGAGAAACTTCAAATGAGGCGGGGTCTCACCATATATATGGTGAGCCACCCTCAATTTAGGCATCTTTCTAATATATTTTAAAATTTCTTGTTTCATATATATAATAATAAATATTAACACAACATGTATAGTGAAATAAAATTATGAAAATATTATTATAATAGATGGAAATATTGATTTGAATTTAGATGCTATATTTTACAAAATTTATTTTTTTTACAATGTGCAGTTTATATTTTACAAAAATGTTACAGAGTTTTTACTAAATTTGCAGTGGCTTTTAAAATTTCAAAAAAGCCCCCACCTCTCTCTCTCTCTCTCTCTCTCTCTCTATATATATATATATATATATATATATATATGGGGCTGCCCCATAGGGGGAGGTAACTTAGCTCCCCAGCCCAATTTTCTCCATTTTTTTATTTTTTTGAAAATTTTTCTGTGAATATCAATCACTATATCCATATATTATGTCATTCACATTTCTTGTGAAACAACGACTCCTACGGCCTCCATCTAGACCAACATTTTTTTACGGTCCTAGGATTTTTTAAATCGACCCTTTCTGGACGGAGGCCGTAGGAGTCTCTATTTCGCATGAAATTTGAGTGACATTATATAGGGATATAATAATGAATTTACACTATTTTTATTTTCGAAAAAATAAAAAAAATATGTGAAAATGGGGCGGGGGGCTAAGTTAGCTCCCCCTTGGGGGCATACACATTTTACCCAATATATATATAGAGAGAGGAGTGAAGCATGAGAGAGAAGACCATGAGAGAGAAGACAGAATCTAATGATCCAGAATGACAGCTCTTGTTACGATACAGCTCCAGCCCCCATCTTCCCAATCAACGGGGATGACGTTTCATCTCCAAAGCTCACAAATCGGAGCCAAGGTGCGGAATCCCTGAAAGAATGATCCTGCAAGCTCGCTCCCATGACGATGGGTGTTGGTCCATCCCGTAACCTTACCCCACCTTGCTCGAATCGGCTCGGTAGCGATGCTTCTCCGCACGTCAGAGCATGCAAGACTGCAGCTCCGCTTTCACCCTCGCGGCGGCATTGTCCCCTCCTCGTTAGAGCGGTCCTTCTGCTCTCTCAATGCCTGACACACTAGAACAAGCATCAGTAGCATCTGGCCGTTTTTGTAACTTCTCTTCAGCAATCCGTAGAAATGGAAGAGGCATCAAGACCTCTCAAATCTTGACAGAATCCGGTGGTCTTGGGCATATTTTGTTACCTTCAAAAGCCAAGATTTTTTCAATGTTTAGTGTTGTATTTTTTTTTCCATTCAATGTAAACTTTATTTTTTTTCTCATCTCCGGTATATTCACAATTCAATTGTATATTTTATTTCCTCCCTTTTTATCTTAGATAGTATTTTTGTTTTGAGCATCAAAATCTTCATTTTAAGATGCTAAAGCTAAAGCGGAGTTGGGAGAGTACGGAGTTAGCCGATATGAGTTTTGTTTTGGAGTAATGTATACCATTATTATTTGCTAATATGGCATGTCAATGGAATCTTTAGTTTAATAAAAGAAGTTTTGTCCTGCAATCTGCATATATGTAATTTATTTTAAAAGGCAAGTCGTTGAAATACATAGAAGGTATGCAAATGTGATTAGTCATTTGGATCGAAATTTGTTCGATTTGCAATTAAGAGCAAAGCTGGAGCAGTTGTTCCACCGTTAACATGGCAAATGCGAGTGTTAAACAGTGTGTTGTTTTTCCAATGTGATACTCTTGTCGTATGGATCACTATGACTACTTGCTTGGACAGAGTTAACGTTCAATCCGATGTCAACTACTTAACTTGGATGACGTCATTGATGTTTGCTTCGATGTCGACTCCTTGGACATCTTCGACGTTGGCTTGGATGTTTTTGACACTAAGGCAGTAAACCATAGTGGTGACCTCTTCGCTGATGGATGTACTCATTTTTTATAGACTTCTCGTTGTGGAGCCCTCAGTGCGTTGTGGATAGAACATCAAATATCAAATTGGTAGGATATAGATGGGCATTGTTTGGAGTAATTTCTTCTTTGTTATAACTTATTTGTAACTATTTGCTAACTGACCAAACTGTCAGACTTACCTCATGTGGAATATTGTTTGTTGTAATCATGTAGCACTCAGTCTTACCTCATATATGGTGATAAAACTGTAAGTTTATATCGAAACCGAAGGCTAGCGGGCAACAAGCTACGCCGCTAGATCTTTTTGAATTGCAAAACCAATTCTTTTAAACACTACATCCATAGATCTATGGTCCATCACATTGTTGTTCATCACTTTTTGGATCCTCTTTAAAATCTCAATAGCTTCTGGTGCTAAGAAGCCAAAGGTGTCAAAACCAAAGTGGATGAAGGCATGTTGATTCTCCGTGCAGGCTTTCTCGTGCTTCACCACTTTTGCTAAAGATGCTTTAAGTGCAGCATGCCCTGCTGTGAAGGTCCCGCTCTTCAACACCACCAACGGTGAAACTCCTGTCAAATCTATACATGCATGTTTTCCTCCTATCCACCCAAAGATCAAAATATCAGCAGGTCTAAGTGTAGATCTTCCCTCCTGTGGGTCAGTTAAAAAGTTCACTGGCACCTCCTTCTTAGCAGCAATACCTGCACGCCTGAGCACATCAAATAAAACGTCTCTAACAAGATCGTGTCTGTACTTAAACCCCAGAAGCTCCCTGCAATGAATTGCAAGATCACCAAAATTGTCTAAGCATGCTTTACGATAGATTGGACAAATCTCATCGGTAGGGAATAATGGAATCATCAGACGATATTTGAGAATACTGCGGTACTCCACCGGTGACATGTGAAGTCCAAGTCCGTCTATAGGAAGGGTAAGGAGAAAATCTTCGGCATGATCAGCTTGAAGACACCGAAAAACTGCCTTTTGTCTAACGGACATGTTAAATACCACATCCATATCCACAATTATTTTGCTAAAAAGAGCACTCGCCAAAATATTTTGGGTCTTAGGGGGGGCGGTGTCATTTTTAGAGAAACAACTGAGGTCGAATGAGGGAATCAAACCATTAAGCCTTTGAAGAGCACAGTCGAAGTCGGAGTCCAAAATGTGAATTTGATTGTCCCATAGTGTATGGTCCTGAAGTTCCCAAGATTGCGCTCTAGAAGCCACAAAAGCGTAGGAAGAGGCCTCCACAGCTGAAAGTAGCCCCAAACCACCAAGTCGAATGGGTAAAGAAGCCACCCTCCATTGTAGATCTCCAAAAAAAGATCCTCCACAAACAACAATATCTTCAATGGATCCTCGTAAACCTCTGTCAAATAAAATTGCGGCCTCTTTCATGTACAAGGGTTGACAAGTCCTCAAGCCAAATAAAAGTTTTGATAGGCCCATGCAAGAACAAAGTAAGAGAAGCTCACACTGGGGATCTTTCAACTGAGGTAGAAGATACATCAATTTCACCGTTTTAGCAGCTCTCTCTAAAGCCATGCCTTCAATAAATTTTTGATCCATACTAACAGCCCCTCCAAGCAGCTTCACGCCCAATAAAGGTCTTCCAATGTCAGTTGGGAACAAACCTTTGTGTAGTTTTCTGCAATCACAAGTAGGCCAAAAGAGTTCTGTTTTATGAATATTTAAAACTAGACCCAAGTCTGGCCCACGTTGTTGGATGATATTTAAAACCTTGGCCACTTCAAATGTATCTCTAATAATTGTGCCATCATCAAGGTACCAAGCATGAAGAAGTAGTTTGCAATTATCTCTGATATAGTGGATAAGTGGGTGTAGAATGAGAGAAAAGCGGAGCGGGCCTAGAGGATCACCCTGCTGCACTCCAATGGAAGACCAAATATGTCTGTCTCCAAGGTACAACCTTGCTGCCTGTCCATATAAGAACTCCACCCATAAATATATAGAAGAACATCTTTCTCTCACCCAACGTAATAAGACGGACCTATCAACCAAATTGAAGGCATTAGAAAAATCCACTATAAGTAAGGAAAGAGAGACATCAGTATGACATGCATTCAACACCCTTTTAACACTGTGTAGAATAGACTCAGCTCCACCAGAAACCCCCACTCCAAACTTAAAGTCATTGAGATATTTAGTCATATCTTTATTAACTCCTGCCATTGCCACTTTGGACACAAGCCGTCTCCAAATAGTACCAAATGTAGAATACTATTTGGAAAAATTGTGTCGACTTATCCATACTTCTTTGTTGCAATCAAATACATTAGCCATCAAAGAAAATAGATTGCTTCTCACCAAGAAATACTATTCAACGCCTTCAAGATGCAAAGAAATATTCTTCCTACCACTGTCAATCTCTATACATTTTTTAATAATACATGTTTTTGAATCAATCAAAACTTGCCTTCTTAATTAAAAAAACTAAAGAGAAAGTTCAAGATAGAGTTGATATCTTAGTATAAATAAAATGATTTCCTGCAGTATCAATCAAATCTTGGCTTTCCGATGTAGCAAAATACGCCCGAGACCACGGATTCTGTCAAGATTTGAGAGTTCTAGATGCCTCTTCCGTGTATTACTGATTGCAGAAGAGAAGTTACAAAAATGGCAAGATGGTACTGATGCCGGTTCTATTGTGTCGGGCATTGTGAGAGGGGAAGGACCGCTCTAACGAGGAGGGGACAATGCCGCTGCGATGGTGAAAGCGGAGCTGCAGTTGCTCTGACGTGCGGGGAAGCCTCGCGGAGTAGATTCAAGCAAGGTGGGGTAATGTTGAGAGATGGACCAATACCCATCGTCATGGGAGCGAGCTTGCAGGATCATTCTTCCAGGGGGCTCCACACCTTAGCCCAGATTTTGTGCATGCCGGAGAGAGCTTCAGAGAGGAAGCATCGTCTTCGTCGATTGGGAAGATGGGAGCTGGAGTTGTATTGTCACAGGAGGAGAGCGGCACTTTTTTATTCTGCAGCTCTTGGAAAGGAGGAAAGATAGAAGGAGCATTACTCCAATCTCATCTGTTAGTGTTTTTTAAGATCCTAGGGTCCATATTGGTGGCTCTCATCCTCTCATAGGATCACTCCTCTATATACATATACATATATATATACATATATATATAGAGAGAGAGAGAGTGAGTGAAAGGAAAGGGAGCCTACTTTGTGAAGCAGGTAACCTTACCTACTTCACATCTATTTTTAGCAGAATTTTTTATTTTTTTCAAAAATACTACCGTGGATTTGCATAACTATATCCCTCTAATATGTCATAAAAATTTCGTCAGAAACAGAGACTCCTACAACCTCCATCCAGAACATGTATTTTTAACGGTCTTAGATTTGTTGTAAATTAACTGTTTTTTTATGAAAAAGAGGGTGAGCTCCCAAGGTGGGAGTCACCGCAAAAGTATAATATCATTAATAGGAAAGGATATAAGGTACATTACCTGGCCTCCCAAAATTTTATGAGAGCCCTACAATGAGACACAACATTTTCTGAATAAAACTTTTGTTTCTTAAAAACCAGCTCATTCCTCGCCAACCAGATAACCCACAACACCGCAAAAGGTTAGGTAACATCATCAGTGGAGTTGCCTCTAACCTTTCTTATTGTCTCCCAAAAGCTCGCAAATCCGCCCATGTCTACCCACGGGATCGCCATCTCCCTCCAAACCTTCACCGAAGTCTCACAAGTGAAGAACAGATGCTCTGAGTTCTCCATCTGTTCCCCGCACATGTCACAAGTCACATCTTGATGCCTCAAAATCCTCACCCTCCTAACCTTGTCACAAAGCTTGTCTCTCCTCAGGCACCAGGGGAAAAACTTTATCCTACTTGGGATCTTGCAAACACAAATAATCTTCACATCCTTACACAAGTCGAGATCTTGTCCATTTCCTCCATTTCTTAGCTCGCCATATAGCTGCTTGACAGAGAACTTCTTACCCGACCACTCATAATGATCCATGAGATGAGAGTAGTCCCTTGGAACAGGAGCCGCATCAAAGAGTCGAAGAAGTTCCTCACTCCTCCTGTCAGAGAGGACCGCTGCAAAACTTAATCCCCACTCTCCGGAATTACTCAGTTCCCGCAAAGTGGCCTCCTTCAATGTCATCATCACAAAGAGTTTTAGGAACCGCATCTCAAGAGTCCCCTCCCCCATCCAATCATCCCTCCAAAATCTGAATCCTCTCCCACCCCCAACTTAGGCAATAGCCTATGTGATACGAGCCTCAAAACCTCCCGTACCCGTTACCATAGGGGTGATTCAAACCGAGTAGGCCTTGCAATCAGGTCACCTTTCACCTCATAGATCCTTCTAATCAATCTCGTGGCTAGATCCTCTGATGGTCCCCAAATGCGCGACATCCACTTTGCCACTAGATCCATGTTCATGCATGCCAAATCCCGAACTCCCAACCCTCCATGATCCTTAGTTCTTGTGTTCTCCTCCCATACCACCAGATGCATTCCTGACTTTTATTGTTTACCGTCCGACCAGAAGAATCTTCTCATTAGCTTTTCAATCTTCTTTCTCACCCCAACTGGCATCATCGTAGTAGAGAAAAAGAAAGTGGGAATAGAGGATAGGAGATGCTTCAGCAAAACAAGCTTACCACCCTTAGATAAGGAAATCGTCTTCCAACCAGCCAGTTTCCCCTCTATCTTCCAGATAACTGCGTCCCAGTCTGCCACTCTCAGCTTACCAACCACCAATGGAAGACCTAGATAGGTAATTGGTAGATCCCCCAACTGACAGCCAAGCAGTTCTGCAATTCTGGTCTGCTCTTCATTTTGTAACCCAAAGGTGATAACCAATGATTTCTGTAGATTTATCTCCAGCCTAGACATACTACTAAAAATGTCTAGCAACTGAGCCACTCTACCTATCATTTCATTCGTCCCATCTAGAAAAAGCATTATATCATCAGCATATTGCAGTAAGGGCACAGAGACGTCATCTAGCTGAAAACCATCGCACCAGCCACCATCAACCGTCTGCCTGAACATGACCGTCAATGCATCCGCAACAAGAACAAAAAGCATGGGTGCTAGAGGACATCCCTATCGCGCTCCTCTCTGTGGCCGGAAGAAACCCCCCTCTGGTCGCCCATTCACTAAGACCGAGAGAGAAGATGTAGTGATACATCTCTTCATCCAAGAAATCCAGTCTTTTGGGAACCCTCTTCTCCTCATTGACGTCCATAGGAAGCGTCGGTCCACACAGTCATAAGTTTTTGCAAAGTCGATCTTCCACAATACACCCTTTGCTCCACTGCATCTCCACTGTAAGCAAATCTCTGACGCCACCTCCAAGCCATATGCCATTTGTCGACCAGGAATGAACGCGGATTGGCCCTCCAGAACAATCGACTCCAAGACCCCTATGAGCCTATTTGCCAACACTTTTGCCACAATGAGGTAGATCCTGTTTGATAGCGCAATTGGTCTGAAGTCATCAACTCTTGATGGGTGATCTTTCTTCGGCAGCAAAAACAACATTGCCCTATTAAACTTCTCGAACCCCTTGTTCCCTTCTCTAAACTGTTCTATCACCTCTAGGATCTCAGCCTTCAGAAGGTCCCAAAACTCTTTGTCAAAAAAACCGGAAATCCATCCAGCCCCGATGCTCCTTCCGCATTTAGACCCCAGACTGCCCTCTTCACCTCGACCTCTAAGAATGGAGCCACCAGCTCCTCTGCCTGCCCTGGCGCCAGATACTTCACCCCCTCCCCAGCCAACCCCATCCATCTCCCCGCCTCCTTCACGTCATCTCCACAAAGTGGTCTCTCAGAGAACTACCAATTTGTGCTTCCCCGGATAGCCTCAATCCTCCCACATGATGTTCTCGAATGTGATTCCTTCTCCTCCTGCCAGAAGCCATAGTGTGAAAGAATCTTATATTAGCATCCCCTTCACGCAACCACTTCTGCCTGAACTTTTGTCTCCATTCTATCTCTTCTTTCTTATCTTCCATCATAATGACTTCCAAAAGCTTGGATCTCTCCATTGTCTCCTCCTGATCCAACCCTCTCAAATCGTCCAACCCATCCAGACGAACAACCTCTTTCTACGCCTCTCCTCTCATCTCCCTTCTCTTCATTCTTACCTCTCTCCCATACCTCATCAAGAAAGATTTGAGCAGTGCCAGTTTAGACGCTACCCGACTCACTACTGAACCCACTGGACTCCATACCTTCCATAGATCTGCAACCAACTCTTTGAATCCATCTTCCAACACCCAAGACCGCTCAAACTGAAAGAAGAACCTGCTTCTTACCACCTCACCAGAGGACCAGATAATGGGCGTGTGATCAGAGTGAGCACGCGGTAGTGCCCATGCTTGTGAAAGTGGGAACTTTTCAACCCCCTCCATGGAAAGTAGGAACATGTCCAATCTCGACCTCGACCTAGTATTACGCCATGTAAAAGTCACCCTGATGCATCCAAAATTGTTAATCCCAAAGAATGCACCAACTCCTACAACTCTGTCGAACCAACATCTCTCCCACCTCCTCCTCGAGGGCGATCATCTGAAAGCAACGTAATGTTGAGATCCCTTCTGTTAAACCCAAAAATCGGCGGTCTAAATATGTCTAACACAAGGCAGAGACAAAGTCGCTGTGACGACCGTACGAAATCTGGAATTCAAACAATAATTAACCCACAACAGATATCAAACAATGAAATGTGGTGCGGAGTTAAAATTTATTATAAATCTACAACAAAGATGTGTATAGGTGCAAAGTATGTGTAGAGATCGAACATAGGGAGCAGAAAGGTATAACGGGGCAAAACGCTCAAAAATGTGAATGTGATCAAATGTCTGTCTATGCCATTTTTTGTGGGTTTCTGGTTTTATTTTTTTATTTATTATTTTTTAAATTTTAAATTTTTATATTTTTGTTTTTTAATTTTCTAATTTTCTATTTTCTTTTTATATTTTATATTTTATATTTTTCTTTTTCTTTAAATATAGATATAATATATATAAGGAATATATATACATTAGATATAAGAGAGAGATAATAATAGGGAAAATTGCTCAAAATACAGAAAGAAAGTGTTTTTGTGAATTTTATATTTTTCTAATGTTTTTGTGATTTTTCTAATTTTTTCCAACTTTATTTGGTAATTCTAAAGGTAAAAATACTAGAAACAGTGAACTAGGTTGCTGGATGAAACCAAATTGAGGATGAACAATACTAATCAGAGTTCAAAAATCCGAAAACTATTTTTAATTCAAAGATAATAAATCATAGAAAATTCAGAGACCAAAATGATATTTTTAGGAATTTTCTAGAATTTTTAAGATTCTTTATGAAGATTTTTAGTGTTTTTATATTTTTTTGGAGTTTTCTTTTATATTATTTAGTGATTTTTGGAAAGAAGTTAAAACACACTAAAACAAGCAAAATGTAATTTTTTTGGAATTTTTAAAGGGGATTTATAATTTTTTATGGATTTTATAATGCAAACAGTGCTGAAAATGCTTTTTTTGAATGTATATAAATAATAAAATGTAATGAAAATGCAAAATAAAAATATACCACGAAACTACAATGCAACAGGAATTTATGGTATTTTTTTTGGATTTTTAGGTATTTATAGATGCATGAAATAAATAGATATAGCAAAAAGAAACTACATAGCTAGCAAGGGCAGAAATGTAATTAGCAAAAATTCCGGAGGCTTAGGTGCAATTTTCTCGCAAAATTATAACGTATGAAAAATATTTAAAGACTAAATGCAAATAGACAAGAACGGAGCGACTCCTCTATAAAAACTCCAAGGTCACGCGCACGGGGCGTGCGATTGGGAAGGACAGTTCTATAATTTTCCAAAATCCGAGGGTTGTTTTGCAATTATACCAAAAATAATACACGTAATAGCAAAGTTCCTGGACATAATGAAAATACCAAGAGATGTGAGGGTCCCGGCGCAAAATTCCCCGCACCTCACGCGCAGGGGCTCGTGAGGTGATGTGGACAGGGGCCTCGATGCAATATTACTAAGTGCATGGGCTAATCACTAAATATTACAAGAAATAATAACACTGCAGATGAAAGATTATAAACCTAATATTAAATTGCAAAATGTCATGGGTTAAGTGCGTAAAATACCCACGAAGGCTCGATCGGATGGCGACAAAGCTTTCACTTATCCATGTGGCGAGCTCCGGTTGCACGATGCTGCTTCGCAATCGAACGGATGAGATTAGAAGATCTCCGGTTGGTCTGACTGTGGCGCGTGGGGAGATCGGACGGCTGCTGCTATGCCTGGGCGGAGATCTTGATCCAACGGCAGGGGAGCACATTGGAACAAATAATGAAGAACAGGCTCTAGGCGAGCTTCGATTTGGTGATGCTTCCTTCTCCGCCGACCTAAGGCCCAGCCAAGGGGCTCCTGACATAGCTGCGGCTCCGACGAAGCCTCCAGATGGCCTAAATTGGTCAAGGGCTGCTGAGAAAACCCCTAGCGGTCGAGTTTCTCCAGGCACCTGGACGAACTTTGGAGAGATGCTCCTGAACCACAGAAGGGCCTTTCAGACCCTACAATTACACAAGAAGCACGGCAGCACATGGGGGCAGAGGTCTAGCTTTTATTGGTGAAGCTTGGGCGGTTATGGTGTGAAAAATGGTGGCTCACCGGGGCAAGCTCCGGCGAGGGAGTGGACTGGGTGATTCAGTGGGTTAGAGGCGAAATGAAATATGGGAAATGGTTCCTACGACTACTAGAAGCAATAAAGAGCATGAAAAAGCAAATAAAAATAGAACATCAAGGGTCAAAAACCCAAGGCAAACCTCACGACCAAGCTTGGCCGAAGATGGAGTTGTGGAGCCACTCCTCGCCCTTGGCTGGGCTCCTCCCGCTAGCTGGAGGATGCTTGTCAAGCCTCCAGTCCAGAGCTCGGCGAGAAGAAGCAAAACCAAGGTCAAAAGAGGGTCCAATTCGAAATGAAGGTCAAGGGGGTTTTTGAAGAAGATGGTGGTCGGGCATGAAAGACGAGGTGACAACGAGCGATGCAACGCTCCAATCCCCGAAGTAAGCTAAGGGTGTGTAAGCTCTATAGTAGGGGAGAAAAAGTCGTGAAGAGTCGAGCATGAGACGGTGAAAGGATTAGCCTCTAAAAAAGTGAGAAAATGGACAACAACCAATTGTGATATTGCTACAGGAGTGGGTCAGAGAGTAGACACGTCGGTCAACTCTCCAGACCCCCTAGATGGTCCACGTGGACCAACCAGGAAAAATCCTGGAAAAACACTTTGTAAAATCCATTTAAATTAGTAAACGATTTTATTATTTTTTGGTTATTTAGTAAAAAATATTTATTATTTTATGAATTATTTTTTTATGATTTCTATATTTTTTTAGAGGTATAAAAATACAAGTTACCTTTTATGACCTATATAGGTATATATAACTATGTATTTTAATCTTTTATTTTTATTTTGTGAATTTAATTTATTTATTTTTGTTTATTATTTTATAAATTTATAAAATATTTTTATACACTTAAATATATTTTTATTTTATTTTTCTTAAGTATTTTGTACACTTAATAAAATATAAGAATTACTTATACATGTATATGTATAGGTATTATACCTAGGTATTATATACATGTATTTTATTTTTGTCTTTTCTTTAGGTTTTTATTCTGATTTTAATGTACATATATATTATAAATAATATTTACAAAATTATAAAAATATAAAATGGTAAAAATAATGAATAAATAATAAAATGAATATTTTAATATGTACAAGTATACAATAGGGGTCCAAAACTCAACTTTCAAACCGTAGTTCCGCCAAATGCGAAACCACAACCATTAAATAGATTATTTAAAATTATATACATTTAAAGGTGATTTTGATGTGTTTAGAGTTTTTATTTGCGAGATACAGGTCTGGGAAGTTTGGATTATGGAATCTTATTCAGGTCATAACTTTTAATCTGTACATTATTTTTCTATGAAATCAATTTTTTATTTTTCTTCATTTAATTATCTACAACTATCATGTACAGACTTTCTTTATTTGAGGTATAAAAAGTGGAACTAAAAATAGGTCCCAAAATGAATAAAGAATGAATGACATAAAAGGTATTTTTATTTTATTCTGGCCCTTATCTCCCCCTACTTCATTCCTTGTCGACCTAGTCATCGAGATGCCTAGGTCTCGAGGTTTCATGTCATAAAATATTTACAATATTTTATTCTTTTTCTTTTCTTTATCTATAATTTTGGCTTTAAAAACTGTATTTTATACACATTTTGTACACAAATGTATGGATGATAAAATGCATGATTTAACACTATTTTCACGTATTTACCAAGGTTTTTGATAGAATAAAGATGATGAAATGTAGATTCATCATCCCCCTATACTTGCCTTTGCTAGTCCCTAGCAAACACTTATGAAATAAGTGTAGACAAGAAAAACAAAGAAAAGAAAAAGAAGGAAGATGGATGAAGTTTAATTATCAAACTTGTCTTCACAAAATCAAAGTTTGGAGCTTAAGTCGAACCTTTGGAATTTTAGTGCGGGCGGAACCTTAATGAGAACCAAATTTGAAATCCAACTGTCTCTGAGAATCCCAAAACTCTGTTCAAGTCTCCTCAATAGCCAGCTCAGAAATATCTCAACTCATACGCAAACCATTACGACTATGAATCTGACTCGTACAGTGTAAGTGATTGTGGCTCTCCCCAACTAGAATGGCAAAGAGACTGACTTCTCCAGCATGACAACCCAATGATTCTCCAATACAATAACTCCTTCCTCGAGGAGAGGGGTATTCCCTTCTAAGTTCAAGTAGCAACCAGCTCAAGAGGAGGGGGTGAAGAGAAGAATGGACGGTATCCAGTGTAGCTACCTATCCTAGGATGCAAGACTAGTGTAGTCAAGTCATCCAGCTGCAGGCTTACATGATTTGACTTTGGAACTTAAGATTGCTTATTGACTTTACAACATATTCACATACTTTTGCAGGCATTTATTTTTGTACGTGCCTGTCTCTTTTTTTTGAAATACTATTTACAGCAGCCGTTACATAAGGAGTTTTTCCTCTTGAGCCAGTAGAATATCCCTCTTTTGAAGCTTTATCGCAACCCACACTCTCCTGTCTTTAGAATTCCTCATCACTGGATGGGTTGGGGTGCACTTCCCTCGCTAGAGGAGGACATGTGTTTCCACTTGTGTGCGTCTCATACCGGTAAATCCAATCCCCTCACCACCCCAACTGAGTTGAGCCATGTGAAAGGTGCAGTGTCCAAGTTAGGTCATTATCAACAAGAGTCGTGCGTGCGTTCCGAAATACTCTACTTAGTCAGTCAAGAATCCATTGAACCAAGTCTCGTGATCCTCAAAGAATTAACTCAACTAGACATGAAGTACCTCAATTCCAGTTCCTATAAGGTTCCTGTTCTTAGGTAGATTTTAAGGTCCAATCTAGCTCCAATCTCCGGATTTTATTTAGACTTGTTCAACTATCAAACTCAATTCGAAAAATGCTAATGCTATGCAAATGCTATGCCGAATGCAGAAAATATTTTTGTGATGCAATTTTCAAAGATTTTGAACTTTTTATGGATTTTTGAAAAGATGATGCATATGCATGTTTTTGGTATTTTTCAATGGATTTTTCAAATGTTTTTGGATTTTAATTTTGCAAATGTTTTTGGGATTTTTTAAAAATAAAAGATTTTGGATAAAAACTAGGTACATACTATTTACATGGGAGTGCTTCTTATATTTACAAGAAGTGGATTTTAAGAATTTACAGGGGTAAGTGATCTATTTTTATAAATAAATATATAGTGAGTTTTTAGGTGTGATGTATATATTCCTCAAACTTATTTGAAAAGGTTTTTCAAACAATTTTGAAAACTATAGTCCAAAATAATTTTTACAAACAATTTTACAAACATGTACACACATTTGAAAATCATTTTGCAAAGGTTTTCCAAAAAGTATGGATAGATTTTTCACATATTTTTGCAACCATTTTTCAAACCATTTACAAATCATTTTTCAAATATTTTAATTCACATAAAGAAAATAAACTTTACAAACCAAAATATTTTTATAAAGGTTGAAAACATGTAATAAAACGTTTTCCAAATAGTTTTCAAAAGATTTTTCACAAAGATTTTCAAACTATTTTTCAAACATTTTGCAAAAAACATTTTCACTCGATTTATTAATCAGTAAATACAAAAATAATTTGAGGAATGATAACATCTTTTTATTAACATTTTTAGTGGATTTTAAAGAATTATTAGCCGTAATTATTAAGAAAATACGAAAGTACGAGTTATGGCTAAAATATATATGTAGTATATACGACACCCCTGTACTTAGCTTGAGCTATGTCCTCATAGATCGAAGAGAAAAGAGAAGACATAACTCGTACTGAGTATAGGAAAATCTAAAGAATAAATGAATGAAGA
Organism: Ottelia alismoides; assembly: GCA_037367405.1. NCBI lineage: Eukaryota > Viridiplantae > Streptophyta > Magnoliopsida > Alismatales > Hydrocharitaceae > Ottelia > Ottelia alismoides. The sequence goes on along the minus strand of JAZKJV010007870.1, from coordinate 27,261 downwards.
AGAATGAACGAATGAGAAGTTGACTGTCCCCCTATACTTCGGATCAAATAATCCTAAGTATAGCGGACTATACACAAAGCAGGGAGGGTCAAGGGTGGGAATGAACAGATTGTACTCGTATTGTCTCCCCTATACTTAGGGTAAGATATTCTTGAGTATAGACAAGAAGAGGAGACGATGGATAGGATCAAAGAATGGAGAAACTCGGGGTGCACACCCCCTATACTTAGGACAAAGTACGTCCTAAGTATAGAAGTCTGTCAAAAAGGGGCAACACCTTTTTTGATAGATAAAGAAAATAGAAAAGGAAAAGAAGAAAAGAAGAACAGAAGAACAGAGATCAGAGTGGAAGAAAAGATCGTGAGGATGTACACACCACTCCCCCTATATTTAGGGTAAAAGAAACCCTAAGTATAGGCGACAACATGAGTAATGAAACAGAACGACGAATGAACACTCGGCTCGTCCACCTCCCTATACTTAGGACAAAGTATGTCCTAAGTAAGGGAAACACGAGAATGGATGGACGAGCAATACGAAAGATAGACAGAGATACACAAGAGAGAATATACAACGGAGATGGATGTACACATGATCAAGAAGGTAGAAAGCGAACCTTCTTGCAGGACCGCTGAGGAATAGATCCGGTATGGTGCAGGTTGACATTGGGGTCCACAGTGGACGGAAGCCGATCAGGGTCGATAGAGTGGAGATCCTCATGGGCCCTAGGTTGTGAAGGAACAGAATGGTGAGTGGTAGAAATACGACTAGGTCCAGCCTTGGGTGCCTCGTTGATATCGAAGTGGAATGGGACGAACTCATCATCATCGGAAGAAGTGTAGTCAGTATCGTCCTGCAAAGTGTCATCCAGGTCAAAACCAAAAGGAACGAACTCATCAGTGGAAGTAGTCGAACTATGTTCGTCCTCTATAATCTCAACCGGGTCATCTTTCTCATCAAAAGGTCCGCATTCCCGAATAAAAGTAATCAAATCAAATTCAGCCTTTTGAGTCTTATCTGAATCTAAGTGAACAGGAACGAACCCATCGGTGAAAGAAGTCGAGTCATGTCCGTCCTATCTAGTCTCTAGATCTGCCCTCCGCTCAATGGTATCAATAGTGTAAATCCCATGGATGTCATCAACATATCACCACGTCCCAGAAGAAGGAACTCCGAGGTCCATGCTTTCCGAGTCTTCCTCCACGAGGAGGAATTCTCGGGTCTCAGTGGAATCCAATGAACAACAAAATTATCTGATAGTCTCGTCAAGGTCATGGTTCTCGAGGTCAGCCAAGATAGGTGAAGTCGCATCAGGTGCAGGTCTTTGGTCAGCAGTGGGTGCAGTGATCAACACTTCGCTCTCGTCAGCAGGACGGAAGCAAATCTCTCCTGATCCATAATCAATAACGACCCTCGCAGAGGTGAGGAATGGTCGTCCCAGGATGATTGGAGAGTGCTCCCCAGTGGAGGTCTCCATGGGCAATATGACAAAGTCAACGTGATAGCTCATGACCTGAATCGAAATGACGGCATTTTCTAGGATACCCTTCGGCCTCTTTATTGATCCATCAGCAAACTGTACGATCATCCTGGTCTTCTTGAGAGGCCCTAAGTGAAGAGACTGTACCAACGATAAGGGTATGGTGCTAATCGACGCACCGTCGTCGAGGAGAGTGTGATCACAAGTATGGTCAGAGATGGTGCAGCTAATGAAAGGTGTGGCTATGTTCTTCTTCCGAGGAAGGGGATGATGTGTGACGGCATGGGCAGTGGCCATGGTCAAGATATGATGCTCAGATCTGCTCCTTCGCTTTCTCTTCTTATGAGGAGTAGATAATTGGTTCATGGCCTGCTGAAGTGGGGCACGGATGATCTCATGAATAGTGGCCTCCACTTTGGGTTCAATCAATATTTCTTTGAATTTTTGGACCTCCTCCATACAAGGGAGGAAGTCGGAATCGGAATATACACAAGGCCTGCCAAGAGCTGTCTGTACAGTGGCATCCTCGGGGTCAAAGGTGGGACAGTGCGTGAATGAATGTGTGGTCAAATGGTCTGGCACATGGGCCCTCTCCTCAAAGTTTGAATCAACCAAGTGTCTCCCAATCTCTTTTTTGTTTTTAAAATTTTCTCTTTTTTTTGTATTTTGGGCGATTGTAAGCTCTCATGGTAATACTCAAATGATTCAAAATCATCAGATCATGAAGCATCAATGTGACTCTTATTCATGCAGGTGAGGTTGTCAATCCTCGAATTCATTTGCTCCATGAACTGGGTCAAGGTCTCAAGTGTGGACATCGTGAGAGGTGACTCCAACAGGTCAGTCTCGGGTGGATGTGAAGGTGGAAAACATGGAGGTGGTGGTGGATGTGGGTAGAAATCCGAGGTCTGATGTTGTGGCTGAGGCGAGTATGTACAAAAATCAGAAAAAATAGGAGGAGGGTCCTCCTGATAAAAGGAAGGTGGACCGACTGGAGTGAACGAGGGATCTGCAAATTATGGATAAAATACGCCTCCAGTCGGCCATGTCGAAACAAGTGGAAAATGATAATCGTGAGAGCACGAAGGTCAAATCAAGAGAGTGAAAAAGAAGGCGCAAATGTGCAGAGGCGATCTAAAATGCACACAAGCAATCACAAACAAACTCACATAAAACAAACCCTCAATTCACGTACTCAACTCGGTAGAGACTAAAAAGTTGGTCTTTTTATCTTGTCTGTTTTAGAGTTAGGTGAGAAGTCAAGAAGTTGCACAAACACTTAGGGGCTGAATGGGATTTGGGCACTAACCTTAGTGTGTGCGCGAGCAATGTAAAACGAAGACAATGAGGGGATTACTCGCCCCAAGATAATGATTTTCTTTTTATTTGTTTTTAAGGTCAAGTAATATTAACAGTCCCATTTTTATTTGATTATCACTTTTTTGGATTTTTAATAAGCAATGCACACGCCTAACGAGGTGTCAATTCCTTTAAGCACCTAGGTGGTCAAAATCAGAGGGAGAGGTGGAAAAGCAATGCAAACGGCAAATCAATGATGTATGCTAAAGAGAAATGCTCACCTTGTCTCCAACACTCTGCATGCAAGGATGCTCAGCAGAATTGAAACCTATTTATATGCAAATGCAAAGCTGATGAAATCGCCCTAGGAGGAGAAGCTGATATTATCGTGAAGAACAATTTTCGAAATTTGACTAAGTCCAACGTGAGACTATAGGTACATGTAATTATATTAAGTGTTTGGACCTAATGCTACGACAAGCAGTTCCTACAGCTAAGGGCTCAATCACACAAAAGAAATAAAATCAAAACCGAAAAACAAATACATAAAAAATACGAAGAAAAAAGCGAGAAAGCCGCGGTAAGCCCCCAAGTGAACAACCACTTGGAAATTAGGCTCGAGAGTCAAAAGTTCAGGGGTACCTGTATTATTATAAAAATATAAATCTCTCACTCACTTCAAATTACAAGAATAAATACAGAAACTAAAAATAAGCTTGGTCTTCACAACTCTCTAAGTCTCCTAGGTGCTAGGCTGGTAGACTGTCGTCGGCTTCACGTGGGTGCACATGCGCCTAGGGTGGAGCGCCTCCCTCGATCTGTGGTACCTCGCACGAAGTCAACAAAAGAGGAGGTTAGACAACTCAACAGATATATCAAAAATACGGAAAATAAAATAAAATAAGCAAAAATAAAAACTGCGAAAGTAAACAAACAATCACAAGCACAAACAAAAAGCCGAACTACGTTGTTGCTCCCCGGCAATGATGCCATTTGTTATACCTAAAAATCGGCGGTCTAAATATGTCTCACACAAGGCGGAGACAAAGTCACTGTGGCGACCACACGAAATGTGGAATTCAAACAATAATTATCCCACAACAGATATCAAACAATGAAAAGCGGTGCAGAGTTAAAATTTATTATAACTCTACAACAAAGATGTGTATAGGTGCAAGTATGTGTAGAGGTCGAACACAGGGAGCAGACAGGTAGAACGGGGCAAAATGCTCAAAAATGTGAATGTAATCAAATGTCTATCTATGCTATTTTTTGTGGGTTTCTGGTTTTATCATTTTTATTTATTATTTTTTTCAATTTTATATTTTTATATTTTGATGATAAATTTTCTAATTTTCTATTTTCTTTTAATATGTTATATTTTTTATATTTTCTTTTTATTTAAATAAAGATATAATATATATAAGGAATATATATATACACTAGATATAAGAGAGAGATAAAAATAGGGAAAATTGATCAAAATACAGGAAAAAATGTGTTTTTGTTAATTTTATATTTTTATAATATTTTTGTGATTTTTCTAGATTTTTCCTACTTTTTTTGGTATATTTAAAGGTAAAAATAATAGAAACAGTGAACTAGGTTGCTGGCTGAAACCAAATTGAGGATGAAAAATACTAATCAGAGTTCAAAAATCCTCAAACTAATTTTAATTGAAAGATAATACATCAGAGAAAATTCAGAGACCAAAATGATATTTTTTAGGAATTTTCTAGAAATTTTAAGATTTTTATGAAAATTTTTATGGTTTTTATATTTTTAGGAGTTTTCTTTTATATTTTTAGTGATTTTTGGGTAGACGTTAAAACACACTAAAATAAGCAAAATATTTTTTTTTGGAATTTTTAAAGGGGTTTTTATAATTTTTATGGATTTTATAATGCAAACAGTGCTGAAAATGCTTGTTTTTGTATTTTTATAAGTAATAAAATGCAATAAAAATGCAAAATAAAAGTATGCCATGAAACTACAATGCAACAGGAATTTATGGTAATTTTTGTGGATTTTTTAGGTATTTATAGATGCATGAAATAAATATATATTGCAAAAGAAACTACATAGCTATCAGGCGCAGAAATGTAATTAGCAAGAGTTTCAAGGGCCTAGGTGCAATTTTCTCGCAAAATTATAACGTATGAAAAATATTTAAAGACAAAATGCAAATAGCCAAGAACGGAAGGGCTCCTCTAAAAAACTCCAAGGTCACGCGCAGGGGCGTGTGACTAGGAAGGATAGTTTTGTAATTTTCCAAAATCCGAGGGTTGTTTTAAAATTATATCAAAAATAATACACGTAATAGCAAAGTTCCTGGACGCAATGAAAATACTAAGAGATGCGAGGGTCCCTGTGCAAAATTCCCCGTACCTCACGCGCACGGACACGTGAGGTGACGTGGACAGGGGATAATCACTAAATATTACAAGAAATAATAGCACTGCAGATGAAAGATTATAAACCTAATATTAAATTGCAAAATGTCGCGGGTTAAGTGCGCAAAATACCCACGAAGGCTCAATTCGACGGTGGCAAAGTGTTTACTTATCCACGTGGCGAGCTCCGGTTGCACGATGCCGCTTCGCGATCGACCGACTGAGATTAGAAGATCTCCGGTTGATCTAACAGTGGCGCGTGGGGAGATCGGACGGTTGCTGCTATGCCTGGGTGGAGATCTTGATCTAACGGTAGGGGAGCACATTGGAAGAACTGACGAAGAACAGGCTCCAGGCGAGCTTCGATTTGGTGATGCTTCCTTCTCCGCCGGCCTGAGGCCCAGCCAAGGGGCTCCTGACGTAGCTGCAGCTCTGGCAAAGCTTCCAGATGGCCCAAATTGGTCCAGGGGTTGCTGAGAAAACCCCCGGCGGTCGAGTTTCTCCAGGCACCTGGACGAGCTTTGGCGAGATGCTCCTGACCCACAGAAGGGCCCTTCAGACCCTGCAATTACACAAGAAGCATGGCAGCACAAGGGGGCAGAGGTCTAGCTTTTATTGGCAAAGCTTGGGCGGTTATGGTGTGAAAAATGGTGGCTCGTCGGGGCAAGCTCTAGCGAGGGAGTGGACTGGGTGATTCAGTGGGTTAGAGGCGAAATGAAATGTGGGAAATGGTTCCTACGACTACTGGAAGATATAAAGAGCATGAAAAAGCAAATAAAAACAGAACCTCGAGGGTTAAAAACCCAAGGCAAACCTCACGGCCAAGCTTGGCCGGAGATGGAGTTGTGGAGCCGCTCCTCGCCCTTGGTTGGGCTCCTCCCGCTAGCTGGAGGATGCCTATCACGCCTCCAGTCCAGAGCTCGGCGAGAAGAAGCAAAACCAAGGTCAAAAGAGGGTTCAAATTCGAAATAAAGGTCAAGGGGGTTTTTGAAGAAGATGGTGGTCGGGCGTGAAAGACGAGGTGACAACGAGCGATGCAGCGCTCCAATCCCTGAAGTAAGCTAAGGGCGTGTAAGCTCTATGGCAGGGGAGAAAAAGTTGTGAAGAGTTGAGCATGAGACGGTGAAAGGATTCGCCTCGAAAAAAGCGAGAAAATGGGACAAAAATCAATTCTGACACTACTAAAGGAGTGGGTCAGAGAGTTGACCCGCCGGTCAACTCTCCAGACCCCCTGGTTGGTCCACGTGGACCAACCAGGAAAAATCCTGGAAAAACTCTTTGTAAAATCCATTTAAATTAGTAAACGATTTTATTATTTTTTGGTTATTTAATAAAAAATATTTAATTTTATGAATTATTTTATTATGATTTTTATTTATTTTTAAAATATAAAAATACAAGTTACCTTTTATGACCTATATAGGTATATATAACTATGTATTTTAATCTTTTATTTTTATTTTGTGAATTTAATTTATTTATTTATGTTTATTATTTTATAAATTTATAAAATATTTTTATACACTTAAATATATTTTTATTTTATTTTTCTGAGGTATTTTGTACACTTAATAAAATATAAGAATTAATTATACATGTTTGTATATAGGTATTATATACAGATATTTTATTTTTATCTTTTCTTTAGGTTTTTATTCTGATTTTAATGTACATTTATATTATAAATAATATTTACAAAATTATAATAATATAAAATGATAAAAATAATGAATAAATAATAAAATGAATATTTTAATCTGTATAAGTATACAATAGGGGTCTAAAACTCAACTTTCAAACGGTAGCTCCGCCAAATGCGAAACCACCGCCATTAAATAGATTATTTAAAATATATACATTTAAAGGTGATTTTGATGCGTTTCGAGTTTTTATTTGCAAGATACAGGTCTGGGAAGTTGGGATTCTGGAATTTTATTCAGGTCATAACTTTTTATTTGTACATTATTTGTCTATGAAATCAATTTTGTATTTTTCTTCATTTAATTATCTACAACTTTAATGTAAAGAGTTTCTTTATTTGAGGTATAAAAGTGGAACCAAAAGTAGGTCCCAAAATGAATAAAGAATGAATGACATAAAATGTATTTTTATTGTACTCTGGCCCTTATCTCCCCCTACTTTATTCCTTATCGACCTAGTCATCGAGATGCCTAGGTCTCGGGGTTTCGGGTCATAAAATATTTACAATATTTTATTCATTTTCTTTTCTTTATTCTATAATTTTAGCTTTAAAAATTGTATTTTGTACACATTTTGTACACAAATGTATGGATGATAAAATGCATGATTTAACACTATTTTCACGTATTTACCTTGTTTTTAAGGACAAAATGATAGAATAAAGATGATAAAACGTAGATTCATCACCTTCCTACAAGCCACACCCCATTAACCTGTTCTGAGTACATATGTGCCAAATCCGTTGCTAAGAGACCTCTGCCATTACCACTGGGCCCATAAACATTTATCACCGTAAAGAAGAATCCGTCCACTCGACATTTAAGTCGAACCGAGATTGAAAAAGAGGACATCCACTCGGCAACCACCTCAAAGTCATCCTTCCTCCATCCTGTGAGTAGCCCTCCCGCCGCTCCATGCGCTTCCATCTCTACGGCCTCAAAGTCTCGGCCAATTCCTAAATCATGACCACCTCTACGAAACTACGAGACATCTTCGTCTCTTGCAATAAGAAGATATCTGCCTTGTATTGAGCGTGAATTAGTTGAGGTTTGGAAATTTTGATGATAAAAAATATGTGCCAAGTCGCTGCTTTGATCCCCAAAACCCTTGTCAACAAAAGATTATTTTTTTTAATTTTTCTACTTATTAACCTGTATAGCGGACAGGGTCGAACTCAGGGAGGTTACAATTCCCGAGAGTTATTCAATTAATCAGAAACTAATTAAAAGAAAACATGAATCTCAAAGGACAACTATCCTTGGTTTTTGAGATTTTTTTGGAATCTTTTTATTTTTTATTTTTTTATTTCTAATTTTTTTTGTATTTTTTTGATCTTCAAATTTTTAGTAATTTTGATTTTGCAATTTTTTTTTAATTTCCAAAAATAACGAACAACAAGGACAAAAATAGGCACACCAACTCTTTTTGCAATTTTTCAATTAGTAAAAAATGCTCAGAAAATCTAAAGAAAATGTTTTTGGGTTTTAAAACTTTTGAAATATTTTTGAGAATTTTTGTAAATTTTTCGGATGTTTTTTCATTTTTTTAAAAATCAAACAGTGAGAAAATAAGAAAATGTACACAACCTGGAGTAATTTGTAATTTAAAAATCTTTTAAATACCCAAAACTCCTGGCAATTATTTTTAAGATAAACTACAAGCAAATATCTACAAAAAAGAACTGAAATCACAATTTTTGGATTTTTGTAGAAATTTTTATGATTTTTATAAGATTTTTGATGTTTTTCAATTTTTTTGGGTTTTATAAATAATTAATGCGTGGAAATTGGTCAGAAATTAAAAGACAATGAAATACAATTACTCTAATTTTTTGGATTTTTGGATCTATATTCGAATTTTTATGAATTTTTGAATTTCAGAAAGACAAAAAGACACTGTTTTTTATTTTTAAATAATAATAAATGAAGACAAAATGCAATGAAAAATTTATGCTAATAAAATAATCATATCAGAAGCATAGCACAATTTTCTCAAAATTTTTGGATCATGAATAACATTTATTTTAATGAAAAGACAAAGCAAATTAATGTTCTGCAGTTTAGGGACCAAAATGTAAATAATTTAGGTTCTTGCACTGAATAGACAAATAATAAAAATAGAGGAGAGTGAAGTGCAATTTACCCAAAGAATATGTGCCTGGAACGTGCTTAAAGAGGACAGGGTCTTTCTTGTAATTTAGGAAATATTTAGAGGGAAAACTTGCAAATTCTCCAATAAAATAATCCAAGCCCTAGGGCTTCTTTGATTTCTTCGTTCCCACGCAAAAGGGGCAAGGGCACCAAGGGTAGTGTCGCCGTCGTTCTTCAAGCAGAGGATCAAGGGAGGTCGGCGGGTCGACACCGACGTTTGGCTCGACGTCGAGCGCGGAGGGGGTTCGCGGCCTGGGCGGTGGAGGCTCGCGTGGGCGGCGGGTCTTCACGGTGGGGGTCGCATCGCGGTTAGTGGAGGAAGAAGGGAGGGCGGCGCGTCGACGGTGCGCGCAGGCAGCGGCGGAGGATCGGCAGTAGGAGGGCGCCGGAGGAAGGTGGCTGGCCAGGAGGTACGGGCGCGTTGAGGTCAGCGCTGCCTCACGGTGTTGGAGGCGGAGAGGCGCCACCCCTCGCGGCAGAAGAGGGAGGCGTGGGCGCGGATTGCCGCGCTGCAGGCGGAGGGGCGGAAGGCTGGATGGCGGCGGCCGAGGTCAGAGCAGTGGTCGTGACAGGCAGCACGGGGTCCTGGAGGGTGGCCGCCGGTAGCGGGTGCGCGCGGGGAGCGCAGGGGAGAGGGGGCGGCGGCCCTCCTGGCTGTCGTCCTCTTTTCTTTCCTTTTTTTTCTTTTATTTATTTATTTATTTTTTCCTTATGTAAACAGTGGATAATAAAAGAAGCAAAAACTTTTTATTTATTTATTTTTTTAAATCCGAAAAGCAGGAAATAAAGGAATAAAGAAATGTTTTTTTATATTTTATTTTTTATAATTTTTTTATTTTTATATTATCCTGCAAAATAAACGTTAGAGAAAATAGAGAATTTTTTTATTTTTTATTAATAGTCCTGAAAATCAATGTTAGAGATAAAGGAAAAAAATTTATTTATCTACAAAATCGGAACGTGCATGAAGATTCGGCGAAAATGAGGATTCGAATCCGATCTCCGGCCACCGTACGTGGCCGGAGTTGAGAGATTGTGGACGGTAGAAATAGAAGGCGGAGAGATCATGATGATGAGGTGAAAAATTGAGTTGGACCGGATAAGAATCATGATGAAATTTTTTAGATCTAGAGGAACAAAAATGACGATGAAAATAAAATGTGACAAAATAAAATGCGATTCAACTAAGATAAAAATGCGAAGAAAAATTTGGATCTCACCTTAGGAGTGGAAAATAGACCGTGATCGCCTCGACAAGGCCGACTCGGTGTCACCGGACGGCTCAGAGGCTAGGCAACTTCCTCGACGAAATTTCTCTCGGAGATCGGGCTCCTCTCTCTAAAGATTGATCAAGTTGGAATGAGGGAGAAGGAGCCATATAAATAGAAAAGAGGTGAAATTTGAATTTTTCAATTTTTATTGGATAAAGGGAGATGAAAATAGAAGTGAAATTTTGAAAAAGAGAATTGAAAATTAAAAAATGAATTTTTGAAAAATAGAGATGAAAAATAAAATGAATTTTTGAATTATTTTGGTGGAAGGTAGATGAAATTTGAAATGAAGATAAAAGAGAATTAAAACTAATTACAAAATTATCTAATTTTTTTGAATTTTCGTCACTTATTTAATTTGAATTATAAAATGTTATTTTTTCTATTTTTATGAATTTTAATTATAAATAGCAACTATATACATATACTATATACATATGTGACACTATATACAAGGATAAATTACGAAATTAGACCTTTTTTGTGTTTTAGGAAGTTTAATTTTTTTATTTTTATTTTTATTTTAAGAAATTAGTGGAATTAATTTACAAAAAAATACAAATAAAATATGCACAAAAATACATGGGAAAATTGCACAAACCACCCCAGAAAATCGACTTTTCAATCGTAACTCTAAAAATTATGAAAATACAGCCATTTTAAAGATAATTTAATTTCGAGTCCAATGGAACTGAGATTTATTCAATTTGAGCTCATATGGAGCCGGAATTGGTCTTTCAATTAGTACTTAGTGGCTTTTTCCAAGTGTGGCTACTTTTATTCTGTACAAGATTTAATTGTGCAATCAATTTTAATAATTAGAACACATTTTTTTACAACTTTGTTTTTGAATGTTATTTGATTTGAAGTCAATTAAAGTACAAATAAATTAGTGTCAATTTTATACAGATATATACAAAATAAGGGAGAACACACATTTTTTTGGATTTTCTGGTTAAGGACCCTATCTCCCCCTACTTTATTCCTGGTCGATCAGGTCAAGTCTTGACCTTCTCTCGGGGTTCAGGTCAGCCTGTATACAGTCTCCTTTTTTATTTTCTTTTCTTTATTTTTTAATTTTATTTTCTTTATTTTTCCTTTCTTTCTTTATTTATTTATTTTAGGTTAAAATTAGTCATAAATGTACAATATTTACACACAAATGTAAGTTAGTAAGAATATGAAGTTAATGTTAAATGTAGGTGTTTTATAAGGGATTTTAAGCTAAAATAAATGAATAAAGATGATGAATCGCAAATTCATCATCCCCCTATGCTTTACCTTTGCTAGTCCCATAGCAAACACTTATTTGAATGAATAAGGGAAGAAAAAGAAAAAGAAAGGGAAAATAAAGAAAGTAGGACAACATCGTGTATTAAACTTAGCTTCATAAAATTGTAGTTTGGAGCTCTGTCAGACCTTTGGATTATTAGTGTGTCGGAACTTCTGTGAGACTTAGAATTTTAAAATCAATAGCCTTCAAGTTCTACACATCATTGTCACAGTTTCGGCTCAGAAGTCATCTTAGATCAATCCTCTTCCCAAAGCACACCCTATGAACATTGAACAATCGACTCATGTGTGTGAAAGATTTTAGCTCTTCCCATCCAGAATGCCGGACTGCCATGCAAATCTCCTCTCCAATAACTCGTCCTCGGGGAGTCAGGTATTTCCTTCTAAGGTCTGTCGCTCTGTTTTCACAATCGAATTGGGGGAGAAGATAGAAGAAGGAGAAAAGAACTGGAGGGTGGCCAGTGTAGTCACCTCTCCTTGTGGAGCTGGCCAGTGTAGGCGAGTCTCCACCAAGATCTGCAGGTTTCTCGAAGCTTGGACCTTTTTGGTCAGATATTTATTTGGTAGTGGCTTCTTTGTATTTAGATTTTTGGTGGTTCTGCTTGGATCTTGTTGTGCCCCAACGGATATAGAATCTTTTGTTTCCGTACATTTTTTAGGGTCTTGGAAAAAATTGTGCCCAGTCGCCCATCCCTTTTCCAAAGCTTTATTTCAACCCGTACTCCGGTCTTTAGATTTCCATGCTACCGGAAAAGAAACTCACATAGTCTTCCAACATCCCGTCTGAGTTGAGCTATGTGCATAGTGCGCGAGTACAAATTGATTCCCTATTCCAGAGATATACCCAGAATGAAGAGATCAGGTTAGACACTAAGAGTCAAACGCTGCACATTGTCATGTGGAACTCAAAGAATTAAGTCAAGGACCTGAAGCTTCTAAAATCCTATTTTTCGGTGAAGTTCCTCTGAGAATTAGGTGGATTAAGGTCCAACTAAGCTCCATTCTTCAACTTTATTCCAGACATAGTTTCAATGTCAATACTATCATGAAAATGCACATGCAAATGCAAAATATGAACAATGCAGAGAGTTTTTTTTTTGAAAAGGAATGATGCACATGTGAAAAGAATTTTTTTAAACAATTTTTTAATTTTGAACTTTTTATGGATTTTTTTTCTGGAGGAAAAATGCAGATGTGAAAGAAAGGGTTTTTTTGAATTTTGCAAATTTTTATAGACTTTTGGTTTTGTAGTTTTTTTAAAGAAAAAGGGTTAATAAAATATATACAAGTATGTACAAGATTTTTTTATTTGTGTTTTTTTGGTGTTTTTGTTTGTTTTTTTTATTTTTTTGAGTTTTTTTTATTTTTTTTGTTGTTTTTTTATTATTTTTATTTTTTTTACGCATAAGGATTTTACAAACCATACACATAACCCCCCAAATAAACGAATTAAAAGGTACGAGTTACGTCTAAAGTATATATACAATATATACGACACCCCCCTATACTTAGTTTGAACTATGTCCTCATAGTGATCAGAGAGCGAAAAAGGAAGACATAACTCGTGCTAAGTATAGAAAAGTGAAAAGAAAATATAAAAAGAAGAGAAGAATGTGATCCCCCCTATACTTAGGATCAAGTAATCCTTAGTATAGTGTACAAAAGGGGAAAACCGATGATGAGAATGCACAGACTCAAAAATAAAAAGACACGATATGAACAACATCACCCCCCCCATACTTAGGGTAGAGTATCCCTAAGTATAGGCAACAACAAGAGTGATGAACATGACGAAAATGAACAACACAAATCATTCACCCCCCTATACTTAGGATAAACTACATCCTAAGTATATCATATATACACACACGGAAAAGGGGTGAATGATAAAACGGGAGAAGAAAGAGTAAAACGAAAGGATATACAAGAGGAGTGGATGTACAAAGGTCAAGAAGGTCGAAAACGAACCTTCTTGCGGGACCGCTGAGGTATGGATTTGACAAGGTGTAGGTCGATATTAGGATCATCATTAGACATAAACTGAGTAGGATCGACCAAGAATGTATCCTCAGCAGTTTCAGATTGTGCAGGCCTAAATCGATTATTGGAAGTAGTGTAGTCATGTCCGGCCTGAGAAGTCTCGCAAACATCAAAGTAAAATGGCTCAAAATCATTGTCCGAAAAAGTAGGATCAATATCAGACACGCGAGCATCTACTGGATCATCATCACTATCAAAAGGCCCAAATTCTTTTATAAAAGCAATCAAATCAAATTGGGCATGATTGGTCTCATCTGAATCAGGGTGAATCGGAATGGACTCAATAGTGGAAGTAGTTAAATCATGTCTGTCCTGTCTAGTCTCAGATTCTGCCTTCCGCTCTAGGGTGTCTATCGTGTAAATCCCGCGGATGTCATCAAGGCATCGCCACGTACCAGAAGAGGGAACTCCAAGGTCTATGTTTTCCGAGTCCTCCTCCTTGAAGAGTAATTCTTGGGTCTCAGTATCATCCATCATATAGAAAAAATCTCTGGTAGTATCATCATGATCAAAGTCCTTGGGGTTGTCTAACACGGGTGGGCTCTCATGGGATGCAGGTTTCTGGATGGTAGTGGGTGTAGTGATTAACACATCGCTCCCTACATCAGCACGAGAGTGAATCTCTCCTGAACCGTAATCAATAACAGCTCCCGCAGAGGCGAGGAAAGGCCGTCCCAAGATGATTGGAGGGTGCTCCACATGGGTGGAGGTCTCCATGGGCATTACAACAAAATCCGAAGTAAAATTCAGGCCCTGAATAGAAATGACAAGGTTTTCTAGAATACCCTTCGGCGTCTTGATAGATCCATCAGCAAATTGAACTATCATCCTGGTTTTCTTAAGAGGCCTAAGATAAAGAGACTGTACCATAGAGAAGGGTATTACATTGATTGACGAACCGACGTTAAGGAGAGCGTTATCACAAGAATAGTCAGATACGGAGCAACTCACAAGAGGTGTGGTCGTGTACCCTTTCTTAAAATATGGACGATGACAGATGGCGTAGGCAGTGGCCATGGTCAAGATGTGACGCTCAGATCTTCTCCTTCGCTTTCTCTTCTTGTGTTGAGGAGTAGATATATCTGTCATGGCCTGTTGAAGTGAAGTTTTAATGATCTCTTGAAGGGTGGCTACTACTTCAGGTTCAGTCAACATTTTTTTGAATTTTTGGACCTCATCCCATACAATGGAGGAGGTCAGAATCAGCATTTACACGAGGATTTCCAAGAGCAGTTTGTATAATGGAATACTTGAGGTCAAGATCGGGACATGTGGTGGATGATTGTGTGGGCAAATGATCGGGCATTTGGGTCCTATCTCACAAAATGAATCAATAATGTGTCTCCCAGAATCTTTTTGGCTTTTCAAAATTTTCTCATTTTTTTGTATTTTGGGCGATTGCAAGCTCTCATGATTATCCTCAAATGAATCCATATCCTCAAAAAGTGGAGCAGTGTTCTGGCTCGTATTTATGTTAAAGAGATTGTTAATCCTCGAATTCATATGCTCCACCATCTGGTTCAGTGTCTCAAGTGTGGAAATCATGAAAGGTGACTCCAAAATCTCAGGACCGGGTGGGCTGAATGAGGGTGGGTGAAAATCAAAGTCCTCCGCTTCCTGAAATAATGGGTTAGGCAGATATGCACAAAAATCAGGAGGAAAGTCCTCATGAAAAAAGGAAGGTGGATCGTCTGGAGAGTACGAGGTATCCGCGAAGATTGGGCTAAAATAACTCCAATCGGCCATCTTCGAAACAAAAGATGAGAGAGCACAAGGGTCAAGCCAAAAGATATGGAGAAAAAGGCGCAAATGCACAGAAGGATCTAGCTAGCACACAAGCAATCAAACACAATACAAACCCCCAATTCACCAACTCACGCAATATGAAGACCGTGAAGATTCAGTCTCTTAATCTTGTCTGTTTTAGAGTTAGGTGATAATCACAAAAGTTGTACAAACACTTAGGCTGAATTATGGGATTTGGGCACTAACCTTAGTGTGTACGCGAGCAAGTTAAAACGAATACAATGAGGGGGTGACTCCTACCCAAAACAATGATTTTTCTTTGTAATTTTTTTAGGGTCGAGTTTTCTTTAGCAGTCCCGGTTTTAGCAGTTAACACTTGGTTAAAATATATTCAATGAATCGCCTATCGAGTGTCCAATTTCCTTTTAATTTTTGTGAGTGAAAACAAGGAAGGAGATCGGAAATGCCAATGTGTGATTAAAAACAATGATGCATG
This sequence comes from Ottelia alismoides, assembly GCA_037367405.1. Classification (NCBI taxonomy): domain Eukaryota; kingdom Viridiplantae; phylum Streptophyta; class Magnoliopsida; order Alismatales; family Hydrocharitaceae; genus Ottelia; species Ottelia alismoides. Next base: position 11,392 of record JAZKJV010007870.1, on the reverse strand, counting down.
CAGGGGTTAGAGATGCGTACCTTGTCACCAGCACTCAAAATGCATGTGATCCGCACAGAATTTAAATAAACTATCCTATATGCAATGCAAGTGAACCGTCCTAGATGATAGCTTCTATTAACGGGCAAGAACAAGTTAATTTGATTAAGTCCAAATTACACTCTAATCTATAGGCACATAAATAACTTGTTTATGGTGTTTGGACCTAATTAATTACCTGACTCAAGCAAATTAGTTAAAGAAATCAAGAGGTAGCTCACGAAATCCGCGGGAAACAAAGAAAAATAAAGGCGATGAAAACAAAACCGGTGACGTCCCCCAAGTGCACCGGCACTTGGCGAAACAGACCCCGCAACAAATGAATGTCCTGTTACAAAGTTCAAATGGAAAAGAAACTCTCTCTCTCTCACACTCTCTTTGTTTTTTAAAAAAAAATCTCTTTTTATTTCTTCTTCTTCTCTTCTTCTCGCGCTATCCTGCGGCTTGGTGAAGAATCAAGCCGCTTCCACGTCGCTTGGGTGCTTCGGCTCTCCTAGGATCGCCTCCTTCGCTCCGCGGGCCCTCGCAAGAAAAAGAAAAGAAATGTGTAAGAAATACAATTATCAAATATGAGAGAAAAGAAAAAAATGAAATAAAATGAATGCAGTAATATGAACAATGGAATGAATGGCAAAAATGTAAACAGATATTTACAATCAAGAATAGCAGGTTAAAAGAGATATCTAACTACCCTCGCCGTGCCTCTCCGGCAATGACGCCATTTTGTTGAGCGAGAATTTCGCGGTTCTGAATTTTTTTATCTCCCGGCAACGACAAAATTTTGTTGAGCACGAAATTTATTGCCGGCGGTTGGAAAATTAATGATAAAAATGTTGTCAATCGGTCGTTGTTTTCCCCAAAAACCGTGTCAACAAAAGATTATTTTTTTTTAATTTTGCTACTTATTAACCTGTATAGCGGACAAGGTCGAACTCAGGGAGGCTACAATTCCCGAGGGTTATTCAATTAATCAGAATCTAATTAAAAGAAAACAAGAATCTTAAAGGACAATTATCCTTGATTTTTGTGATTTTTTTGGAATCTTTTTATATTTTATTTTTTTTATTTCTAATTTTTTTTCTATTTTTTTGATTTTCAATTTTTTAGTGATTTTGATTTTGCAATTTTTTTTAATTTCCAAAAATAACGAACAACAAGGACAAAAATAGGCACACCAACTCTTTTTGCAATTTTTCAATTAGTAAAAAAATGCTCAGAAAAATCTAAAGAAAATGTTTTTGGGTTTTAAAACTTTTGAAATATTTTTGAGAATTTTTGTAAATTTTTCGGATGTTTTTGTATTTTTCTAAAAATCAAACAGTGAGAAAATAAGAAAATGTGCGCAGCCTAGAGTAATTTGTAATTTTAAAATCTTTTAAATACCCAAAACTCCTAGCAATTATTTTTAAGAAACTACTACAAGCAAATATCTACAAACAAGAACTGAAATCACAACTTTTGGATTTTTGTAGATTTTTTTATGATTTTTATAAGATTTTTGATGTTTTTCAATTTTTTTGGGTTTTATAAATAATTAATGCTTGAAAATTGGTTAGAATTTTTTTTGGAATTTTTGGAGCTACATTCGAATTTTTATGAATTTTTGAATTTCAGAAAGACAAAAAGACACTGTTTTTTATTTTTAAATAATAATAAATGAAGAAGACAAAATGCAATGAAAAATTTATGTTAATAAAATAATCACATCAGAAGCATAGCACAATTTTCTCAAAAATTTTGGATCATGAATAACATTTATTTCAATGAAAAGACAAAGCAAATTAATGTTATGCAGTTCAGGGACCAAAATGTAAATAATTTAGGTTCTTGCACTGAATAGATAAATAATATAAACATAGGAGAGTGAAGTGCAATTTACCCAAAGAATGCGTGCCTAGCACGTGCTTAAAGAGAACAAGGTCTTTCTTGTAATTTAAGAAATGTTTGGAGGAAAACTTGTAAATTCTCCAATAGATTAATCCAAGCCCTAGGGCTTCTTCTTTGATTTCTTCGTTCCCACGCAAATGGGGCAAGGGCACCAAGAGTAGTGCCCCGCCGTTCTTCAAGCAGAGGATCAAGGGAGGTCGGCGGGTCGGCACCGACGTTTGGCTCGATGCCGAGTGCGGAGGGGGTTCGTGGCCTGGGCGGTGGAGGCTCGTGCGGGCGGCGGGTCTTCACGGTGGGGGCCGCCTCACGGTTGGTGGAGGAAGAAGGGAGGGCGGCGCGTCGACGCTGCGCGCAGGCAGCGACAAAGGATCGGCAGTAGGAGGGCGTCGGAGGAAGGTGGCTGGCCAGGAGGTGCGGGCGCGTTGAGATCGGCGCCGCCCCTCACGGCGGAAGAGGGAGGCGCGGGCGCAGATTGCCGCGCTACAGGCGGAGGGGCAGAAGGCTAGATGACGGCGGCCGAGGTCAAAGCAGTGGTCGCGACAGGTGGCGCGGGGGCCTAGAGGGTGGCCGCATGTCGCGGCTGCGCGCGGGGAGCGCACGGGAGAGGGGGTGGCGACCCTCCTAGCTATCGTCCTCTTTTCTTTCTTTTTTTATTTTTTTTATTTTTTATATTTTTCTTATGTAAACAGTGGATAATAAAAGAAGCAAAAACATTTTTTATTTATTTTTTTGTAAATCCGAAAAGCAAGAAATAAAGGAATAAATAAATGTTTTTTAATATTTTATTTTTTATTTTTTTATTTTTATATTATCCTGCAAAACAAACGTTAGAGAAAATAGAGAATTTTTTTATTTTTTATTAATAGTCCTGAAGAATCAATGTTAGAGATAAAGGAAAAAAATTATTTATCTATAAAATCGGAACGTGGATGGGGATTCGACGAAAATGAGGATTCGAATCCAATCTCCAGCCACCGTACGCGGCCGGAGTTGAGAGATCGTGGACGGTAGAAATAGAAGGCGGAGAGATCACGATGATGAGGTGAAAAATCGATTCGGAGCAGATAAGAATCGTGATGAAATTTTTTAGATCTCGAGGAACAAAAATGGCAATGAAAATAAAATGTGACAAAATAAAATGCGATTCAACTAAGATAAAAATACGAAGAAAATTTGGATCTTGCCTTAGGAGCGAAAAATAGACCGTTATCGCCTCGGACAAGGCTGACTCGCTGTCACCGGACGGCTCGGAGGCTAGGCAACTTCCTCGACGAAATTTCTCTCGGAGATCGGGCTCCTCTCTCTAAAGAATTATCAAGTTGGAATGAGGGAGAAGGAGCCATATAAATAGAAAAGAGATGAAATTTGAATTTTTGAATTTTTATTGGATAAAGGGAGATGAAAATAGAATTGAAATTTTGAAAAAGAGAATTGAAAATTAAAGGGATATTTACACCCATAACCCTGAGTAATATGGTAATTACCCCAGGAACCCTGCGTAAGTGCGAATTACGCCAAAACCCCCGAGTAATGCTTAACTCTTGCATAGCATAACCCTGTGTTAGTGGACGTCTGTTTTTGTTGGACGGCCGTTAGTTGATGGACAAAAATGCCCTCAGCTTTGAGTGGCTCCAACTGCTAGAAATAGATCCGTTGGGTGTCTCCCCTCCCATGCAAAAACCTATAAAATGGGTTGTAGAGGCCCCATAGAAATAGGAATTTTGAGGAAGGTTGCTGGTAAATCCACAACAGAAGGTCCGGAAATTTTATTTTTCGTCATGTTGCAAGAAGTCATTTTTTTTGTATCTACCAGTTATTGTTTGAAGATGTATACGATAATTGCAGGAAATGCGGTCGCATTCCTTTGAATCATCATCTAGTATGCGTTGCGTTTGCAGCGTCGAGGCTGTTTTGAAGACCTCAACCAAACCATGGAGCAAAGGAGCACGATTCTACACATGCGCCTTCAAGACTTGCGATTTCTTTCACTGGATGGATGAACCATGTAGTAAAGAACCACAATCTTTCAGCACTATGAAGAAGCCTCCATCAACAGATGCGAATGTTAAGCTAGTATTGAAGAAGCTTTCAGCAATATTGATATGGCTGAAAGCAATATCGATATGTTTGCTATTCATAGCCATGTTAATCACATACATTGCTTTCAAATAATATTTCGCAACAAAAAAGAAATCTCATGTATACATGACAAAATGGCAATTGCTTATGCAAGTATCCAAAAACAATTACATAACACATGTAAGGATTGTTCGTCCAAATATACAAAAACCGACAGCCAACCAATCTAACACATAATACTGAAAGGATTGTCCCATCCAAAAATATACATATAACAAGTTTCTTGTGCATCCAAAAAAAACACCCATCCAGAAGTTCACATCGCAAATTCCGTATTAGCTGATCTTCTCCTGTTCAGGTAGATCCATGCGCTCAAAAAGTCTCCAAAAAAGCTTCCATTTCCCTTTCTGCACTTTTCCCTGCAATGAGAAATAACGATTGCACTGAACATTGTCACAACAAAGATTTAGTGATGATTGATGAGAAGTGATGTACCTATGGATCCATCGAAAGTGGAGGTCCATCTGGAAATGCTTCGAAATTTCTTGTTCTTTTCCGTCCACGCCCCCTTCCTTGTAGTCCTCCGCCTCTTCTTCCTCTTGTCCAAGAACCTCTTGTCCTGCACCCAATTCCACTACGAAAATACACATGTTTTAGGTTGACGATATTTCACAAATAAAGATCTAATGTAGATAGAATGGAAGACCATCGAAATTAATACCTCCTGTTGGCCAATGAATTTTGAGTGCTTGTTGAAGCTTGCGTTGAGGGGCCTAGTGGTATCTCTTCGATAGGTCTTACGAGAGACGATGGTGCATTGAGTGGTTCTTTGCAGGTGCGGGCTTGGTGCCCGAACTTGGTACACCTGCTGCATTTATGCCTTGATTTGCCATCATTCTCATCCCTTGGCCGAATGCGATTCTTTCTGGGACGTCCTGGTGGCCTTGTGGTGTGAGGTGGTTGCACCTTGAATGGCAGATTCACCGCCAACCACTGCGACTTGTCGGGCATTGGTGCTATGCATGCACAAGTGTAGGCTTTCATATAACGGTCAACTTTGTAGTAATCAGCGACGTAGTTCTCCCACCGCACTCCTCTGATGGTTCCCATCGTGGCTGCTGCATGTGTGCATGGAAGCCCACACAGTTGCCATCTTCTACACGAGCATTCGTGGGCTAGAAGGTTCAGAACATCCCGTAAGGAGTTTCTATTTCCACATTGCTGTCATCAGCTCTTCTAACAATGAAGCCCTTCAAGTCCCTTGTGATGCCTCTCACGTAAGACAAGGCTAATGCTACAACTTTTTCTTCCCAATTCTTCGACCGTCGAAGTCTCTCATCCATCGTTGTCATCAACTTTTGCCTTATCCAATCAATAAGCTCACAAATGGTCATATTCCGTGTTGGTGATATCCATGCGTTAAATGATTCACTCAAATTATTTGTGACATAATGGCACTTCGCCGAGTCACCAAATTGATGACGGCTCCACTTCTCCTGTACATTTGCCAACCACTGGTATGCACCCATGCTATGTTTTTGAATCTCAGATATCCAGTGAGTATAGTGCTTGTTATCAAATGCCCATGCAGTAGAGCAAACCATGATCTCTAATTCTTCGCCAGGGAATTTCTTCTTGAAGTTTTTTTACATGTGTCTCATGCATGTCCTGTGCTCTGCTTGGGGGAATAGGGTCTTCACCGCCAACTCGAGACCCTTCTGTGCATCTGATATGAAAGTCAACCCAGCACCATTGCCAAACTCGATAGCATGGTTCAAATGAGTCATGAACCAATTCCACGTGACATTGGATTCGCTTTCTACAACTGCGAAAGCCACAGGGAATAATGCATTGCATCCATCTAAAGCTGTCGCTGAGAGTAGTGTTCCTAGGTATTTCCCCTTCAGGTGGCACCCATCCAGACCTATGAAAGGTCTACATCCTTGAATAAAACCTTCCCTTTGTGCTTTCAATGATATGAAAACACGTAGAAATGAATCGTCCTTCTCAGTTTCATAGTGAATTACACTTGAAGGATTACGATTCTTCAATTCATAAATGAGAGATGGAAGTCTCTCATATGACTCCTCAACTTTTCCTCGAATCTTATCTAGGGCAATCCTTCTTCCCCTCCATATCCTCATGTAAGGTAAACGAACTTGGAATTGCTCGGCTAGTCGTCGAGATATGGTGTTGACAGTCATTTCTGGGCTGTCCTTGATCCATGGATCAATGTACTTGGCAATCCACTCTTGTGAAGCCAATGAATTGCCAATCCTACTGACAGAGGAACAATTGTGCTCGTCATGTAGAGTCCTGACTCGGAATCGCATGCTATCTTGGAGTCTACAAGCATGGATTCGCCATTTACAATCTTCTCCCCTGCATATGGCTGTCACCCGTACTGCCTCACTCTTTATAAATCTCACATCAAATTCATTCCTCAGACAATAAGTGTTTAATGCATGTTTAAATTCATCGTGTCCATTGAACTCGGTTCCAACTGCAATGTCAGGAGTCTCCATGTCGTTGGTGGATATTCTACCTTTGAAGTCCTCAACATCCTCTAAATCTAAATCTAAGAGATAGTGGTAGCTATTCTCAGACTCAAGACCGCTTAGGTCATCGTCACTGGTACTTGAGCTATCAACAACAAAATCAGAATCTTCTGATTCGCTTACATCAATACATAGGGTTTGAGAGCGCAACACTCTCTTCGATCTCATTATACGCGAATGCTGAGAACTCAACACCTGTGACTCCATGGCATTGGGACTGATGGGTGACCTTGATTCCTCCTCTCTTGATTCATCCCCAAGTGGCGCTCCAAATAGGGGATCATCATCCATCTCCACTGCCTCATTCGGGTCGATGTCCATTTGCACAACTTCATCCTCAAAATCCATGGCTTCAGTAGTAAATCCCTCCACTCCATCCCCTTGCGCAAATTCGGTATTAGCAATGCAATGAACTGTCTCCAAGGATTCATGCGTAAACCGATCCCAACTCCTGCAAAGCCTCCACTGCCTCATTCACATCAGTCCCTAAGGACGTGGGAGTTGGATCTTGACCTGCATTCTCATCCGCTTCCTCCTCATCAAGTGGTTCAACATCTTGATCAAACTCCACCACCAACTCAACTTGCGTCCCATCTTGGTGCAAGTGAAACATTTCCATCATCTGCTTCTCATCAGATAACTTCACATACCTAACGAAGACAAAATGCGAGTACAGTTCGTATACCTAAATAATAAGCGAGTAGGCCAATAACATTTCACACCATGACATAGTTTCATACCTGGATGGATGGGAATTAGGAATTTTGTAGCTCATCCGCAAGGAATCCTTTGGTTGCCATGGAACAACTTCTGCGATGTCATCCAAGATGTCGAACCAACACGTGTAATCTGGGTCTGTCCCTATGACGACTTGCTGCCCCAGCAAGTACCTATCGCCACCACGACCTCACACCTTCTTGAAGTATCCCCCATACCGGACGCAAATGCTAAGGACCCCATCGCGGCCTTCGAACCAACCCATGCCCTAAGGTACATGCAGGTTTCTTTCTCATGTACTCAGTTGGATTTTACGAAGATTTTCAGAGGCGAAGACGATGGGGGAGGACATACCGTTGCCTTTCGAGTTGCTTCTGGTAGCTTGGTGTTGGAGGAAGCGTGTCGTCGGCGATCGGTGGGGGGCTCTTCTTCTTCCGTGAGTTGGAGAAGATGACGAAGATGATGATCCGAAGGCGGGAACGATCGTTGAGGATGTCGAGGGCGGGCGGGATGAGGGAAAACATATACCTCGTCACCCAGGCACTATTCATCGATTCGACTTCGGCTTCCATCTACACCATACACGTGGCTGGAACAAATCCCAGCCATTTGATCTCCACCTCATAACTCGGTGGTGGTAGGTGGTAACCCAACCGTGGTTACCCCTAACGTCCCGGCGTAACGGAGGGTTACGCACGTAATCGTTAAGCATTACCTGGGGGTTTTGGCGTAATTCGCACTTACACAGGGTTCCTGGGGTAATTACCATATTACTCAGGGTTATGGGTGTAAATATCCCAAAATTAAAAAATGAATTTTTGAAAAAGAGAGATGAAAAATAAAATGAATTTTTTATTTTTTAGTGGAAGGGATATGAAATTTGAAATGAAGATAAAAGAGAATTAAAACTAATTACAAAATTATCTAATTTTTTTGAATTTTCGTCACTTATTTAATTTGAATTAAAAATGTTATTTTTTTATTTTTTTATGAAGGTTAATTAAAAATAGCAACAATATACTTATGTGACACTATATACAAGGATAAATTACGAAATTAGCCCTTTTGTGTTTTAGGAAGTTTAATTTTTTTATTTTTATTTTTATTTTAAGAAATTAGTGGAATTAATTTATAAATAAATACAAATACAATATGCAAAAAAAATACATGGGAAATTGCACAAACCACCCCAGAAAATCGACTTTTCAACCGTAACTCCAAAATTATGAAAATACAACCATTTTAAAGATAATTTAATTTCGAGTCCAATGGAACTGAGATTGATTCAATTTGAGCTCATATGGAGCCAGAATTGGTCTTTCAATTAGTACTTAGTGGCTTTTTCCAAGTGTGGCTACTTTTATTCTGTACAAGATTTAATTGTGCAATCAATTTTAGTAATTAGAACACATTTTTTTACAACTTTGGTTTTGAATGTTGGTTGATTTGAAGTCAATTAAAGCACAAATAAATTAGTGTCAGTTTTATACAGATATATACAAAATAAGGGAGAACACACATTTTTTTGGATTTTCTGGTTAAGGACCCTATCTCCCCCTACTTTATTCCTTGTCGATCAGGTCAAGTCTTGACCTTCTCTCGGGGTTCAGGTCAGCCTGTATACAGTCTCCTTTTTTTATTTTCTTTTCTTTATTTTTTTATTTTATTTTCTTTATTTTTCCTTTCTTTCTTTCTTTATTTATTTTAGGTTAAAATTAGTCAGAAATGTACAATATTTACACATAAATGTAACTTAGTAAGAATATGAAGTTAATGTTAAATACAGGTGTTTTATAAGGGATTTTAAGCTAAAATAAATGAATAAAGATGACGAATCGCAGATTCATCACCTTGCCATCACGAATCACCTTCCTGATAAATCTAAAAATCTAACGGTCTTGTATTCCACACAAGGCAGGAACACAGAGGTCGCTGCGGTGACCGCTAAAAATCCGGATTTAATCAACAATGAACCCACAATATAAATATCAAGCAATGAAAAATAAAATGGAGTCAAATTTATTATAACTCTACAAATAGGTGTATAGTGTAAGTAGGTAGAGTGTCGAACACAGGGAGCAAGGCAGGATAGATCAAGTAAATGCCAAAATGTGAAGGTGATTATGTTGTATGTCTACAATGTGCAAATGTTTTTGTGGCTTTGTAATTTTTTTAATTTTTTTAATTTTTAATTTTGTATTTTGATTTTTTAATTTTCTGATTTTATATTCTATTTTTTAAATTTATATATTTTTTATTTTCTTTTTCAATATTGGAGTATATATACAATATAAGAAAAGAGGACTAGAGTATTTATAAAAATAAGGAAAACTAACAAAAATTAGGAAATAAAATATTTTTGGCTTTTTTATATTTTCTACTATTTTTGTGATTTTTGGGGATTTTCAAAATATTTTTGGTATTTGTAAAAGTAAAAATAAATAAAACAGTGAATAACAGTGCTGGCTGAATTAAAATGGGATTGAAAAATAGCAAACAGTAACAAAATTTTCCCAATTTAATTTTAAAATAAAGACAATAAAATGGGGAACCTACAGGACCTGAGTTTATATTTTTAGGATTTTTCTATGATTTTTAGATTTTTTAAAGTTTTTAGGTGTTTTCTAATTTTTAAGGTTTTTGTTTTGAGATTTTTAGTGATTTTTGGAGAAACACTAAAAGACACTAAAATACATAATATATAATTTTTTTAGATTTTTTCCAAAAAGTTTTGCTAATTTTTAAGGATTTTCTAAGATAGAAAGTACCGGAAATGCATGTTTTTTATTTTTAATAAATATTAAAATGCAAAAAAAAAGAAAAATAAAAATATGACGAGATACTACAATGCAGTAGGAACTTAATGTGATTTTTGAGGAATTTTTGGGGTTTTATAAAGGCTGCAATAAACACTAGCAACATCAAGAAAAAACACTGCCTGCAGGGGTATTTTTGTAAATATCAGAAAGTTACATGGTCTAAGTGCAATTTTCACTGAAAATATAAACTGCAATTAAACGTTTTGGAACTAAAAACAAATAAGCAAAAACCCCGGGGGTCGCCTACAAAAATACCAAGGTACGCGTGACTTGTACGCGCACCTGGTAGGGACCGATATGCAATTACAGAAATCCTACGGTCAAATCGCTAATTTCACAAAAGTATTAGAAGGGCAGATGAAAGTCCACGTGTTGATTTTAAAATACAAAAATGCGCGAGGGTTTTAGCGTAAAATAGCCTCACACAGGGGTGCATCCAACGCCGGCTTTGGCTTTACTAATACATGTGGCAACCCCACGTCTTGCGATACCCCTTCACTTCAAGCGGCCCAGATTAGATCCCCATCATTGATCAAACGGTGGACGTGTGCGGGGATCTAACGACAGTTGGAGCACAGGATGAACAACTAATGATCCAACGGCTCAAAGCAGGTCAGCAAGAACACCCGACGAACTCGCGCATGGCAAGCTTCAAATCCACGATCCGCGAGTCTCCCAGCAGCTGGGACTCAACCAAAGGGCTCGGCTTGTCCTTCACGTCGCCACGAAGCTAGCAGCACCACCAGGAATGTCCGGGGACCAACGGCGGGTCCCTGGAGCTCGTTGACGTACCGACGGTCCTGGAGCTCCTTCCAGATCTCAGATGGGGCGCAGAAGCCCCCTTCAGGTCCTGCAAATGAAAGAGAAAATTGACAGGAAAACACGGTAGAGACCTGGCCTTTATTAGTGAAATATCAGCAGCGTTGGATGGTGAGGGCGGTCGCCGGAGCTCAAGAACTCCAGCGAGTGTTTGATCGTAAAAACTAGGCTAATTAATCGATTGGGCATCGAACTAAATACACGAAATGAAACCCTAAGCTAAGAGCTAACTATTGACTAGAAAACAAACACAATACGACCTCGATTGGTTGGACGGCCAAGAGATAGGGGACCTCACGGCGGTGCGGCCGCCGGAGATGGTGGAAGCGCCTCCCCGGCCATGCGCGACCCTCCTAGACGGCTGGAGGGGCCCTGTCACAGCCTCCGATACAGAGCGCAAGAAGAAAGGGGAGGCTAGGTCAAAAGAAGGGTTCAAAAGGAGGAAGAAGGGTTTGGGCGGTTATTTGAAAAGTA